>OX463770.1:13520707-14043000 GCA_949825005.1 Gasteruption jaculator
TTAATTTGACTTTTGGCAATTTCTATCGACCAGCATCGACCGTCGAAGGTCCTCGATTCGATTCAATACGAATCCTCGATTTCTATCGTATCGATGAAAATTCTATCAAAACGTCTATCGATTAACCAACGATCAATAGAAATTCAAAATTGTCAAGAAAATTGATTAAAAATGGTACGAAATTTTTTCCCAACCGAGCCAATATCTTCTAGCACTTTTTTTTTACTTCTCCACCCGAATCGTATTGTCTCTTTGCAAGTAACATATTCAGATACGAATGAGCGTTGTTACGTACGTATGTAAAGAAACATTTGTCAGTTCCAAAGTAAAGTAGGCGAGTTCCTTCATAAGGCGTATAAAGAGTGAAAGCATCATATCGTGAACTTGTTCTGACTGTCCTTTCTTTATTGCATGGTTCTTCCACGTGTGTGCACAGGTAGTACCTACCCGTACGTGAAATACCGATCAAGGAGGAGGTCGTCAGCCAATTTCACTTAACGAACCTACATTGCGCCTACGATACGATATTACTATTCCCCCTGCGTTTTCCACCAACTAACCAATATGCCACAATAATATTTCACCTTTCCAAGTCAATTCCAAGTATGCCGCTAGTATACTTGTACCGACTCTTTTTCTGGAACCGCGAATTTTTTTTTTTTTTTTTCATTTTGTAGCTAAATTTGCATCTGCACTTGAAGGACTAATTATTACCGAATGGACATCGTTGCCATTCGGGTACCCTACGCCAGGTAACCAGATAAGGGGTTACAAGACGACGGCGCCAGCGTTTGTCTTTTCAGGGAAATAAAAGACTGGCAATGAATCGATACCCAAAAATAGACCTTATTGATATTCTTCCCATATTTCCGATACGCTTTGATTTTGAGATTAGAAAGTGTACGGTGAGAAACGAAATTACGTTCTTCACGGTGTCGCGTTACAAAAAGGAACACCTTTTGCTCTCCGTTGAGCTTTGCTTTGAGAAATGAGATATAAGAGAACCGAACTAATCCTTGTACATACATTAACTATCGATTAAGACATTAAGCAATCGTTTCTCATATAGATTGAAACGTTATTTGATCGACACCATGGGAATAAATGGGGCCTTAAATAAGGCCTTAAATAAATACATGGGAAGAAAAAAAATTTTGAAAGACAAAAATTTGACACACTTCGCGAATGGGCAAGGTAGTGGAGGACAATGTTATTCTTGAAATATGTATGTCATTACGGCTTATAGACATGGTTAAATACTTGACTAATTCTCTCGAGAGAGCGCTTGGGAGAATTCCTCCAACGCGAATAATTAAATATTCTTGGCACGCGCCATCGTTTGCTAATCAATTTCAGACAAATTTGTCGGCGCGTTGATTTTTCATTTTAACGAAACTAATGAGGTGGATATTAATGAGGCGTTTATTTTGAGAGTGGCCTAAGTCCATTTGTAAATTTTTTGTTGTTGGTGTTAGTCAAAAATCGTGTCAGATCAACTATTTATCAAGATTTTTCGAGCCATTAACTTTTTGCAGATAATCCATTTCTTTCTTATTCGACAAACGCGAAATCCGAGTTATGAAAAAAAAAACAAGTATTCATCCGAAAAGTGTCATCTCGAATAAACCCATTTGCAATTGGAGGACGTTTCTTGTTCGACGAGGAAACCAGGTTAAATGAATAGAACCATTTCCTCGGCGAAATCTCAGCCAAATGTGGCTTCTGTCGTAAGATTCCTGCGATCGCTTTTCTCGTATTGTCACTTGACATTTGGGGATCAAAAAATGTCTCATCTCTTTCTATTGCTTTTTTTTTCTCCCGTTTCGTCGCTTCTCTTTTTCGACTTCGTCCCAGTTTCGAGTGATTCTCACTCTCGCGATATTAGCCTCCAGGGTGGGTTAAAAACAATGATAACAATAAATGGCTTGGCTGTACGCTAGGCAAGTGTCTCTCGTGGCGCCGCCAGTTGGCGGAAAATAACAACTCTAGGGTGAGAAATGGCTTCCATTACTACGCGTCGACTTGTGTCGAAATATCAACAGTGTTTACTGAAAATTCTTTAAATAATAAAAAAATTTCATCAAATCGCAATCGCTCTCTTATCGTTACGTAACTTCTCGGAAATTAGCCGCAGACGCGAGAAACGCGTAAACTTTTATCTCCAAAAAAAAAAACTAATGAAACTGGAGTTTGAACCCGAGAAAAAAAAATTATCAATTATGCAATCGATCATTTTTTCGCCATTGAATCGAGCTTGAGTTATTTGACGGAGGGGAAAACGCCTGGAGAATAAATCCGGGCGGTACTTTTCTCGCGAGAATTGGCAATTTATCAAGTTTCACATAAAAAAAAAAAGGTATGAAAATGTTTCACGGAAGTGAAAAGAAAAAAGAAAGAAGGAGGAAGCAAGAAAATCGCATAATCCCTTCGGATTTAATGCCGCGTTATTTTTTTATTTTTTTAGTTCCAATTGAAACACAGGAAGAATCCAAGGGATTGATAAGAGAACTCGAGATATCGGACTCTCGCGATTTCACTTCGGTCGTGGCGAAAAAGAAAGGAGGAAGTGTTTTAAAAAAGAAAAAAAATACCTTAATGACCAAACACTTTTTTGTTTAACTACCGCCTTGAGAGGAAAAAAAAGGGTGGGTCTATATATTCTCCTTTATTTCGGATAGGCTCCTTTGACGCAGTTATCAGAATATCAATCACGATGATAAAGTACTGTTGGTATTAGTAGCGATGGCAGGCCGAGATACGTAGTACGACTCCTCGTTCGAGTATACCCATGGTATTTCAGTCCAAGTGATTTTCTCTTTTTCCATGTTTAAGCGACCTCGTAGCGATCGAGATTTCTGCGTTTCTCGTTTAGAAACCATAAAGCGGAGAGGAAACCATTTCTTTCCCTTCCTTCTTGTTTTTCACCATTCACGTTCGACTTCCGAACCTTTTGACACAGGCAACGCCCACTTCCGGCTGATATTTTCCGCGCGAAATTCGAGTGTGAGGCAATACGCGGAAAATAATCGAAAGCACTCGGCTTCCGAACCTTTTGACATTTTGCTTTGGAGCTTTGACATTGGCCACGCCCACTTCCGGTGGCCGATATTTTTCCGCGCGAAATTTAAATGCAATGGCGAATATTCATCGACTCGGCAGCTAATGACGTCATCCCACGCGCGTGGTCTCCGGTCCCGACTCGTCAAAAGGTTTGAAAATCGTGGAAAAAACCCCAGCGAAAGCAAAATAATGGGAATATTTCGTATGATAGAGGGGAAATAAAATAATTCAGCGAATTTCAAAGCTACGGATTAGTCGGAAGAATTGAAAATTTATCGCGGATTTACGCACAAAGATGACAAACTCTTTCCATAAAATTTCATTTGGCTCCGTGCCTCGCGGATTTTATGGTCGGTCCAGGCTGACTATAGAGTGTGATATATTGAAATAGGTTTTCATTGCAGTCGTCGTTTTATTCGTATCGTTTGAAAATAACCAAAATTGCGATACTCGACGATCAAATAAATCCCTTCTGTGTTATCAATTGTCAAAAAAATGATATTTCAGTTTGAGAAAAATGACAAAATGATTAATATTTTTTTTAGTATTATTCAGTCCCCCCCCCCCCCCCCCCAAAAAAAAATTAATTAATAAAGGTGGTCTTTAATTGAAACAATTTCGTTTGTCGATGAATCACGAGCCCCAAAATAGGAATTTGAGGTTTCGAGCGAATGAAATGGGCGAAGGTGAAAATTGCACATTCGATCAAGAATATTAAGCTTGTTATTATGAATACCCAAAGTTAAGTATAGCACGAAGAAGAGACTCGACGGCTCTTTGCTGTTGCCGGATACAATTATAGCTGCGCAAACACGAGAGGGCACGGGTGAGAGAAAACGTATAATCTACAGATGTTCCCCGATTAATTTCTTAATGGTATCATATGTAGCACCGATTACATTGAAAATTCATCATATACCCAAAGCGCCAACTTTCCTTGCTCCGAGAACGATCCTTCGAGAGAGAATCGCACTTTCAATAAATGAAAATTAATAGAAAATTTGAAATTCAATTTTTAAAAATTCACTTAATAATATTAGTTTAATTTAAATAAATTCATTTTATAACTTTTTTATTTAAATTTTATAAACAATAAATTTAAATAACATAATTTTAATTATATAATAAATTTTTTAAATAATATAGGTTAAATAACCGTATGGTTTTAAATGAATTTTAAATGAGGTAAAGAAAATTCGAAAAATTTTAATGAAAGTCATGTCAGATAATCAAAAAATAATTGATCAAATTCGTGCCAGCAAATGAGACATGGGGGTACGCCAACAACGGTCGAATACAGTAAGTACTCGTTATAACAATCTCTTCGGGAGCGAACAACCTCCCTTAAACGATCTTCCCCTCGATTCCTACTCTGCCTGGCTACGCCTCGAGAGATACCATCCGAATATTTTTAAAAAAAGAAAACCTATAATATCTATTATTTATTAGCCATTATTCTGCGTTGTTATTGGTCCCGAGCTTAGCATCTCCCCGACTAGTGGAGTATCAGTACGGACATGTGTAACTATTGGGATTTCGTGCGTTTCCGCTTCGAGCTTTATATGCATGGGGAGCTTAACGGAAAGCGAGCTTAAGTTTGACATCGAATATGAGTGCCAGTGTCTATCTGACACTCGGAAACAGGTGAAGCTTCGTTTTTTTTGTATCGTAACCCTTTGCTTTTCACGCGGATTCTGTAGAAAAATTTTTAACAGATTGTAGACATTTATTGGGGGGGTAATTGCCTTCACATTAAAAATCCCGCCTTATGAACCCACGTCCTTTATTTCCGAACAACTCAATACATGAAAAATGATTGTATGCGAGAAGATAAAATGATTATTTATAATTTTTTTGATCCTTTTGACGAAAATATCGATATTTTGAATCAGCGATTCATCGCGGGGTGACGCCGTAAATGGAAAAAGTGACAACTCCATTTTATTTGTTATCTATCCAAAGGCGAGTAATTTACAACGGGGCCGACACGTCGATTGAAATTTATGGTGGTCCTTTCCCTTTCATTTCCCTTTCATCGATCAGCGAGCTCTTTTTGAGTTCTTCGAAGGTTGAAGGAACGTTAACCCGCTAATCGCCAAGGAAATCTTTTAGATCTCCCGGTGAAATTACGGTACAGGTGGATCTTGATAAGAGGTAACACGGCAATGAACACGCGTTACATGTCTTTTGAAGCCACAACTCCGTCTTGGCATCCGGTGTAAGGCCTAACCCCCGATGAGGTCAAGACCGTGCGACCTCGCTTATGCCAGGCGGTACCGATAATAGAGACGCGATGATGTATGGTGCTCCCTTTTTTTCTTTTTTAAGGAGCACTTATGGTAAAAATGTTCAAAGCTTCCGCCATGTAGCGTCTTTAGGGCTTCCATCGAATCCCCTTCGCTATAAATGCAACCTACGACTATGCACTTTACGTATGCACTTAACCTATGGAAGAGTTTTCGAACCCTCGGGGGTAAATATATCGAATATGATTTTATGGGGGAAAAAAAAACGTCTATGTACGCTTTCAATCTTTTCATACAAGATTTTCGTATTAAGGCATTCAGTTCCATGTGGGTCTCCGGGGACCGCCGTTCGGGCCGCATCGGTTGTAACGAATGCAAAAGCGTGTACCATCGCGACCCACGCGGCACGAATGAGGAGTCGCGTAAACTTTTTCTTTTTAGGAAAGAAAAAGACCAAGGACTTACCCTCAAAAACTTGGTCTGAAGAAAATTGTCAATTTTATTTTCTTAAAACTATCTCGGAAGATGTTTCCTCGACGGATGCAAGGCGAGTAAGTGACAATACATAAGATTTTCGGCCCTTATATAGTAAAATTTTATCTTCTGTCTTCATTGATCCCGTACATTTTCAATTTTTTCGGTCTTTTACTATTATTTCTATCTTTATTTTAAATGGGCATTGCGTTTTGTTTCTCTCTGTCTGGTTTAGTGTCTTTGTCGAGAAGGAAATTTCTCTCTTTGTTTTTCTATACGAAGTTTGTATATCTTATGACTTTTACGAGCTGCTAGAGAATGTATAGGCAATATCGGAAAATGCATGGTCTCTCTTTCTATCTAATTCCTTGGGTTAGTCCCTTGGCTCAAGTGCCTAGCATGCGGAGTGCGTGGGCCTTTGCGAACCGAACTCTATGTGAAAAAAAAGGGTCGGCTAGATGCCAAACTCGTACTGTGCAAGAATATAAAATTTTCAATTTGATCAAAATCAACAGAAAAAAATAGCAATTGCGATGCGTATTAGATGATTCCGATAACGCGTGTGGTGGTTAAGCGCCGTTTCGAAAATAGACGGAAACCGACAGAATGGAAAAATAAAAGAGCGCGTTTTATTTATTTATTTTTTTTTTTACCGTGTCCTTTAAGAATATAAGCCATCCATTCACTGCCTACGCAAAAAAAAACGGTGCTTGCGCGCGAGTCTATTTTCCTATGGAAGAGACTAGCTATGGAATAGATAAATCTTGTCAATTTCCTTGATCCTAAATCGTAATGTAGAAAATATACAAACGCCATCTCGAGGAGAAACGGTTCTCCTTCTCATGACGTATTGCCAAACGCGTAAACTGCGCACATATCAAATAACCGCTTCTAGTTCTTTTTAACTAGGACACCATCGTTACTCCAACAAACGATCGTTATTATTGATTTATTCACCGGCGTGACTTCAGACGGACTCGCGAGCTTAGCTCTCTTCCTTCTTGTTCGCTTTCGTCGGTCCACATGGAACGTCATTAACTGCTTTCGTTACACGGTGCACGATTAACGCCATAATTCATGTCACGGTTATAGAGAAACGCTCTGTCGTTTTTTTGTTTCGTTTTTTTTTCAGCCCTTCGGAGTGGCTTTGTTATTTTGGCCTCCGTCGTTTTGGAGTTCCCGCGACGAGAGGGAAGGGCCGTGGACCTTCGCGAGTTATTGCGAGCGGTCCGTAAAGCATTCGCTCCATTTTCAATCCACGACCCGAAGCCCCGTGCTCGCTTTTCACCTGCAAGAGGCTTTTGTGCGTTAACCTTTAGAGCGTCCGGGTTTTGAAAAATTTGCAAATCGCATTTTTCTATAGAAATGTGGTCTAAGTTCCGTAAATTAGGGCCAAACTAAGTTAAGATGTTGGCGAGTCAGATCCCTCACGCCTAGAGGCGTATCCCGGCGCTCTAAATGTTAACGAAAATGTTACGGAAAGAGGCAAATCTCCGTAGACGCGGTCATTTGTTTCGCGGAGCAAGGAAATTTGTCCACCACGGTGGTAACAAAAAATATGAAAGATTCGCTCGTAACGAAGAGTCGGAATAACGAGAGAGAATGTTGCAGTCGGTCCAAAGACCGGTTTGATGCAACTTTATCATCCAACGTTGCACGGTGGGATTTCAATCACGCGTGGTGGTTTACCATAGCTCTTGCGAATCGCGGTTGCCTCTCTGAACGGGTATTAATTTACATACGTATAAGAGAAGCTTCAGGCCCTAAAAAATCCCGTAAGGCTTGTGCGCTCTAAATGATGAGAGCCAAACGCGCTGTGTTGAAGTTGCTATTCTGCGCTACCATTTTATAGGGAGGTCCAAAAAAATCGACTTTTGGAAACATTTTTTTTAACTTCCGGGAGACCCATACCCGATGTATTTTTTTCCGAGGAATCCATTTTCATTGTCAAAATTCTCAAAATCCAACAGGAAACGCGATTTTTCCTCAAAAAACCTACTTTTTTCCAACTTCCGTTGGGATTTTGTAAAATTTGATCTTGGGAATCGATTCTACGGGAAAAATTGCCCCTAGAAATGACTTGTCCAAACCCGTTTTTAAAACTTTAATTTTTACCCCATTTTTGGGGGAAGGGGTTTTGCTAGGGTAAGTATGCCTAAAAAAATCGACTTTTGGAAACTTTTTTTTTAACTTCCGGGAGACCCATATCCGATGTATTTTTTTCCGAGGAATCCATTTTCATTGTCGAAATTCCCAAAATCCAACGGGAAATGCGATTTTTCCTCAAAAAACCTACTTTTTTCCAACTTCCGCTAGGATTTTGTCAAATTTGACCTTGGGAATCGATTCTACGGGAAAAATTACCCCTAGAAATGACTTATCCAACTTCATTTTTGAAACTTTATTTTTTACCCCATTTTTGGGGGAAGGGGTAGGTGTACCCAAAAAAAATCGACTTTTGGAAACATTTTTTTTAACTTCCGGGAGACCCATATCCGATGTATTTTTTTCCGAGGAATCCATTTTCGTTGTCAAAATTCTCGAAATCCAACGGGAAACACGACTTTTCCTCAAAAAACCTACTTTTTTCCAACTTCCGCTGGGATTTTGTCAAATTTGACCTTTGGAATCGATTCTACGGGAAAAATTACTCCTAAAAAAGGTCGCCCTGACTTTATTTTGGAAACTTCATAAAATGATAAAGTAAAGTGCCTATTTTGATTAGGCTGAAGTTTAAAAAGATTTGATGTGGAAGTGTGTATATTTCTGTATACATACATGTATACGTACGCACTGAATATGAAAGAGAAAAAGAAACCGCTCTAATTTGTTACACCGAAATGCCAGCGACACTCTATTTCAGACAGGCCATAAATCGCGTAGCATGAATGACAGCGGATGTCAGTCGAGTTAGCATGTTTTAACAGAGGGAAGGATCAATGGGAGAAAAAGTTGAAGAGGAATTTAAGCCGAGTGTTCCGTTACTATGGTATTATAAGAAACGTGTAATCACGGATCTACCTACTTACAATACACGTATGCGATTTGTTTTCAAATATCTTCGGTTTTATGTACCCGTATACCTGTGACGTAACGTTTCATGGAACTTTACCGAACAATACCTACGCCTATAATGCAGGCTCATTATCTCTTTCACGTCTTATAGGATAATATATTAACGAGGCTTCCTTCGAAAGAAATTTTTAATGAGTTCTCTTGGAAATTGTAAATTATTTCTATTAATCATTACTTTGTTGGATTCCAATTAAGTATTAATTTAAAAACAGTTTATTAAATCAATAACGTTTACAGAAATCTTACACAAAAAAAAACGCGAATCAAGAAGGTAGTTCAGTCAAAGTTAGTAAGTATGCTTGGGATCTTCTATTTGGCTATTTCGTATGTGTCTACTTGGAGCTTAGGATGAATCTGATTTAGATTTCCAAGAGGAGCCTTAAGGAAACCTAGTGTCTAGGAGGAATATCAGGAAGAACTTTGGGAGAAGTAGGGATTGATGGGACTCGGCTTGTATGATCAAAGATAGGGCGGATTTTGAAGGGTTCTGCATCCAAACACTTAAATCGATAAAACTTAATATCTATATACAACTTAGCATGGGCCCTTTGGCGGACCCAAGGGTCTTCTTTTCTATAAACATATAAAATATACATAGGGTCCAACATCTGGAGGAATTTTCTTCCATTTTTAATTAATTATCTTGGCAATTTTGAATACCCTTTGAATGAAATCCGTGGAATTGGTAGGAATCCAGCAAGAACGTTTCGTTTCTCGAGAAGTAACGAAATTTCTTTTCGAATGACCCAATACATCGATCTTGCAATTATAAAGAAAAAATTGTTCACATCGAGTGTTTTGAATACCTTCACGATACACTTTCCCAGTCGTACGTTACCTCGCGTGTATCACGAATTGCTAGTGCAACAGCACCATTTCTACATTGCACCTAGAATTCAGTGCAACAGCACCATTTCTACATTGCACCTAGAATTCAGTTATACTAAATTTGTGAAGAGCTCACGCGTCGGCATACGGGTACACCTTTTTTTTTTGTCAAAACGAAATTGGAAAACATAAAAAATATTTTGCAAGAGCGTTACAGCTGACTGCCGTTATAAGGCTGTCCGCAATAAGACCGCTTCTCGTTTTAAAGTTCGGATGTTTCCTTCGCCTCACCATAATTTTATGTAACTTTCTTCGCGTCAATGTCATTTACAGTCGACTTTCGTTATAAGGCTAACCTCCATAAGACCTGTAATTGTGTGCAGTCAAAGATCTCGGTTTCTTCAAATTTCACTCCCCTTTAGCCCCGTGACCGATCTTACGTTACACCGAATATAAGTTAACGAAGTTTCAATCTACAATCTTACGTTTATTTAACCCCATTTCGCGTTTTTGTTTTTTAGTTCGCGTGCAATGGAGACTCGCCTTTACGTGTTCAACCCCCAAACCCATCGGAGCGGTCAATTGACCGCTTTTGAAATTTCAAACAAAATTACAAAATTTTCATATCGCGACAGAAGAGTAGCGGGCCTTTAAACAAAAATTGTCTCTTATAGAACGTATCCGGCAAATGGAGTGTACGCAGATAGATCGAAGAACTATTATTAAACAAATATAATTGATGACGTCTAAGAGTTGAAATTTCTCAGCGAATTCCCGAGTCTAGACGAGCCGCGAACCGAGTCTAACCATTGAGGAACGGCTCTTAAATTAGTAAGTGTCTCCAATCTGACAAATTGGTCACTTCTAAAAAAAATCTCTCGATGTGTAGTATCGATCCTATATCGCTCTAAAAATAGCTGAACGTTCGGTCGATCGACCGAGGCTCGATGGTAAACTTTTATCGAAATGCGTTAGCGTCTTTCAAAACCTAAAAAGACGGATTTGCTCCAAAGTAAGTGAAAAACGAGTCAACGGCCTTGCCACGCCAAGAGCACCGGGTCCCGTCGGATCGGCAAATCTAAGAAACAGAGATTGGGCGCGATCGGTACCGTTGGCGCAAAAGATTCCGAAGAATTTGAGAATCGAAGAAAAATCGACCGCTATAAAAAGTGCGACGGATCGAGAATGCGTCCGGGCACCCGATGAACCAAACAAATCGAAATAGAAATAAGTGGACGGTGAACCCTTGCGAGCTCCACGGCGACGAATCTCGTCGCTAACGACCTTACGTGATTCGGACGGTCTCGAGGGACTCAAGGGAAGAAACTGTGCGGGTCACGTCTTGGAACTTAATTGAGTTAAGCTTCCACATGGTGTCCCAAGTTTCATGAGAATGAATGAAATGGATATTTTATCGCGCGTAGGGAAAGACCTTTCGGACGTCGAAAGAACGGCTTTTGCTCGCTCCAATGGTCGAATAATGGAACCCATTATTTTCAGTCGATTCTCGACCGAGGGAAGTAGCGATTCAATTTTGTATCATTACCCCCGGCACGAGCGTAATCGCGAATGGCGTAAACTGCGATTTCGAAAAATCTGCATATTTTAATGCAATGTCGACGTATTTCCAAGAGATCCAAGAAAAGATTGTCGGAGTGTTTGGGATAAAGAGGACACCGTTTGGAAAAAAAAGCCATTCCACTTCTAGTGCACTGTCGTCGCGCGAAGTGCAATGATTCAATGCATTCCAGCTGCATAGAATGGCTTGAATGAATCTTCCTCTTGTAACGCAAGAAGGCATTCTCCGGTCTTTCTTTGGCTAAAGCTCTCGCTGCTCGCATTTGTTATAAACTATACTTCAAAAGCTTTTTCTGCTTTTACATCAGGGTAAAAGTATTATTTACGTTACTTTGGTATAAACATTTCTCTTACGCAGTGAACGTTATAAGGTAAATGTCCCCATTTGTGGCCATGATCCTATCCAACATCCAACAGGGGAGGATCGCGGTCACCCTTAGCTGGCTCGTCGCCTTACTCGTTTTCGATCTTTGCGTTTATTATTTGATAAACAAAATGGTGGTAAAAAAAAATATAATCAACGGAAATGATATCGAAGAGAAAGTTGCGCGCTCAAAGATTTCAATGAAAAGGAATAATCCGAGAGAACGAAATGAATTTTGTAGGACATAGTCGTCAAAGTACCCAACTCGTTGCCCGGTTTTACTTTCAACTCGGTAAGATTATAAGCACGTAGAATGTACGTGTTGTGCACTACTTAAATCACGGTGTATGTACTTAATGCCGCTAGCATAGAGTCGAGAGCGAGTAGCCAAGGTTCGATTACTACGTGGTTCTAGTTCGCGTTTGTTTCCCTCCCTAACCTCCTCGAATTTCCGAGAAGAGGTATTTACGCGTACGGTAGGTTCCTCGTTACAACAATCTCTTCGGGAGCGAACGAATGCCTCGTACGCG
Organism: Gasteruption jaculator; assembly: GCA_949825005.1. NCBI lineage: Eukaryota > Metazoa > Arthropoda > Insecta > Hymenoptera > Gasteruptiidae > Gasteruption > Gasteruption jaculator. The sequence continues at coordinate 13,532,863 of OX463770.1, forward strand.
ATCTTCCCCTCGGTTCGCACTCCGCGTGGCTATGCACGAATAGATTGCGCGCGCAATGCGCCTTTTAGGTTCGACCCGATTGGTCGACGAACTTTCCAGGTGGGAGCTGGAAAGATTGTTATCGGGAGGTAATTTAACGCTTTACGGAGAGAGTTGTTACAAAGTGAGATTGTTATAGTGGGGTTCTACTGTTGTAGGGAGGTGAAAAATTCGATATTAATTTTAAAAAATCTATTTTAATTATAATTCTATATTTTTGCATTTGGATTTTTCATTATTTTTTTATTAGCGCGGTAGAAATAGTGTCAATTGAAAGAAAAAAAAAGGACAAAATTGAATTTATCCGTAAATGTACGACTATTAAATTACCAATGCTTTCTCTTGGCTGAAAAAAAAATAAAATAAAAAGGAAAATTGAATTGAAGATTATTAATAACCATAAACAATCCGAGAAAAGATATATCGTTACGAGCGACTGCTTGCTTCGGTGGCAAAAAAAAAGTCGTCGGTGACGTAACAAGAAGAAAAATGATTTATCGCGGTAATTTCCTATTACATGTTTGAAAAGATAAAGAACCATGTCGGTTAGAACAAAACTTTGTTGTGCCATTAAACTTTCAAATGAGGTACGATATTTCCCACGATAGTCACAGGAAAGTTCGTATTTCTTCCAATGTAAATTATGATCTTTATAGAACAGTCCGAGCACTAATTCTTCCACATTATGCAAGTAGTAAAAATCTCTCGCTCTCTCTCTCTCTCTCTCTCTCTCTCGCGCGCTCTTTTATAGAATAAGAAATGTTATATTATGAACGTCTAGAGCAGACATTGACTAGACAAGTAATACGTATTGCCAAGTAGTACATATTATGCGCGTGGTGTGTGAAGTATAGGTGTGACTTGCTATCAAAGACTGTATATATGTGTGTATATACATACACAATTGTTTTATATAACATATAGCGTTAAGAACTCGAGGAAACGACGTTGATATATTCATAGTTGACAGCCGAGTTTTGTTGATGGCACTTAACGAGCTGTCGAAAAAGTTGTTCCTCGAGCCTTCCCGAAATTAATTATCGCGCGCTGTTTTACAAAATTTTACACGAAAAACAAATGTCACCCGTGCCGTTGCCTCGAATTTTCCGGATCTTGTCGCCAATCAATTTTGCTTCTTCTTTTCGAAGCTAAACTCGATCATCGAAGGGGAACCTGAATCGATTTTATCGCCATTCCAAGCAAATTAAGTTGTTATCGCTTTTACATTAAAGTCTCTTTTAACCCTATTTCTACCACGCTACTTATTTAGAGTTATTTATTTAGCGCTTTGGGACACGTCCCCTGAAGCGCGAATAATAATAATAATAATATTAATAATAATAATAATAATAATATTAATAATAATAATAATATTAATAATAATAATAATATATTTAGTGACTGAGAAATAATTATATAATAATAGAAATACCGTCGAACCTTTTTTTGTGCGAACGCAATTTCTTCCCGAACGAGCCGATAATTGAATGAGTCACCTCAAAAAGGCATTGTAAGGTAAATTAATTTAATTTGTCCCTACAAAGTTTTTGAGGTGACCCATTCGATTGTATCGTTACAAATTTCTTCGGTGGAATTTCCGATTAAAAAGAACGCAAAGTGACAGTTAAACTGAAGGAATTTAAATCACCGGGTGGATCTCGCACGAAAGCTTCTTTTAGTTTCCACTTCCAATCCCGCATCTCTATGAGTTCATTCTACCGGAGACGTCAAAACATATCATTCGAAACTCCGTTTTCCCAAGTTCGAGGCACTCGAAACTACAGATTTTGGCTAACTTTAGACTATGCCTTTGAAATGCGCGCGTTAAAAATATCGCATCCCTCGTTTAATAGAAAGCCCCGACATTAGTATCAAAAAGAGTTACGATAAATCTCCGCGGCATAAGTGATCTCTGAAGTGCTCGACAATGGCACTTAAGATCGCCTCTACAAGGGAGGGATTTCCAAAGAGGTTGCTTTTAGACCCGTAGAATTTTCTTCTCTCGACACCAAAACATCGGGAGAAATTCGAAACTGGTGTACAGTGGGCCCTCGACTCGCGCACACAATTGGTTCCCGAAAGTGGGTGCGAATGCTGAACGTTCGAAAGTAGAGGGGTGTAAAAAAACAGTATTTCTTCGGTGTTTCTTCAAAATTTGTAAAATCATTCGTCATTTGCTGGCATAATTCTTTCCAGGAACCTTTTATCGTCGACTCCTTTATGTCAGTCCACAGAGGAAAAAACATTTGACTGCAAAGGCTTACAAAGTTGAATTTTTGAAAATGTGCGAAAGTCGAGGGCCGCTTGTATTTCGGTGTGTTGGAAATGGGTTCATTTAAATAAAATGCTCAGGTTTATACTTTTGACACTTTGACTGGCATGTTGGTCGCCGGTGACAGATACTAAACTTTCCGTACAGGCCGGGCTGGTTATGACAAATGCAATAGCGTATACCATTACGACCCACGCGGCGTGAATAGGGAGTCACGTAAATTGTACGTGGCAGTCAAAGGGTTAAATAATAATACTTTATTATTCTACGCAACAGAGGAGAGACCCCTTCGTTATGACTTTTACAGCAGAACTAACTAACGCGATGGACAAAAAGGGACACAGCGATTGGTAATCTGAGGAAAGGCGACTAATAACTCTTTTCTAAATATCCGAGGCCTTATCGCTTCTTTGTATAAACAAACAGCCGAATTCGAGGGAATATATGATTGGATAAATTCAGTACTTCTCTTCGTCAGAATAAGAGACTAATAGAGCAAAGATTAATTTTTGTATTTGGTTTTACAAAGAACATCTAACATGGTGTTTTCCGGCAACTCCAAGAATCGTGGATAGTTCTTTACCCCCCCCCCCCCCCCCCCCATTAGGCGACGAGAGCGAGTCCTGGAGGACGATAAGTCAACGCGCGAATTTTGGGTCGTTCGGAAAGTTCTCGCCGATTTTATTGTACCTTGCGCCATCCATCGGGGAAATTCGGCGGGAACTTTTCGAACGACCCGATACGCGGCTCACGTTTGGAGCGAACGTATATGGCCCCATCCATCGGAGGCAAACGTCAATATAAGCGCGGCCGCGTTACCGCGAGCTCGAGAATTTCGGCGCTGAAAATTAACGGGGCCGCCGCCACTTACAGTTTCGTGAGATTGGCCGTGGACTGGAGGGTGCCGGAAACGAGTGGCCCCGCGATGGAGAGCAAACCCACCCCGCGACACGCGAACTCCCGTCCATCGGCAGTGACGTTGCACCGGTCGAGGGCGCCCAGGGTATGCCGTCCGTGTCCGGGACGTTGACTGACGATGCACATGACGATGAGAGCGACGACGACGACGGTGGCAACGTTGGGGCACGTCGCGCACATGCTGCCGGGACGGCGGCCGGCTTTTTTTTTTCACCACCTATCCTTTCTTCCTCCTCCGTTGGCTCCCGGCGACTTCGGTTTCCTTACTTCACCATCTTTCGCGATATTGCGACCGATGGTGGGTTTATCGACGGTGACACTTACGGCGAAAAACAAGTAAGTGGCTGTCCTTTTTTTTACGCGCGCGATCGAACACACCTTCTTCGAGAAATACGACAAGTAAAAGAGCCATCCACGACGCGGTACATTCACCGACTGGGTTTACTTACTTCTTCTCTGCACTGATTTTTCCTTTTCTCTCTCTCTCTCTCGGTGTCTCTTCTCTCTCTCTCTCTCTCTTTTGATCCCCCACTTTTTATTCTTTTCTCCCCTTCGTCTTCTTTGGATGAACAAAACTTTCTCACTAGCTCGTTCTCCTGGTAGTAGAATGTTAACATTGGCCATCCGCTGGCGGGCGGGCTGGCTGGCTGGCTGGCTGGCTGGCTGGCTTTTGCTGCCGGTGACTACTACTTGTAGTTCTTCCGTTTGCTGGAGGTACTACTGCTCTTGCTCCGTGTGACGTCATCGATCGTCCCTCACCCTACGTTATACGTATACACATCATATACACCTCCTCCTTCGACCGTAGGAGATATTTTTCTAGGTAAAAGTATATCCTTGCACCCACGTCTCTTGTATACATAAATACACATATGTCGTTGCGATTGGCGGGCCCACCTAAGGCGCGAGATGCACTTATAACGCTGCTCGTGCGGGAAAATGGATCCATTAGGAAGTCAATGATTGGAAAAATGTGTCCCGAGATAGGATCCGTGCGTTAATGGTGATACGCTTCGGGGGGGGGGGGTATCCATTCGACTTTGAGCTTCGCGAGATCGTTGGGCACTTAAGAGCGAGTCTCCAAAGGTGTTTCTATCGTTTGAAATCGAAGATTTCTATCGATTGGAATCAAGGACGTCTATCGATTAACTAACGATCGATAGAGATTGAAAATTTCCAAGAGAATCCGTTAAAAATTATCGGAAAGGAGGGTCGGAGTCCATCTTGGATTGGAATGTTTCGTTGATTCTGCAAATTTGCGAAAGGGAAGTAGGGACGGTACGGTGTGTATTCGAGTCCGGAAAACGAATCTCGTAAAACCGACGAAATTGCATGAAACCCACGTTTGAATTTCTGCCTCTAAAAATACGTCGCCATGCCTCGTATAACGTAGACTTTTTCGTGTCACGGAATATATTCACAATACGAAGCTCTTACCGCTCGGTATGCGATACCGGTCGACGCGTTCCGTGCCACGGCAATTTTTGAAGATTTTCCCATTCAGGCCGCCGTGGGTCCAAATCTGGTCACTTGATTCTAGGGATTTTCGTTTTCGCGCTACTCCAAATTATTTCCATTCGGATCTTGATTTTAAACGTGACAAAAATTGTAAAGCTGACGAATTTCCACCAAATCACACAATTTATTTATATTTAATGATAATCAAATATAAATATTTAATTAATATTAAATACAACAGCGCCGGTATAAATTTTTATGTACGACACCAACGTGGTGCCACCGGCGATTGCCCGATGGTTTTCGCGTGACACCAACGCGGTGCCACCGGACGGCGTGGTGTTCATTAAAAATTATCAGAATGTTAATTTAAAAAATTAATAATGAAATATATAATAATTTATTTTCCGACCGTAGAAAAGGTTAATTAAAAATTGATCCATAAATTTATAATAATTGTCATCAAAGAAGTAATAATAAATGATTAATTGTACTCGATTTTTGAGCCTTTTGACAAGTCGGAACCGGAAACGGTCGAAAACCACGCCAACGAGCCACCGTCACTGGCTACCAGAGCAGTGGATATTCGCCTTAAGCTCGCGCGCAGTGGAAACTCGCCTTTACGCTCTGTATTATTTTTCTTATTTTTCGTCGCATTCGAATTTTGCGCGAAAAATATCGGCCCAAAGTTGCCGATGTCAAAAGGTTCGGAATTAAGTGTATATAGAAAGAAAAAAAAAGTTCAATTTTCACTTCTAATTTGCTCCATATGGATATGGAAGAATTTTTTATTGAATAAATGACTCTTTTTCACGCGTATTACAAATATGTGTTAAAAAGAAAAAGTTTGATTTTCAAAAAATTGAAAGTGACCAGGTTTTTTTTTCTTTTAGCGATTAATTCCATTCCACTCGATAGCACCATACAAAAACTGCCCTTAACTTCGTAATCTTCAGTTTCAGTTTGTACCATCTCACAACTGCCCTCGAAATATCTGCGAACCGATTTTCTTTTTCGCGAGGTACCATTTTTTGCAAAAGTCGCCCTTTGATTCCATTTTACGGCGCGTATCGGAAAGTTAAAAACGGATAAAATTGTCATCGAGACGGTCGAGATTTCATTTCAGTTAATTTCCCTAGAAAAGTGTTATACAAAATACGCCGCTAATTGTGCCATTTTGTCTTTCGGCGGTCGAGGTTTCCCACGAGGCTTTTTAGCGTGTCCTCGCCCTCTGGTGGCCACGGGTTTCGACGCGACGGCCCGATGCTTCTCCACCAAGGGTATGAAAGCTGGCGTACAAAAAACGCAACCCGTCATCTCCGTAGCCTCGTCGGGTAGTTTGCTTTTATCCTGAAAACACAAACAAAAATTTTGTAATTGCGGCATAAATTAATTCGACAATACCTCGATTTTTTCTACTCACCGGTTTGTACTCGACCGTCACCAGTTGAACCCCGCAATCGCACACGTCCGACTCGACCGTGACTTTATGAGCATTTTCGAAGAAATGTATTATCACGTCGCAACGATTGCAACCCAGTTTCCATTTGGGTGCCGCGGAAGGATCCAGCACCAAGACTCCGGTTTCGCATTCCAAGCAATTGGACAAACCGTTTGAATTCATTCCGTGAATGCAGGAGGGGTGGGTACACGAATTGCAACCGCTCATACCTTTCTTCATATCCCTTTAACGAAAAAAAAAAAAAGAAATGGAAATTACTAATTTTGTCGCATAAATTAGATATTGACGCTATTTCTGCCGCGCCTTGGTAGAAATAGTGTTAATGAATGGGGGGAAAAAGGGGAGAGGCCAATTTGTCATATTTTTACCTGAAAGGTGGATTGTTGTAACAATACGGGCAAAATGTATAACTTTTTCCACGAGTTCCAGTTGACCATGATAATAATTCGAAGTCGTCCAACGGACATTTGAGTTCCTTGTAAATACGGATGTTTCCATTTTGTGGTAAATTGTAGGTTTCATTACAATGCGCGCAATGCATTCGAGATGGCTTCGTTTGAATATATTTCATATATCGACGACATTTTCCACACCTGAAATAATAATAATAATAATAATAATAAATTATTGATATTGTAAATAAATAAATTTCTAATTATATAAAACCAAAAATAATCATTTCAGCAAAATAAATTTAATTATATACGTAAATTAATTATTTATTGTTGTATATAACAATAATATATTTATCGGTGCCCCGAAAACAATGCGAATAATATGACATTATATGGAAATTTACCTGGTATGAGCTTTTCCAGAGGCGGAAAGTGGAGAGAAAGACACTTCAAATAACTGATCCATAGCCTCTATACTTTGTACGAAGTAATGAAACTTTTGTTTGAATATTTCAACGGTATGTTGTAACACCGCATGAAAGTCGGCACGACCTAAGGCTATTAAATTTAACTGTTCCTCCACAGCTGACCTCATTGTCGGTAGCACTAATTCTGGATCTATCTGCAATATTACCATTGTTGATCTCACTTTTGTTCGACTCGCGGAATCAAAAGTTCGATCCGTGGCGGCTCGATTGTTAGTATTTTTGGGTTTTTTTTTTAAATTACTTTTTACCTTTTGATAGCCATGGACTAGGACAATACCGAGAGAAGTGGGTACAAGTTTCCTGCCTTGCACCACGGTCACGTAATTACGAATGCAAATATTATTTATATGCACTGGAATCGATGCGTCCGTTCCGATTCCATGCTTCTCCATCAAAGATATCAGTTCGGATTCCGTTAAATAATCCGGAGGTTGAGTGAAACACTCGAGCAACTTCACCTAAAATGCGGTACAATTTTTTATAAATATCATGATTTTATTATTATTATTATTATTTATTATTATTTTATTTATTTTATTATTTTAATTATTTTATTATTTTATAAATATTTAATATGTTACTTTCAGAGTAAAAAAATTAATTAATCTGAAATAAATTCAAAAAATCTTTTATATTTGGCTTCGGAATAGAGAGATGTTCGATTTAACACTCGGAACGTACCTCTTGTATGCAAACCTTTTCACCGGGTGTGAATTTTGGAAGAGTGTCATTGTTTCCAAGAGCTTGCCATGTTAGAATACTGGTGTACCCGGGATCCAGTAAAGCGTTGCCGACAGTTGTAAAACTTTCCATACCGATTTCAAATTTTACCGTCGTACTGAGATATTTACAATCCTTAGCGAGCTGCAATCGAACAAATCTTCAGCATACAAAAATTATATTTCCAATTGCTTTTTGGGACGAGCGGAAAGGAATAAAAGGCTTTTCTTTGCTTTTCGGGACAAACTGGGAAATCTGTACCAACCGTAGCTATGAAATGCCTGGTAATGTAATCGTAGAGTCTCCAAGCATCGCTATCCAAGTCGCTCCTCGATGCATGTTTCATCGGAGTAATCGGTGGATGGTCACCAGCATCGTGTCCCTTTTTGGGACGATTTATACCATCCGCTAGGATTTTGCGCACCGCGTCTCCCCATTCCGAACTACTTTGCTGCTGCTTCAACGTGGCTCTGCGAAAACATGAGATTACTCGATCGAGTCTTTCGTACTTCGAGATGAACTTGCCAAGAAAGAATCGTTCAAAGAAAAAAAAAAAGAATCAGAAAACAGATACTTACAATAAATCAAAGTTTTCTGGGTAGGATGTTGTTTCCGTACGTGGGTAACTGATATATCCCTGGGTGTAGAGCCGTTCAGCGATCTGCATCGCATGATGTGGACCCATACCCAACCCGGAACTCGCTACCCTCATTAATTCGACTGTATTTAGAGCTATCGGTCTTGGTTTTGATTTTTCCGAGCTTTGCACACTCGCTACACTGTAATTAATTTGAATATATAACTCGGGTAATTGTTACATATGTATATTAATATTCTATATAAAAAAAAGGACACTTACGTCGCTTGTTCGTGTTCTTTTACATGAAACAGGAAAATATTGGCGACTTCTTTATCGAACGATCTACCTCGAGACCAATTTAACACGATATCTTGACCATCGGGAGATTTTATGGTGACCTAAAATCATGTTATATTTCGATACATTACTTTCAAACTGAAATATATATATTAAACCCAAATAAATTTTTAACAAAATCATATTTTGTTTTTACCATACAAATATTTTAGAGTGACGAGGATTTAGTTATTTACAAAATTGTGAAATCGGTACCTGCAGAACCCAGTAAGGATCGGGCTTGAAAGTTTGAATTTCGTCGTGTCTTTGAACGCAGAAACCCAAAGTCGGAGTTTGGCAAGGTCCATAAGAAATCAACGAAGCATCCAAATCACCGTATTTTCCCTGAAAATATTTTCATTTCTTTCGTTAGATTTGGCATGAAAGACCCGAAATGATGTCTAGTAAAAAAATATATAAAAAATCTACTTGAAAATAACAACTTTTTGTAAGTATAATAATTAATCCCTTACTTGAAAGAATTTTGTTTGAAAACGAGTGAAAGCACAGCCGATACGTAAATCGAGCTCTTGGCGAGCATCGACGCTTCTCGCTTCGTTTTCGTTTGGCTTTACGAGAGTATTCAGAGCGTTCTTGATATCCTTTTCGGTTATAGCTGAAAACCTAGCTCGCCAAATATCCTAAATTGAAAATTCACAAGGTTTAGAAATGTAAATAAAAAAGTAGCATTTATTATGTTTGCAGAATAAAGTTTGAATTACATTGGGATTCAATCTTCTGGAAGTTCCCTGTTGCACGGCGTTAATAACTTCGAAACAAATGTTTTCGCCTTCCTTGTCGCAATCCAACCATAGAACTAAATAATCGCAATGACTACCTTCTTTTCCTAGGAAATATGGAATTTTTAGTTTTGGCACTGCCTCCTTTTTTTCCGTCGGGCATGAAAATAATTCTGCCTAAAAAAGTAAAGACTCTTTTTAATTCGAGGGAAATTCCTTCCAAGATTAAAAACCCAAAAGAATCGCTCGTCCGATAAATAATTGACTATATTAAGAAATCTTACGGGGTCGACTTTGTCCCAATTGTTGTATTTCCCAATAAAATCTAAGGTCATGACGTGACCGCATACCGACGTCATTTTGAAATTCACCGTTTCGGATCTGAATTGTCCTACCCATTCGTGAACCGAACAAGATCCATTTAAACCTAAATCGACGAATTAAAAAATTGTGAGTGAAATATAATTACACGGAATTAACGTCGATCGAATAAAACAAAGGTAATACAGGCGGTCCTCTACTTTCGCACATTTTAAAAAATTCAACTTTGTAAGCCTTTGCGGTCGAACGTTTCCTCTGTGGGCCGACGTAAAAGAGTTGACGATAAAAAATTACGTTAATTTCAAAAATTTGAAAATTTTCAGAAATTTCAAAAACTTGAAAGTTTATGACTAAATGGTAAAACTAAATGGTGAATGCTAAACAAAAAATTTTCATAATTTTTGATGCCCCAAAGTAAAGTGCAGCCTTCGAGAATTTGAAAAGTTTGAAAATTTTCATGACTGACGCTCCTCTTCATTTAAAAAGTAGAAAGAAATAAATCGACATTTGTTCGATTTGCAAGTTTTTTGACCAACATTTGTTTATGACAAAATTTGTATACATGCGAAGAACGAGTTACCTTTTCTGGAAGTGCATCTGCCATTACTGAGAATATTGGCGAGAGACGCCGCCAAGGATGGCTTTTCGGCCACCATGAGTGCGGTTTTCATTTTGGCGATTGTTACCGATTTTCTATTTCCGCAAAACCATCAAAAACGTTAGCGAACGATGCAATATTTGATGAATTAAAACCACACTTGCGTCCATGCTGTCCTGACTTACTGCTGTCACTCACTTCTCGTACATCAACGCCATCTACGGAGGATTCGTTTTCGTTAAAACGGATCCCGCGCATTTTTTTCAAAGTTACACTTTCTTCCCATTTTGAACTTGCAATAAAACGCTGAAATGCGAAAAATCTGACGCAATTTTTCTCTACGTCTAACATTTGACTTGAAATTGTTAAAAACTAAACAAATTAAACGTATTTTTTTTGAAAATAATGGTTTCAAATTACAATTTCTTTTTCAAAATATGACCTTCATTTGAGAAAATAATTTTTCTAATCCAAGTTTGGTTATAAAATAATGTTTTCTATTTTGAAAAACATAAAACTGTTGAGAATAATTTGTTAATTAACAAATTGTATGACCCAAAGGAAATACTCTTGATGTAATAGTTAATAATAATTGAAGTTAATACATAATAATTTAATTTCAAGCCTTTGTTAATTTAATTTTTTTAGGAGAGTATGAGGAACAAATGAATTGTTATAATAATAATAATAATAATAATAATAATAATAATAATTTTCTTGAAAATTCCGCATGTACTGCAGATTTTATTTCATCTTTGAATGATCACAATTTCGTTTCTATACTGGCGGTAAAAATCGATACAAAAAGTTTATTTATTTTCTTGAAAAATGATAATGTTAAGCTTAATCTATATATTTCTATCGATGTAAAGTATTTCGTACACTCGACTTCTAAACCTTTTGTCATCAAACCTTTTGACATTGGGCCACCGTCCATTTCCGGCTGAAATTTTCCTTGGAAAAATAATGAAAAGCATAAAGGCGAGTCTCCATCGCTTGCGAACTTGAGGCGAATATTCACCGGTCCGCGGGCACGGTTTATTTTGTCAAAAGCTTCAGAAGTCGAGTGTACGCACTGTGAATCACTTTGAGGTACTTAAAAAATGGTTTTCGAATAGCACGCATCGCCATTAAGAATGCATCCTCTTAATGAAATTCATGTTAATTTCGCGGGTGATCAAAGGAGGAGTATCTAATGCCCTATATTTACAACACTACAAAAGTACGTTACCAAACTTTCAAAATTAATTGCGACAGCAAAGTCGAACGGCGAACTAAAATATTTCGTGCTTAGGAATATTCCAAATTTTTTCTACATTTCGTTTGACCTTAATGCGGTCGGACTGTCGTTGCTGCAATAATTTGTCGAATTTGATTAACGTACGAAGCGTGACGTGCGTCACTAATTTTGCTACGCGCGCTTTTGAAACTCGGAAAAATTCAAGATATCGATTTGGTCGGCTATGAATTGTTTTCTTGCTCTTGTTATTACAATTATGGTAACCTTGCTTCTATGATAACATTTATTTCGTAGAAATGGATATTATAAACCCTGTCTTGCGATTACTTAAACGAGTTCTGCCTAACTTTAAATATCTGATTTACCGGGGAGTACGGTGTGTAACGATTTGACGCGAAAACTTCGTCTAATTGTAGATCACAACGTAGTATCACCACTCCTGAAGGGTTTACTTTAACTTTTATCTTCGTTTGTGGAGTCAATACCCCGTAATCAACGTCTTCGTACAGGTCCTGCAAAAAATAAACGTATCGGTTCGATTATTTTACCTCGTGGCAAATGTTCTACAAAATATAAATTCGAAAAAAAAATAATAAAAATTTTAAAAATGAAAAAAATAAATATAAATGAATTCTCCTCCAAAAAAAAAAATCAGGAATCAACCCGGGGAAAAAAAAATAGTTGATCTTCGTTACCTCGACTCTGTAACCACCGGGATATTGGAGACCGAGTTCTTTCAAAGACACCGATACGTCCGACGGTGTGCCATCGGTTCTTCTGTTCAAAAACGCTATGGCATAGGAGTAATAGTTTTGGTAAATTGGAGTGATGGGCCGCGCCCAGATTTCAATGCCTTTGTACTGGAACAAAAGATAGAGTCGATTTTAGTACCCACGTACTTCGAAATTCTACATTTAAGGGGTAACACCACTGTAGGACTTTTGAAAAAATCGAATTTTGGTTTGTTGCTTAAAATATGCTTCAGTGTCACAAAAACAATGTACAATTGGTCCTATATATGGTGCAGGAATCGCAGATCGAAGGTAAATACCTACGTACTTTTATGGTCAATGTCATATAGATTAAAAAATTTTGTGATTTTTTGTTCCTGGTCTTCAACTTTCGGAGAAATCCGTCCTCCCGTGGAGGCCCTTAAAAAAAAGGCGATTTCGAAAAACGACCGTGGCGCCACCATTTTGCAACAAAATGTCGATACAAAAATTTTTTTTTACACTTGAATACATGTTTGATTAATTGTTCGAAAAAAATTTCGACTCCTTTTTCCATACTTCTTAAATTAATTCTCAAAGTTTGGCCTTTTTTCGGACCTCTAGAGTGGTATTACCCCTTAATTGAACTAAAAATGGCGCGGACGTGACCACGTACCGTACAATCGTAATTCATTGACTTACTTTGTAAATTCGTCGACCTTGAATACCTAATGGATCTTGGTCAACGGCGATAATCTTTTTGTTCTGCAAAATAGCTTTGTACTCCGGTCTAATTGTCCTTAAATCAACCGACATTAAAAGAGGCGCCGCTAAAATGGCCCAAAGTGCCATTTGCGTCTTACTCTGCTCGTAGCTTAAGCCAAAGTTTCCAACTATTAGCATATCGGGATCGTTCCAATGCCCCGGTCCCGCATTTGGCACAATTGCATCTTGATTATTTCCATAATAATCAATGATAGTTTCCAAACTGCTCCACGAGTCTTGAATATCGTCGTAATTTCTCCATAAATTGCAGTGCTCGATGATCGAGGTAAAGTTTGGCTATAAGAAAAAAAAATGTACTTTTTCTCGTGATTGATTTTTCATCGTGTATCTTTCTATTATTCAATATTGAAATAAATAATTTGAAGATCAAAAGACCGAAGAAAGAATATTTATTTAATCAAACGAAATGGTCATATATACAAGAAAATGGCAAATATAAGAGTTAGTTAAAACTTTCTAACTTTCTAATGGACGAATTTTTTTCATGAAAACTATCCAAACTATTTAGCAATAAAATCTATCCAACTCAAGGTAACATGCTCGGAAGGAACAAAATATGCAAATTGCATAACAACGAAGGTTTCCAATACTTACGTTCATTCCCGCATAAATTTGATAAACGGGCCAACTGCATGAATATACCATTGGTCTGCCCGTTTGATTTAAATGGAACCCAAATTCCGGATAACCTGGAAGAAAAAATATGCACGAGCTTAGTTTTGCTGTTTTTGCAAAAATCGCGTAAAATCGTCAAATCTGTCAAATGTCAAATTGGCATTTTGAAAATTCTTTGCCATTTCTACGACGAAGAAATGCCTCGGTCGACATTTGAAGCGAGTGCTTCAATGGGAATCTATAGGATTCATGCTCGATTTCACGTTTTTGGTCTCGAAAGCAGCGAAATTATCGCAGAAAAAAAAATGAGTCGCCACGTTTCATATTTGGTAGCTCCGTTTAATAGCCATGAACTCGCAAAGATCGGAGCGTACTCGAGGTCACATATGACGCATGTGTGCGTCATACGCTGGGTTCATTTTTCAAGTGCCAAAGAGAGATAGTTTCCCTTTTTTCGAATTTACAGTTTCAACTTTAAAGTAATCTTTTTTTTTTAAATCCACAAACGAGTGGCGCTTTGTAGAGCAATTACGCGTCTATAAAAAAAAATTTGCTATTAATTAAGAAAATCTATTTCAACACTGTGCCGTCCGGTGGCACCACGTTGGTGCCATGCGAAAACTATCGAGCAAGCGCCGGTGGCACCACGTTGGTGTCCTACGTAAAGATTCATACCGGCGCCAAACGAAAGAATCCCGATCAGACGCGGCGAAGTGTTAATTATAATTCGATATTTTTGCTTTTGGATTTTTCGTTACGAATAATCAACGCGGTAGAAATAGCGTTAAGTGTCTCTGGGACAATAGTGTCCCATCCCAGGTAGAGAATTTGCACTGGCAAGACATCGTTACGTCCCATGGCAATCCTATGTATAATTATAGGCGGCTTTTCTATAACGTCGTCTTCCGGTTTGTCTTTACCCCTGTCCATGTCACTCGGATGAGCGTAACACCCATCGAGTTTCACATAGTCCACGTCCCAGGATGCAAATAATTGTGCGTCATTTTCCAAGTATCCCAAAACTCCTGGGTAGCCGGCACACGTGTAGTTGCCGTAATCCTCATAGATACCGAATTTCAGACCCTTTGCGTGTATCTAAAAATCACAAAACAAAAACTATATATATACATTATATTCAAAAATTTATATTATTCTTAAAAATGATATTTTAACAATATACCCTACTAATACTGATATTGATATTATTGATATTGATACTGATAATATTTTACATTTCTGGGATTGGAATGACCTATTTTCTGAATTATAAAATGAATTTTCTAAATTATAAAATATATTTTGTAGCTACGATTAAACTGCTTCAAAAATATACGCTTAAAATATAATCTCGGTTTCGAATTTGTTCATAGAAAAAATGATAGTCTGCAAATTCTGTATGTTTTCCAAATATTAGGTTGTCCCATAAGTTTCTTCCATTCCGGCTCGAGGTCATACATAGCGTGGCGCGGAAAGAACTTATGGGACACCCTAATATATTCATAAACAATATATTTTTCTTTCAAGAAACGGAAACGCAACATAATTATATACCATATATCTGAATATAATTAGAAAATATCTGCTTATTATTCAAAACTATATATTTTTCCTTGGGGGTATTGGTTTTGTAACATCATAAACGCGTGCATCAATATTTTTAACCTTGCGTAACGCAAAGATTGAAAATGATGACTGAAACAAACATGATCTTTTTCCAATAATTGCCAAGTAATTATTCCGACGTCTCGGAATAATTACTTGGTAATTAGTTATTGGTTAATTATAATTATAATTATAATTAAATTATAATTAGTACTTGGAAATAGGTAAATTTTTCTACGTGCACGCGTCAAAAATTACTCATGCGCTAGGCAAGTATCACTCTGAGTCGATTGGTGCGCCGCCCTATGGCATTCACGGGCAATTTTAGGCGGACAGCAGAATGCGCGCGCAATTTTCTATTATTTAAAGAATTTTCAGCAACCACTGCCATTTCGACAGAAGTTGACACGTGGTATGGAAGCCATTTGTCACCCTGGAGTTGTTATTTTCCGCCAACTGGCGGCGCCACAAGAGATACTTGCCCAGCGTATAAGGAAAACAATAGAAATTCAGGATGCAATTTGTAAAAATGTACACTTTCATGCTTTTGCGTTTCCACATTTTCTGTATCACAAGTGCAACGGTATTTCCTTTGATAAATTGTAGCGCAACAACGAGGCGTTTCATGAAAAGTTTAATATAGCTGTCGCTTACGTAATTTGAAAGACTTTTCATTCCGTATGGAAACCGTTCCCTGTCTGGTACAAGTTCTCCGTTTCTGCCTCTGTCTTTTTCCAACCAACAGTCGTCAATGTTTATATATTCGTACCCAACGGCTGCATATCCTTCGGCAACCACGATATCTGCCATTGTGCGAAATAGCCGGTCACTAAGAACATAAGAGACAAAAATCAGGAAAAATTATTCATTTATTTATTCATTCATTCAAAGGTTGTAACACGAGTGTCAGGTTCGGGTACAAGATTGAAATTAAGAATGAGTAATTGTGGAAAAGAGTCCTTGCGTTCTTGCAAAAATGTGTAATTATTTCTAGAAAATTAGCCACTTTTTAATTGGGATTCCCGGCTTGTAAACATTTTAATGATCGTCGAGGCACAAGGTTGAGGATGATGATTAGATCATTTTTTTAATTTATAAATGTTATCGGAATAGAATTCTTTTCACGCTTGTTCATAAACCATGTAATTATTTCTATCGCTCGTGACGGTAATTGCAAAAATTCAAAAGAAAATGTTTAACAATATTTCCACGGCGCTAATTATACTTAATCAAAAGTCCAAAAACAAAAATATAGAATTATAATTGAAATAGATTTTCTTAAATTATTTGCAAACCATAGCGAAACCAAAAAGCTTCAATTTTTGCCCCTTTCTAAATAACGAAGAACATTTTGGTACACGTTTGCTTTTGGAATTGGAATTTTCAGTGTCAAAATTATTTGAGAAATATACAATTATCAACAACCTACCATGAAAAAAGAAATATTGAGAAAACTAATGAAGACAAACGTGCACAAGTCGTATTCGTAATAGTCGCATTGAGAAATTATGAAATTTTGTAACCCGATATCACAAGATTTCTACTCAGCTTCTATATATCAATTTATGTAATGAACATAACATTCAGATCTACATAAAAACTTTTATATTCCATTCTTTCGCAGACGCCAAGGACATGCATCGCCTTGAAGAATGCAATGAGAAAAACGACCGGATCGTACTTTATCTTGATACTTTCAGAATCAATGGCCCATTTATTTTGGACAGACAAAAACGAATCTGTTTGAACAATCGAGGTTTCGTTGTAAGTATGTATCTTTAATAATAACGATACCAAAGGTGGCGAAAGATGCCTTTTAGAATTTCAATAATTTTTTTAAATTATCATATTTTCTTAATTTTAATTATTAATTAAATTTAATTATTGTTGAGGTTTAAGGTAATCTTTTTCTGAAAATGGAAGCTCTTCTAAACCTCATCGACAAATACTTAAGAAATATTTCTACCAAAGGTGTAATTTTGTGAATTAAAAAATTAAATTCTTAAAAATGTAATTTTAATGACACCTCTTAGAATTTAAATTTTGAATTATTTTCGAGGTTTAATTTCACTATTTTTTTAAATCCACAAAGGGGGGGGGGGGGCTTGGTAGAGCAATTATGCGTCCGTAAAAAATTCGATATTAATTAAGAATATTTATTTTAATTGTAACGCTATATTTTGGATTTTGGATTTTTGATTACGTATAAATAGCGCGGCAGAAATAGCGTTAAAGCAATAAAATACTCCATAAATGTATAGAAATTTCAAGGACTCGAGGTGAAATTCCTAGATTTTTAGTCGAGAAAAAAATATGAAGATTATGCAAAAATGTCAGGGGCCTTCATCTGTCTTTCTGGTGAAAATATTACGGATGGAAAAAGCCGCACCTGATATACGTTAAAAATAACTTACGTTATGTTAATTTACTGTATGCATTTAAATTAACTGGAATTAAAATAAATTTACCTTATTCGAATATTTCACTGAAGGCTTTGTTTAAACAAAAGGAAGAGAGCGTTAAAAATCCTTAATAAACAATTCCCAGCAAATAGTTTGATATTTTTTTCATACGGGGAAGATTGTCAAAAATAATTCTAACGAAATGGCGCAGTCACAAAATGCACCACTCTTGCATTAGAATTTTCAGAAGAACGCCAGGCAGGCATTTTACAAGTAACTTCAATGCCTATAGAGCTTTGCTATACATTGTATTGCCAATTTTGGAGTAAATCTCGTTAAAATCTAATTAACACCGTTGTGGTTCAAAGCAGGTACCATGTTTCTACTCGGAGCAGTCACGGATTACTCAAGCGGGGGCTTTGATCTTTACTGCATTTCAATTTATTTCTGTTTATCGAGAAGGAAATTGCGATAAGGGTATATATTAATTATGCAATTACCGCGCCGCGAATGATCTTTTCGATTGATTCATTCGCGACGACTAATTCCAACTGATTGTGAGTTTTGGTAAATTCAACCTGGCACATGAGTGACAAGGAAAAAAAATTTTTTAAAAGAAAACCCCAACGTTATATTTTTTAAAAGCAGATAAAGTTAATGTTACAGTAGCAATAGAGATAGAAAAAAATATATAACAGGAATTAGTTATTTATTAATATTGCAACTAGTGTTCATTAAAAATAGCAGTAACTTAGTATTCAAGAATTTGACAAATGTATATATACAGTATGGAGCTCAACGAGGTGTCAAATTAAAGAGAATTAAATTCACGAAAAAAGCTTGGCTTCAAAAAAAAATTTTTTTTGAAGACCGTAGACCGCTTTGAAGATGAAAAAAAATTTGGAAAATTTGTTTTCCGTTGGTTTTCTTACGATCACTCGCGAACCGCTCGTATTAAAAAAAAAATTTACTGCTCAGATTCAAAAACTGGAGACTCAAGGCTACATATTCCTTTTTTTAAAATTTATTATACGTCCATTATTCTCTGAGTTATCCCTTGTTGAAAATCACGCAAAAATTTGGAATTTTTTTAATATCCATTAATTTTTGTGAGTAGTGTATAATATATGTATATGAATATGTATATAATTCGTTCAATTTGTCATCCTTGAAATCTCTAATCGTCACAAAGACCTTCTGAAGTTCACATTCTGATCACTTTCCCTTTTTGGCACCAGCTGATTTACTTTTGTAGTATCTCAAACTTGAGATAAACAAAATTCAAAGAATCTTTATGTGAAATTGTATAACAACTTGTTGTCGCGATACGATCAGGAAGTTGATTGGGAATTTTATTATTACTGATTATTAGCCTGGATTAAAAAAAAAGAATTAAAAAGGAGATTAGGTAATATTGGTAAAACCATGCCGATGTTTTTATATTCTCCTGCTAATTTTGAAAAGGGCATAGGTAAGATCTCTTTGCCAGGAAGTATCCAGATCCCATAATTCTTGCATAATCAGAATCGTTATTTGCTACTTCAGAAGTACGTTATGTCACTGGGGAAACTCGTTAAATAAATAAATATAATTTTGTTTGATGTTTTACCAATGTTTCAGGGTCTTACGTATCAATTCCAAAATATTTTGAACGGATTGGCCTAAACGTAGAATTCAATTTGGGATATTATTCGCGTAGGATTAAAAGTTGCAAAATTTAGTAAAATTCAAAATTGCAAAATTTGACTTAATTAGAATTGAAAATAAAATTTCCAAAGACTAAAGTACTTTATATTGCATGGATCGGTTTGAAATTTTAGCAGTAGCTTGACAATTACATTTGTTACAAAAGTACGTAGCCGTTTTTTGATTCGTTGTAAATTTTTTTGTTTATAAACAATTTACTGCTCATTTTTTTGCCGAAAATCGAATTTTTTTTTCATAAGTGTGCTATTTTTACAAAAATCAATTTGTGAATAACGAATTGTAAATTTGATTTCGTTCCTGGTCTTCAACTTTCGGAGAAATCCGTCTTCCCGTGGAAGCCCTTAAAAAAGAGGTGATTTCGAAAACCGACCGTGGCGCCACCATTTTGCAACAAAATGTCGATACAAAAATTTTTTTTTACACTTCAATACATGTTCGATTAATTGTCTGAAAAAAATTTCGATTCCTTTTTCCGTACTTTTTAAATTAATTCTCAAAGTTTGGCCTTTTTCGGACCTCTGGAGTGGTGTTATCCCTTAAACCTCCTAATTGGCGTGTCAAAATAATTGATGTGGTTGGAAAATTAGTTACTCTCTTAAACTATTCCGCTGAGTACATAGTTTCTGTCGGAATTCGTACGGCTAAAAGGCTGATAAACATTCCTTAAGCAAATACGGGCAACGTGAAAAGCCAACAAATGACGAAAATCGGAATAACCGATACAATTCTTTGCAACCTAATATCTATGCAAATGGTACATCGGTTCGCATTATTCTCCACTCAAATGTCTCAAGTACCGAATAACTATCTATCTCATTACGGTTACACCGGTTAAAAGGATACGACACACCCATTTCAAATGCTATAAGGAACAAAAGTTTATGTCGAATGTTGCAGTTTATGTCTGCGTTTCGGTTTGCTAACTTTACAGCATTTTGTGGAAACACCACATCCAGCATTAATTGGCTCGAGCTTTGGTAACATTCGGAAACTAAAATTGAGACCTCCAACAAGATGGTAAAACGTTGACAGTGGATTTTTCTTGCCTTTTTCTTTTCAAACTTTAGGTTTCAAATAATTAGTCGCAATTTTAAGTTTCCCAAAAAATTTACTAAAAAAATTCTTCAGTGAGTTAAGTTCAAAAAAATGGCAATGCAGCATTTTTCTTCTATCCAATCATTCCTTTGATTATTTTATAATTTCGCCACAACGGGTATTTTTTCAATTATTAAAAATTAAAAAAAATTGTTTTTGGCTGTAAATTATTATCAATACTGTTAATAATTTATAGGTACTGACGATAATTTATAGCAAAATAAATTTTTTTTAATTTTTAAAAATCGAAAAAAAATAGTAATTATGTAAAATAGTAATTACACGATTGAAAATTTAAAATTCAAAAATCTCGATTAAAAACACTAGGTATTTTTTTTGTATTTTTTTTCCGTAATACCAACTATTTCCTGACTACTATATTTTTCATAGTGGATGTATATAACAGGCGGAGAAAAATAAGTTACGGATTTATTTCTTCCACGCGGCCATACAATATTTATTCGAAGGAACTTCTATCGATGGTAATTTATTACAATGTACTTCCTAACTTTCACACCTTTGCAGTGACAGTTTGTAGGTACTTTCACGTGTTTGGCGTGCTTGGATTTTGCACACTTCTAGTATGTCTCTCAATTTTGTTTTGTTCATTTTAAAATTTATTAGTTGCGAGATTCGAAAAAATTGCAGGTTCCGATTGCCAACTTTTCGACTCCCAACGGTACGTGTTCCTGCATTAGTGATAAAATTATAAACAATTTCTTGAAAAACCTGACTTTTCTTTTTTTTCTTTTAACGTTAGTACGTGCAGCAGCCTCATTGATAGACTATCGCAAGATATTTCAATTATCGTTTTCAATTATGAGTCAAATACCTTTTTATAGAAATTCAACGCCCACGTTTGCTTATTTCTAACAAACAAGGGAAATTCCTTTCTCACGATTTTTCAATTACGTGATATTTCGAAGCAATTTAAGATTCTTTCTAATCTTCGACACATTTTGGATCGTTCAATGATTTTCAATATTTCTGTGAAAATGAAAACAAATTTTTTCTTTCTAAATACCACTTTGTAATATTACTCCCTTGCACGTGCCTTACATAATTATGCGAATCTACCCACACGGTGCAACATTTTTGTATATTACCTAGAATTTTCTTGAGCAAGAATTTATTTCATTAGTAATAATAATAATTAAGACGTTCAACGCTTTGTAACATTCCATAAACTTTCATTTCCTTATAAAATATCTGAAAGTTGCAAAATTTCTAAAAGGTGCAGTTTTGAAATTCCACAAAATATGCAAATTCTGCTGCATCATTCATAGTTTATCTGAATTTTACGAACATCAATTATTTGTGTATTATTATATTTTCTTTATCGAATATCAACAATATAATGTAAAGAAGAGCGATCAATTCGAAAATAATTGCCGAAACCATATGTTCGTGTTCGACCGCTTTGCAGAATCACTCGAATAGTTATGCGAATCGCTATGCGAGAAAAATTTGAATTCTACGACTGTGAAATTATCATACAAAAGACGACCAGGTAAGCAATCTTAAGAAAGATCTCATAAGTTTTCTTGTAGATCTTATAAAAAAAAAAGTGAGAGACCAAAAATGTTTCGAAAACCAGCAAAAAGGCTAATTCGCATCTCGAAGAAAAAGAATGGAAGCAGAAAAGGTCGGATCGAATGCTGTTCTTGCCACGAGCGCATACCTTCTAATTATACCGAGAAGGATTCATTAGAAAAAAGTGATTATATCTCGGATCGTCACGTCTGTTATTAAACGTATCAAAGCGTAAATCATTTGAGGGAAAAGAAAAAGTAACTCGATATAAACTCACCTGATGCAGTTGTCGGGATCGTTCTTGCAGTCGGTGTTGCACCTGAATCTTTCCCATGAGAGCCACCCCATGGGTGGTGTTCTCGCCAGACCATTGTCGAGAGCTGACACCGAGGTTCCGATGGACACCACCAAAATTCCCACTATCCATAGTTTAGGCACCATTCTGTAAAAATGTTGTTGTCGTTGAAACTCGAAATCTCGAATTTTATTTCTCTTAATTTTACACGAACAAAAGGAGTTTGAATTATTTCTTGTACGAGATCGGTATCATAGCTTCTCGATATTGTAGAAACGAAGGCACAAAGTCAATGGCAAATATTCTATTTAAAAAATGATAAAATCCAGTCATTTAGAAGTTTGAGAGGAGAATCGCCATCGACATCCTGTTGTAATGGTACCCAGCAGACTGATCTGATATAAGACCTCCAAGCTGACTGAGAGTACTTTCACCCAATGCCCCATTTCATTTTTACACACAACTATAAGCCGTTCCGCCGTGTGCATTGATTTCCTTTCGTATATATTTTATACCTTTTACCAATACATCTGTAGTTGTATGATCATTTGGACTGTAATTATGCTCGAGCAAAGCGTTATAGTGGGTGGGTAAATGCTTCATCTTTGAAACCGTGGTAAAGGCAGTACTTCGCTCTTTGCGTCCACACCCTGTTCGAACTTTGCCAATAGCGGAGATTTCGACGAAGTACACGTATGACTCCAGCGTGTACAATTTTACTATTAGCGATGATAGGCCGCTATTTTAATGAGTCACCTTCCGATTAAAAGTATAAGTGAAACGAAATATGTAACGAGAGAACCTGTTCTCGATCGAACCTGTTTGGAATTACTTTTTGGAAAGGTTACGCGGCGACCAATTGATGTTACATATGTATCCGCAAGATAATGAAAGTTTTTTGTTTCACTTTCTAGCTTTTCAAGCTTTCTATCCAAGTCCGAACAAAGTTATACGGCGAGGGAGGATATCGAGAACCACGAGTTACACGGCGGTTATCCGTATTTGGGTTATTTCAAAAGCAAGAACCGAATTAATATAACTACAGAAATAATGTGGTTACAATTCTTTGTTTGTCCTTCTTTTTAATTATAATATTGCAGTTCTTCGATTTTGCTGCGACCTTATATCGTTTTTCGATTCCGTTAACTGAAGTTTTAAACTTGGAGAAAAAGAAACGATACAATTGCGATACTCGCTTTAGGTTTTATCGAATTACAGACGAGGCACAACTTTTATCATGAAATCCATTAAAAAGATAGAAGTAAAAAATTATTTAAAAGAATCAGGAATCGCTTTGGAACCAAGATGCCAAAGTTTGGGACCTAAACAATTCCATCGCTCGATATTTCTGCATTCGAAGCATTTTCAATTTTCTTTAAACAAACATTTTGTGATCTTAACTGTTAATACTTTTTAAAATTAGATTTCAGATGTAACGCAAATGCTAGCTAATATATCCTAATTATTAGTCTTAATCTAAATATAACAAATTTAATTTAATTGGCACTTATTTTGGCGGACAAAATTTGCTCGATAACTTCACTAAAAAAAAAAAAAAGAAAATTCACAACAATGAAATATGAAATTAAAAAGACCGATCTTCGATTATAATTAAGAAATATTTTCTTCAAGATAAAAAAAGGTTTTTTTTTTTTCAAAAAACAATATCTCAAGTTTCGAGAAAGCGAGGCACTAATTTTTCCAATTTCTGACCCAATTTGTATTCTTTCCCATATATATCCAACAGAAATTACCTGGTTCTTTCCGCTTAGACTTGGAAAATATACACTGAAGTGGTTTATTTGTAAACTTGAGTATTTATGTCCGGCGAAATATTCTCGTCAAGTCACAACAACGGAATAACTGGTATAACACGAAAAACCTGGCACTCTACAGCTACACATTTCGTTATCAAGGCTTTGTTATCGCTCCTTTCAGTTTTACTGAAGATACATTTTTATTGATATTTCCACAAAACGTGTCAGTATATAAACGGAATGAAAAGGAAAAGCATCCAACAATAAGTCGTCGGTGTTATTACCACCTCCTTTACCAACGAAACACTTCTTAACGCCATCTGCGTTAACTGGGTACCCTTTTAGTAACTGTACACCGCATGCATTGCTCCATGCAAGCAAATCCAATCAAAAGATTTCTACTTTTCAAGCAAAAAACATTTTCATGATTACTGATCTTGAATTCAATATTGATCTAATTCATTTGCAAGATCATCGTTTATTAGTGATTGGCCTTTTGTTTTTATTTTTTTTTTTCCATGTAAATTTTTCATCGAAGAATGTAATGCAAAGTTAGATCATTGTTTTGGAGGTTTTTGCACAGATCCTTACACATATGGTAGAAAAACAAAATAAGACAAAGAGTAAACTTTGTTGTCTTCGTTTCTACTTCGTTTTCTAGCAATTTTGTTACGAGAATTACGTGGAGTGTGGTGTATGTGTGTATTATATGTGTAATACGGGCATACATAACAGAGAATAAATGCCATTCACACACAGAAGACACACAAGCTCGTCTCCGTGTACGCGATATAACTTTTCAGGATGCGGAAGTCATTTGAACTGAAGTTAATGTGATAGATTTGGTTGAAAGTTGTTTTACGGAATAATGGGAATGATTGTGAATTATGTAGAACCGTGGAGTTACAATTCGCCAAGAAAATTGTGGGTATCGAAAAGAATTGCGAGATGGGCTTTTAAAGTACCCTAAAGGCGAGTCTCCACTGCTCGCGAGCTTGAGGCGAATTTTCAATGCACTTTTTGATACATGTATTCCTTAACCTTCTAGGACCCAGGTTTTTTCAAACGCCGAAGTACTAGACACCCCTTGTACATTTTTTTGCACATAATAAATATTATTACTATGCAATTTTCTTTATGTTGGAGCCTCAGGGGTGAACTTTATATTATGTACAAAATTTTGCACCGGAGGTCCTAGGAGGTTAATAAGTCGAATATTTGTTTAATGGATCTATCCTACCAGCAGTTTTGTTTCAATAATGCGATACACGGATCTTTTGTACAATGAGTGATCGTACAGTGATTTTTCACACGTACCTGGAACGTTCCTTTGAGTTGAAAAAGCTTTCAACCGACTAGTCAGTTTTATTGACAAGTGTCTCAGTATATATATCCAGCGTCAGTGTCCCATATATTTATAGACTGTATTGTTCATATTTTCATAATCTTTCATTTTATTTGAGGTTCGAGGGGTTTCAATAAAAAAAAAATAAATAACGTACGATTGCTTCTTGTTTGGTGACACAATAATAATCTCCATTTTTTATCAGATTCCGATAAAACCGGAGATATCGACAAATTCGATATCTGTACGACAATTAATTTGTTGTCTACCGAAGATTACTTAACGATCGTAACGTACATTTATGATAATATCTACACTTTCGTGCCCTATAAAATCCAAATGTTACTCTCGAGGGTGCATTCTTACATAAAATACATCGATAGAAGAAGATTTTTGGAAACGTCGCTTGAAATTTGTGTAACTGCACCGTATGCACGAATATTATTATTGGAAAAAACCTCATCCGCTTATGCATTTTTTTGGAAATCTGTTTAGCAGAGATAAATACCATCCGATATGATAAACCGAATAATATTTACCAATGTCTCAAGGACCGAGAGGTTTGTCGAGTACTACTTTTTATGTAGTAACTTTAATCCAAAAAAAAAATAATACAAGAACACCAAGAGTATTCGAATTTTAAACGACATTGGTAACCTTTTTATTATAAAATTATACATATATATATATATATAGATATGTCTACTCTGGCATTGTTTTGCAAGCTTCTTTTTTCCTCGTATGTCATTCATTCGCTTAAAAATAATAGAATTGTGCGCGACAACAACTAAAAAATTCATTTCGAGCGTATTTATCGAGATAAATTTCAGGAAAGAGCCGATAAAAATATTTAAACGTTTTGCATAAATTTGTAAATTGTGTGTGTATGTGTATCCGACAAAATAAAAAACTCTGCTAAATATATTGTAAAATGCGAAATTCAAGCCACAATTCCGCTTGTCGCCACTAAAATAGCATTTGTGGAAAAAAAGAAACGGTCTAATTTTCTGGGACACAAGGCAAGGCGCGTAACTCGAATGTAAATTGAATAGGAAGCTGATAAAAAAAAAGCATCCCCGTATAAAGTAAAAAGGGGTGAAAGAAAGATTAGTAGATTTTCAAGTAAGAAAAAAAAGGGGTAGGTGTGTGTATATATATATATAATGCGTCAGACATAGAGGGCTGAAAAGACCGATAGTGGCGCCATCGAGTATATATATTTCCAACATTTTTGGACTATCTCCTCCCTGTAGTTTCACCCTACCTCCCTCCCTCCCACCCTCCCTCTACGCTATACCTTTGCAACCCCGAGCAACCCCGCAGCCACTAACGTCTCCGTCTGATAACGGGGCTGACGGAGGACAGTCGCTTTTCCTTGACAACGGACACTCACCACCAGTCACCACCATCGAATACCATTTAGCCGAATTTCCCCCTTGTCGCGCGTCTCTTCCCTTCGTATCCGACACTCCGGTAACGCGAAACGGGTTTGAAAAATCTTCTTTGCCGCATTGTTAATTAATGACGTTTCGTACAAGAAACCTCGAGGAAAGGGTGTATTGGTGAAATTGGAATGTGAATATTGCAGACTTACTTCATATCATGGCGTGTTTGTGGGAACCCGTTGGCGTGGCAGGAATATCAGCGAACGAGCGAGCGACACGGGAAAACCACCGCATCGGCTGCGCAATCTTTATGGGAGGAAAATGAGGAAGTTCGTATTTTCGTGACCAAAGTGAGTATTTTTTTTTTCATTCCGTGACATTTCGTCCAATTGATCGCCAGCGCTCTCGCGGGTTCCGGCCTTGCCATTCTCGACGGAACAAAATTGGCCTTGATTTGCCACCATCGAAGAATCCATCTTTTGGGACTCGGAAACGCGAATTCCTGCCGCGAGCCACGTTTGAGTCATTTATTTCCCAGCACCATTTTTGTACGTCTCCTCCTGACGCACATACGTACGTTTCCTATTGCAGCTCCGCGCTGCATGACTTTGTGGAACTACTGCTCTCACCCGATTACACGGGAACAGAGGGAATTTGTTATCATTTTCTCCCCTTCGTGTGCGCTCCAATAATGAGAAATAAGTGTGAAGAAAACCTGCAAGGAAGTACCGCATGGGGATTATCCTTTTTCGCGGCTCTAATCACGGTCTAATTTGAATAATGGCGAAGGTTCACCGTTCGTGGCGATTAATTGGGGGATTCCCGGGTCTCTAACGTTTTCAAAGAAAGAAAGAAAGAAGTATTTCCTTCGATCATTGGAAACGGTAAGGATTTGCAAAAGCATTGAATTCTCATTTGTATTTTATTGAATGTCCTCATTGAATCGTCGCGAAATTGGAGATAGTATCATTTTTATTTTTTATTTTGACAGTCCAAACCCTGACAGTATTATTGTTTTTTTAGGGTTAGCAACTAAAATAATAAAATTCATTCGATTTCAAGATTTTGGGTTTTTTTCAAAATCGATTTCCAACGTAAATAATTTTTTCAGTTTTTAAAATACACATTTTTGATATAACTTTTCTAAAAGACTGTACGATTATTGTTTCCGATATTTCTAAAAACTAGAAAAATTGTAGAAAAATAATGTGTCGCTTTCACGCCTTTTGTTAATGGTTTTTTTAAAATTAACAATTGGAAGAAGTAGATATTTTTCCTATTATTTTTCGAATCATCGCATATTTATTTTGTTACAATTTGGTACAGTCCCAATTTATTATTCTCTCCAGTCGTTCCGTTATTTCAAAACGCGTGTCGTTGGGAACCAAGATCTTGGCAGTCGACTCTGATTGGTCGCGGAATGCGATTGGCTGCGAGTCGCGTTACAGTAATTGGTGTCACCGTAAAGGCGTCCCGCAAACATTTTTCTCGTTGGCCGAAGGATTAGAAACGCTACTACTTCCACTTGACGTTCCGAGTGCCAACTTTTCGGCTCCCGACTGTACATAACCTTCAAGTTCGGTTCTATTTTTTCTTCGGTGCCACGCTTTCCATCAAAATCACGGAATTTTGAAAAAAACAAAAAAAAATCAATTTCTTTCAACGGTACATTTTCAAATTCCCAATAACCGTCCAATTCAAAGACTAACGACTCCTTAATGAATTCCCGATCGCAAGTGATACATAAATGACGTAACGTGGAAATGAAAATGCTCGCGTTAAAAATAGAAACTGGATCGTGTATTCGAAGTTGCTAATAATGTATTTTTCCACACATACACGCACACACGCGCACGCATAGACCCGGGTAGTATACATTCAGCGTTCGTTTATGGCGCCCTCTAGGGTCATTCTAAATGGCGTTTCGTCATTGACGCATACTCGAAGCTCGCGGAGGATTGTATGAATGAGCAATGTTAGCTAACCTTTATCCTTTTTCCCTCTACATTTTCCACCCCATTTCGGCTTTTATTACAATATAATAAACTCGTCGCGAGATTAAAGCGTGCGCGCATGTATTATTTCGTGTCCGCACATACGTACATGTAGCATAATAATAACTCATCGTTTCATTGATCTACTTTTCTATTTTTCTTGAATTTTTTTTTTTTACATTACACTCGTTCCAAGCTAATTTAGCCATATGACGACATATAACGTGGTTCGATAATGCCCTCTACAGGCTTAGGTGATATGCAACAAAATGTCTGACAATAAACTGCCGGCGTATGCATATATATGTCGTACCTATATATGTATGTATGACGTGTGCGTGTGCGTGTATGTACATACATCGTCATTATACGCACTACATGTGTCGTTGAATTTACATTTTACTTCATTGAATTACTCTTTCATTTAGGACCCCTTTGTGTTCAACGACTGTCGCGTTATTGGGGTAGGATTTAATAATCTCCCGTACAATCGAGCTTAATTGAATTTATAGGCTCGAAAACTGTCAAGGGTTTTCCGAAATTCTTCCCATTTTCGCGTTTTCGAGAAAAAATATTTGTTATTTCGCTGCAACGTTATCGATTATATTTCGTGTTCAATATTTATGAGGCTAATCTTCTTGCATATCGTGTGTGCAGTCGGGTTAGGAAGAAAAAAAATAAATGCATTTTAACCCCTTGCACTCGAGCGGCGCGGATACGGCGCCCGGCTGATTCGAAGTGCCAACTCGAACGGCGCCACTGCGGCGCTCGGCCGAACTAATTATGGAGTGTAATTTATGAAATCTCTCGATCTCGGGTTGCTGGTTCGCGCAAGCGCAAAAAGGCCTCGAGTGCAAAGCGTTAAATGCCAGGCTTTCCGTTCAGGCCGAGCCGGTTCCGACGAATGGAATGGCGTACGCTGTCGCGCCCCACGCGGCGTGAATAGGGGGTTGTGTAAATTTGGCGTAGCGTGGCCAAGAGTGGAAATTCTCGAATGGTCGCGAAAAGAGCCGAAGTGGCGGGGCTCGAGTGTCGGAACTCGTGAAATTCAAGTGAATTTGAATGAAAAACTTTGAAAAAGTATTTTAATTATTACATATGATCACAATAAATTTTAAAAATACCACAATTTATATAAAAAGACCATGAGCACGGCTCGTGATATTCAAGTTTGGCCTAAAATTTTCATCACGAGCCAGACTCGTGATATTCAAGTTTGGCCTAAAATTTTCATCACGAGCCTGACTCGTGATATTCAAGTTTGGCCTAAAATTTTCATCACGAGTCAGACTCGTGAAAATAGTGCGAGGGGCTAAATAACAGTTTCTGGGCCGCACAAATGGATCAAACGGAAGGGTAATTGACGCAATTGACGCGGGGGTTGGTCCTCCTTTACTTAAAAAAAAAACGTCATTGAAATTTGCCCGAAATCTATTTTTTCCCATTGTTTACCCGTAAGCTCGTATGTGCGTGTTCGCGCTTATCTATACAGTCTATACTATTTACTATATTTTATATCCAGGGCGGTACGGATAAATCGATACGTGCTACTTTCATTCATGGCTACCACCCTCGCGTTGGTACGTTGGCTTTGCCTCTATGGTATACGTATACTACCCCCGATATTCCGTCTCTATATCGTCATCATCCCCTACTACCGCCTCGCTACTACTACTACTACTACTACAACTACTATTACTACCACTACTATTCCTACTTCTACTACTACCACTATTACTACTACTACTACTACTACTCCGGCCACTGCTCTATATGCGCATATACGTGCAGAACCACCCCTATCTCTTTCCACCCCTTTCTCTAATGTTACAGTTACACTAAAAACTTACCATTCGTAGTTGTAGAACGATTTTGTCCCTAGAGATTCTCATTTTTCTCTCTTTTCTCCCACTGCATCACTTTTTGCTTAAATGCGTTTTGCTGCCATACCTTTTTTATACTCAAACGACATTTTATTTTCTGCATCCTTTTTTTCGATGATTTACAACAACAACAAAATTATTATTATTTAAGCGTGAACATTTTTGAATTTAAAGATTTACGAATTTAATGATAAACAAGTGAATCGTCGGGTCATCGAAACTTCCGTTCAGGCCGCGATGGTTATGACCAATGGAAATGGGGTAAAAAATAAAGTTTCAAAAACGGGGTTGGACAAGTCATTTCTAGGGGTAATTTTTCCCGTAGAATCGATTCCCAACGTCAAATTTGACGAAATCCTAGCGGAAGTTGGAAAAAAGTAGGTTTTTTAAGGAAAAAAGGTATTTCCCGTTGGATTTTGAGAATTTTGACAATGAAAATGGATTCCTCGGGAAAAAATACATCGGATATGGGTCTCCCGAAAGTTGAAAAAAAAGTTTCCAAAAGTCGATTTTTTTGGGCACACCTACCCCTTCCCCCAAAAATGGGGTAAAAATTAAAGTTTCAAAAACGGGGTTGGACAAGTCATTTCTAGGGGTAATTTTTCCCGCAGAATCGATTCCCAAGGTCAAATTTGACAAAATCCTAGCGGAAGTTGGAAAAAAGTAGGTTTTTTGAGAAAAAATCGCGTTTCCCGTTGGATTTTGAGAATTTTGACAATGAAAATGGATTCCTCGGGAAAAAATACATCGGATATGGGTCTCCCGAAAGTTAAAAAAAAAGTTTCCAAAAGTCGATTTTTTTAGGCACACCTACCCCTTCCCCC
The DNA here is from genome assembly GCA_949825005.1 of Gasteruption jaculator. Taxonomy (NCBI): domain Eukaryota; kingdom Metazoa; phylum Arthropoda; class Insecta; order Hymenoptera; family Gasteruptiidae; genus Gasteruption; species Gasteruption jaculator. The sequence goes on from OX463770.1 coordinate 13,564,363, forward strand.
AAAAATGGGGTAAAAATTAAAGTTTCAAAAACGGGGTTGGACAAGTCATTTCTAGGGGTAATTTTTCCCGTAGAATCGATTCCCAAGGTCAAATTTGACAAAATCCTAGCGGAAGTTGGAAAAAAGTAGGTTTTTTGAGGAAAAATCGCGTTTCCCGTTGGATTTTGAGAATTTTGACAATGAAAATGGATTCCTCGGGAAAAAATACATCGGATATGGGTCTCCCGAAAGTTAAAAAAAAGTTTCCAAAAGTTGATTTTTGGGGGAAGATTTTTCCATTCGGGCCGCGTGGGGGCGTATACGACCCACGCTTCGAAGTGGGTTTTTTTTTAAAATTCGTGGCCTGAACGGAGAGTGCGGCGGGGGTCGTATACGACCCACGCGGCACGGAACGTGTTAACGATAGTGAACCGTAATCAAAATTTCAATAATAATTATATTTTCACAAAATAAACGTCAGGATCGAACTTGTCCCTAAGAGAGTAGAGTGAATTAGCTCCTACAGGTTTGATGTTAAAGAAAAAAAAAAAAAAGGGGAAACGTATCCGTATCCGAAACTGATACAAATTTGATCAATGTTATCCCCGAGAAGGAAGAAAAGAAGCTCTATTCCAAGAAAGACCAATCAAGAGTCACTGCGGTAAAAGAAAAAGGGAAAAAAAAAAGAGAAGACGGGCTAAGAAATAAATACGGGAAATGAGGAGGGGGAGGGAAGGGGGGTTGAGTGGGGAAAGAGATGATTCGGTTGATGTGTTTTACGAATTACAATGGAATACGTTACATGGACGTTTATTCTGCGCGGACGTTCCTAAAATAGAACGGGCGAAAAATGTGCGCCGCGAGCAGCCAAAGAGGGGGGCGAGCGCTGGCTACAACACTGTATTGGCGGTTTTGGGGTAGAAGGAAAAGGTCCAGAGAGAAAGAGTATACGGGCTAGTAAAAGACAGAAACGAGTACGGGGGCGGTAGTGACGTGAGTAGTATCCTAGCAAAGAAGGTGGAGGTGGCGGCAAAGCTACCGGGGGATGGGTATTGGGGTGGGATGTTGATGGTGATGGTAATGCTACTGCTACTGCTACTGCTACCGCTACTGCCTCTGCCTCTGCCTCTGCCGCTTCTGGTTCTGCTTCTGTTTCTGCCCCTGTTACGACTATAATTATACAGCTGCAGCTACTGTTACTATTTTAGCCATGCTAAAGTAACTGTACTATAGTTCACGTTTGATTGTAGTGGTACGTATGTACATGTACGGGACAAGTTGGAGCTTACCACGTAGTAGTAGTAGCAGTAGTAGTAGCGGTAGTAGTAGTGGTAGTAGTACCCCCACGGAAAAAAAATATATATTTCAATGTACAGTCGATTCTCCGAATAAGATACCACAAAGGACCAAAGGGCAACATGATTCCGAAAATTACCGTTCCCCCATTCAGCGGCCCACTACGCCGGAGTGGAATAGAGCTCTCGTCCTTCGAATAAGATACCATGCAAAATAGTTTAACACGTTGAGCGCGGCGCCGCGCCGGTCCCTGGGGACCGGCGCAGAACTTTCCGTTCGGGCCGCGCCGATCATGACAAATGCAATGGCGTATACCATCGCGACCCACGCGGCGCGAATAGGGCGTCGACTGTATATCCGCTAAAAAAATATATTTTTACAATATTGACATATTTTTAAGATTGGAACAATCTATTCTGCGAGTTATATTTTTAATATAATATTAATATAATATTTTGTACTCGTGATTGCAAATAAATCGGGAAAATATTAACGAAAGTGTTCTCATACCGCCTGAAACGACACGGATCCCAAAGAAAACTCGATAATAATTGAAAGTTTTAATTTATTTTGCCCGAAAGTGACCGCAATGAAATTTCGAGAAATTAGTAAACCGTGACGATCACACAAGTTCGTAATATCTCGCACGCGTTGGTAATGTTCAAATTAAGTTATCGGACAATGAAGAATTCGAAACACCTATGGTATCTCACATATCGATTTTCAATAAACTCGTAGGAATTAACAATTCAATCCGGACTACATTTAACTTTCTTTCTTTCTTCTCTTTCAAACTTTCAAAGTAAAAAAAAAACCCATATCGGCGTATTTTCATTGGAAATATTTTTCTTTTTTTTCCGCTAGAAATGACAAAGGTACCCGAAATAAACATTAAAAATAAAAATTCGGTTGTCCCATAAGTTTCTTCCTCTCCGGCTCGAGGTCGTCCATAGCGTGGCGCGGAAGAAACTTATGGGACACCCTGATAAATAAAGATTCGCAATTTCTTAAATTGAATTTATATTAAATTGATATTTCCCGCGCGAATTTCGAACGCGACGCGATGACGAAAAAACATAAAGGCGAGTCTCCACTGCACGCGAGCTTGAGGCGAACGCTCATTGCCCCGGCGGCCGATGCGGACGGATCCCGGACCAAGTTCGAGCGTTTCCGGCGCCGACTTGTCGAAAGGCTTAAAAGTCGAGTGTATATTCAAAAAAAAGGGATTTTTGGGACGTTCGAGGACCGATGTCATGAAAAACGCAAGACGTGTGAATAATTTTTTTGAAAAAAAAAAAAAAAATCTTTTGTCGGAGCCAAACGAAACGAACGGATGAAATCACGCGAACAAACGCGGGCGAGAGGCGTAGAATTACAGCGGTGCCTTTTGCAGTTATTGAAAGCAATTGTAGTAAAAATTGTGGGAAAAGAACCGAGAGGAGACAAAAGGAAGAAACAATTCTTAAACAATATCCGCGACAAAGACGGTCTCTGAGGTGATCTAACATAAGCAAAAAAAAAAGAAAAACAAAACGGAACGCTTCTTTGAAATTCAACGAGACTTTCACTAGCTATGGTTTCATTTTTTTCAAACGTCATTGTGGAAAACATAATAGCGCTTGTGTTTAAATATTCTTTAACCTTCTAATGCAAAGTGTCTCACATCGTTAATGCCTCGTTTTTCTCCGAAGCTAACAATTGTTCCGTAAGATTTGTAATAACGGTGTATCCTAGAAACCTCGATACGATGGGATCACGTAATCCGGACTGGATGCATCTCTCATACGTGACATCTTGTTTTATATATGTAGTAGTACGCCCAGGTAGAAAGACGAGCGAGTGAATGAAAGGAATGACTTTCACTAATTTCTTTTTCGTTCATCTTTTCGCTCGAAACGCAAACGCAAACGAGTTTTTCCTCACGTTTTTTTTCCCCCCACCGGAAAAAAATATCCATTTTATTGTAGAAACTGTACAAAATATGACGTATTCGTTTTTCATTATAACCATTTTGAATTTTTGGACATTTTGTATAAATTCGAATTTTGGGGGGGGGGGGGGGGATAAAATGTGCTTTTTGTAGAAGTATCACTTTTCATACATGAACTTGTCTCAATTTTTTTGCACCAGAGGTGTTTTTTTTAAGCGGATTTTTTTTCCCCACGGAAAAAATATGTGTATGTAAAAAAATGTATTTAAAATACATTCCAAAAATATAATATAAATATATTGAAATATAAAAAAATACAATTCTGTATATTTTGCAAATATATTCATAAAAAATATATTTTACATCCACACTTCGAAATTTCCAAGAATTTTCTGATTTTCTCGAAGATTAAAATGTAAATTGTAAATAAAGCTTTCGATTTCTACACGTTGCATCGTAATGATTTATTTGATGACACAATGCATTTCTAGAGTACTCGCATCTAATATGTACTATTTGTTTGCATTGCTTATTGAGAAAAACGTCCTTGTTCCCAATATTATTAACAATCGGTATCAAGTAATTGTTATTTTTCCGTCTTATTGTTACGCTACTATTTTTTGTTATTATTATTTATTATTACATTACTATTTTTATTTTTTATTATCATTTATTATTGCACTCCAATTTTTCTAACATGGATCCATTGCTTAACAAAATTGTGTCTAAAATGTTACAAAAAAAATATTCTACAGGAAAAAACCAAAAGAATGGGGACAACAAGGGACTTTCGATTTCTTGTGACGTTTTCGGCTACTCCAACTGTAGCAAAAACTCCCTAAAAATTCACAGCCCTGGTTTTAGGTATTTCCTGGGAGATTCAAAAATTTACTTGAAATAAAAAAATTTTTTTTACATTTTTTTTTTTAAATTTGTACTTTTCCCCATGAAATCTGAATTTCCCCATATCCGACATTACGAGAACGCTCGCAAAACCAAATTTGATTCTCGCCTCGAAGGTGGAACCCGTTGAAGCGTGAAACTACTGTTAAAAAGTAAACGCTTCGCTACAGATCCGGCGGATATAAAAAATTGTGAATTTTGTTTTCTTTCCACCGAGAAGTTTAATTATTCCGCCTCGCGGTATCCGACAGCATAGGTTTCGCAGAATTTGATTTCGCCTTGAACTTCGACATTTCTTCGCGTCGCTACCGTCGTGGACAATTAGAAAATAAAATATAAGAAATAAAGAATAAAAAGTATTTCTACGGGAATATTTATCTGACTGTATCTTCGTGTCAACAACAGTTTTTACCAAGACGCGCCGCAGAGGAAGATACGCATCGCACGGGTGATAGAACTTTAATTTTCCTTTGACGATTAGATAACAAGGTATCCGTTGAAAGAAGCCATCGTTTGTGTTTTATTAAAAACGAGATGCAATCTCATGTTGTTTTTGCTATTAACGAAGGGAAATCCCCCCCCCCCCCCCCCCCCCAATATTGGAATGGGAATAGAGTGCAAAGATCGCAAACTCGAATTTTCTTGGAAGTGGAATTTCGAGTGTTTTCTTTTTCTTCCAACAATTTGGAATTACACGAACAATGAGTTCCAAGCCTTTTGTCAACAAACTTTTTGAACATTTCGCTTTCGAGTCTTTTGACATCGGCTAACGCCCACTTCCGGCTGATATGTTCCGCGCGAAAATGCAAACGTGACGCGGCGGCGTACGCGAAATATTGAAAAGCATAAAGGCGAGTTTCCACTGCACGCGAGCTTGAGGCGAATACTCACTGATAATTACAATCTTCGATATTTTTTACTTTGATGTTTACAATCGAAAGTGCAATTTTGCAAGTTCCAGATAATCACACGTGCGCTTTTCATGGAATAGAATAATTATACATCGATTAATTAGCATAAATCAGTTCAATTTTGTATTTAAATAACTCTAGTATCTAAAAGAAAAAAAAAAATAATAAAAAAGAAGTATGCACGAAGCGAGACTCGATCCAGCGATCTCGCTGCTACTAGACTGGAGCGCTACCGACCGAGCTACGCGGCTTGCTCGAACAGTCCTATAAATTTCATGCCCATAAGCTACTCGCAAATACTTTAAACTCGATTTTCTCAAGAAGTTCTGAATACTAAATTGCTTTACTAAATTACTATTTGGGCCCTCAGCTTTGCGTACCATAAATATAAAAAAAAAACAAAAATCCGATTGGCGAACGCTCTCCTTGTTAGAAAAAAAAGTGAGACGTCTTTGAGGAAAATCAACGTTACGTTTTGGGATGGAATTTGAAGATAAATCGGACGGGAGAGAGATTCGAAAAAAAAAAAGGAAAAGACAAAGAGCGAAGGATTTGTTACACTGCAAGCGGGAGAAAACTTCATCGCAGACTTGGCCCATAAGAACGATATATGGTCTCCCTCGCGGTGGAATCTAAAGTAGATTCGATAGTAAAGATTTGAGGAAAAAAAAAACGAAGAAGAAGAAGAAGAAATCAAGCGTGTGCTGCATTCAGGTTACGGATCTGTGTACGTACAAAGAACGGAGCGAAGGGAAAAGTAGCGAAGGGAAAGAGAGGGAAAAGGCAAGTACGTGTCCAATGTTTGATGCTACACGCGGATAGGTATATTTCTAGCTGGATGCATCCGATGCACGTTTCAACGACTTCTCTAATTCGCTTCGAATCAGACATTATGGTGTAGATATATCTGCCGCTGTTCCCGAAGCAGCTATAGTATATTTGATTGGAATTCCCGAATCATCGTTAACCAACTTGACATAGAAACGACATAAAAGCTGAATCGAAATGCGTTTACACGAATCTTATGAGAATTGGACGGACCCTCCACCTCGGAAAAAAAAAATATATTTCAATGCATAATTAAAATGTACGTACAAAATATTCAACTACATTGCAAAAATGTATCATTTTAAAGCTATAATTTTTTCCGTGGGGGTTGCTAGGGTTTTGCTAGAATTTTTGCTGCACTATGCTGTATTACGTCTTCGACGAAGAGCTACGTACGTACACGTGAAGCGCGTGTACGGGCTGTGCATGGCCGTGAAGCCTGGACAATGGGAGTAGTCGATAAGAAAAAAGTTGAAGCAATTGAAATGCAGTGGTACAGAAGGATGATAAAAAAAATTAAATGGATAGACCCAATCGCGAATGAGACTCGGGTAAAAAATACGCACGAAAGGACGTCGTGGAAGGAAGAAAGGACTTATATAATAACGAGACGCGAGGTGTATTTTTGGAAAAGAAACTATAGCGAGAAAGGGAAACGGGGGACGACGTGGCATGGATCCGATTATTATTCATCCGAGAATGCGAGGGCTGTCAATTGCACCGAGTGCAACGAGTCGGAAAAAATTCGGAGACGAAGATTCGCGGTATAATTCCCCATCGCGCTTTTTAAAAGTAACGAAGAATCTTTCGCGATCGAACAATTTCATTTTGAAAGTCGCATTTTTCTGAAACATCCGGCGCAAGAAGCGACACGCGGGTATCCGACTGCAGCTTTCCTCATGAAAATGAGAAAGAAAAAAGTCTTCCATGTATTTTTTCCTCTCGTAATGGGTGCAAGCAATAGCGAGCGAGCAATCGATAGCACGTCGGCGTCGAGAAAATGTTTATACTTATTTCCGAAGAAAGTTTGACCGTCAGTTTTCAGTCGAGAATTCCTAAACTCGGATTTGCAGCTGCGAGTTCTCACATTGAAATGTTACATTATGGAAATGTTCAAGTCCAGAACTCCCGGATTACATTGAATACATTTACTCCCGGAATACATTTCTTCGATCCCAAATTGATATATTATAATACGTGACCATATTGTCCTTTCAGGGAATTTCTTTCTCGTTGTTGCATATAAATGAGGCATAAGACGGTTGTGTTTCGGTTATTTTCAACAAAAAAAAATAATAATTTATTCTTTCCAATGATTATTGAAACTATGATCTCGGTGATACTTTGTGGAAAATAGGCGGTGGGCGGGAGTGGGCGGTGCCAATGTCAAAAGACTCGAAAGCGAAATGGCCCAAAAAGTTTGATGACAAAAGGTTTAGAAGTCGAATGCATCGTTCGTGTAATTCCAAATTCTTGGACAAAAATCACTCGAAATTTCAGTTCCAAAAAAAATTCGAGTTTGCAATCTTTGCCAGGATTTTGCTAGGGTTTTGCTATTTAGAGTAACATTTACAAGCGAGTATGCGACTGCACCATAAACTTACCGCTCATTATACTACACATACCGTGCGAGTGTCTTTTCCGGCTTTTTTTTTTTAACCGGAGCGTTCCTTTCATCAAAGATCGCTAATTGCAATACAGGAAATGACAACAATTCTACCTCTTACCGTTGTATAATATAAGAATGCCAGTTCACTCGTTGATAGCTCGCATGGGAAACGTTGATAAGAATTCTTACGAAATTTCGTGACGACAATCGACAACTGTTTGCTAATTTTCAATAAAAGTTACGAAAATCTTCTCGAGAATTTGGATGAAAATTATTTTCGTTGCGTATAAGTCGGGCAAAAAGAAAAATTCCAAAAAATTCAGTTTTCGAAAGTCAGAAAGAAAAATGAAAAACTATAATAACAGAAATTTAAGTTTCGAATAAATATGCCGTAATATAAAAATTATAGAATTTTACGTGCGACAATGGCATCATTTGACTCATCGCCGCGTGGTGGTCCCGAGCGCAAAGGAGAGTCTCCACTGGACGCGAGCTTGAGGCGAATACTCACTGCCCCGGCGGCCCGTGCGCTTGACTTCCAGCGTTTCCGGTCCCGAATTGCGAACTCTTGCCTTCGCATGATTTTTCCTAAAGTTGAATTTCACATCCCAGACCGTGCGATTGGGAAAACTGTGAAATTGCACGCGAGGAAAGTGCCGATCTATTTTTAGCCGATCTTGTAATCTTCCATTTATATTTTTTCGCGGCACGTGGAAAATAGTTATCCGATATTGATTGAATCGCATCATTTAAAGACAAGCTGAAAGGCACACCTGTAGCGGAGTGTACTTTAAGACACCGGCACGCCGCTAACGAAGCTCGTGTTTGTTATTTTTGCCTTTCTCTCAACACTTTCACTCTCTTTCTCGAAAAAGAAACAGATGTTTGCGCTCGTCGCTTAAAAGGATATATACTATATATAGACTTAGAAGAGACGCCAAGGTTTCAAGACATTAATTAAAACACCGTAAATTTAGGAACGGGTGTACCTTAAACGCTTAAGACGCGAATTTTGGAAAATTTTATATTTTTCTTTCCAATTTCTTCTAAAAATAAATTCACATTTTTCTTTGACGGTCGCAATTTTGAAAATGCGAATTTTCAAAATTGTATATTTTTGTTATCTATTTTTTACAAAAAGAATTTCCAATTTTTCTTTGACGATTGCAATTTCGAAAATTCCAAACGTCGATTGAAAATGATAATTTTCAAAATTATACATTTTTCTTTCCTACGTTGTAAACGTCATGTTGGGGATATCAATCACGAGACTATGCATTTTTTACATTTCTCTAGGCTCCAACCTTTCACTGCTGAAGAATATTGGCAAACTTTCATTCTTCGTTCTTTCCCAGCGAGAAATGACTCGGTCTTGGCGAAGACAGAAGTGGTAACGCTATTAAAGATTTTCTTTGATTCGAGCTATGCCGAAAAAAAAAAATCGGTACGCGTTTTCCTAAGAAACATATGTGATGAAATTGGTTACGTCACGTTTAGCCTGTCACGCTACGTTTATGTTGTTCGATCTTGGAATAAATTTACAAATCGATAAATATTCATGAAATTTTCGAGTTGCAAAAAGAAAAATGAAGGAGACGAGTTTCCCCATAAACGAGATTAAAAGGGACCCCATAGGTAATAAATGAATCGACGAAAAAGCATCATTTATTTTATCGTTAATATTGCATTTAAATTCATTTGGGGAGTTTCTGGTGAAATATGAAAAAAAAAAAAAAGAAAACGAATATGCCAACCAGGGCAAAAGCCCGTGAACGTCCGATTCTAGGACTCGGAACCATTTTTCCTCGACGTATAGAAATCGTCCGAAAGAAAAGTGACCCAACCGACGAGGAAATCGAGCCTTCTCCGTAAAAGCTCGGCCCACGTAGAGCTTTTGTTTATGGAAGTGACCTTCGGTAAACAAAAGCAAAAAGCCTCCTTTTATCGGCATAAAGGAATCGTTCGATCGAGGAGCGAAATCTAATTTGTTTTTTTTTTGGTCATCGTATAATGAATGCGATTGCGGCTGGGAAAGAGGGAAAACGGGATGCCGACGATCGAGGCTGCCGGTGGTAGCGAGGGGATGCTTTTGCTATCTTTTGACATTAGACCGCGTGCCAGACTATTCAGCAGCCAACGCGAAAGACAAGGACAGGAAGAACACGAGCGCCGGAGATAAAGATAGAGGCAGCGACAGGGGGGTTGGTTAGTGGCATCTGTAAATTAGTTAAACTAGTGCACTGAAACTAACCCAGTTATATGTGAAAGGGATATTGAATATATTCAACGCGCAGTCGCTGTCTCTCCTACAACATTTGCTATCGTAGTTCTCTCCTCTGTCTCACTCACACACACTCACGTCCGTGTGTTGTCTCTTGTCTTTGAAGTCGAGGGTCCATCCACCTGCTGCAGATGATACCGGCTGTCGTCCTCCACAAGTGTGTACGGTTATGGGGTGGTTACAAACCACCGCATCATCGCCATCACCGTCATCATCGTCATAATCATCGTCATCGTCATCGTCATCATCATCAACAAAGCCATCGTCTCGCGGGCACCCAAGTCGACGTTGATCATTTTTATCTAAATTAATGGCACCCATGTGTCACATCGGTACCATGTGAAAAAAGTTGCCAAACAAAGACCACGTCGTCGTCATTGTCATCATCGTCATCGTCATAGTCACCGTTATTATCGTCATCATCATCACCAACAAAGTCATCGTCTCATGGGCACCCAAGTCGACGTTGATCATTTTTTTTATAAATTAATGGCATCCGGTACCATGTGAAAAAAGTTGCCAAAAAAAGACCACCTCGTCATCACCATCATCGTCGTCGTTATCGTCATCGTTATGATCATCGTCATCGTCATCACCAACAAAGTTATCGTCTCGTGGGCACCCAAGTCGACGTTGATCATTTTTTTGTAAATTAATGGCACCCGGTACCATGTGAAAAAAGTTGCCAAAAAAGGACCTCGTCATCGTCATCATCATCATCATCGTCATCGTCATCGTCATCACCATTGGTATCGTCACCGCGAAAGAAAATACCAAAACCGACCGCGAAACGCGTGGACCCGATCCAGGTGGACTCGCGAGGGTGAAGAAGAAAAAGATCCGAGGGACCCTCGTTCACCGTGATTTCGGACGAAATGGAGCGAAACGTGGTCGATTTGATAATGTTCCTAGACATTTGTCAGCTGTACCTCCACACGAGGCGAAAATCGCGCAACCTGTGCACACTTTGGGCGATAATAACGTTCATACGCACCGAGGACAGCGCGGAATTCTTGCGCTGGTGCCGCGCTTACACGGTACCGTTTTTGAGGTACAAGGAGGAACGCACGAACAGCGTCAGCAACAAAACGCGCGAAAAATTGAGAGCGGACAGGAGGCTGCTGAGGTTGCTCCAAGAGATATTCTATTGCGGCTGTTTCCCTCCGAATAATATCGGTATCTGAATCTCGAGCAAGGGTGGGTAAGAAGGAACGAAGAAAAGTATACACGTTTCGTACGGATCCACCTACTCATTCATCTCCTCGTGCGCTTTGCCTTCACACCTGTGGATTCCCTTCAACGTTCTCGCGCTTTAGGGGACGGGTCCCAAAGCGGTAAACGAAGTAACTCCAGCTTTAATTGCGTCGTAGGACAAAGTCGAGTCGTATTCGCGTTAGTGATGACGCTTTTGTGACGTTTTTGGGAACTTCAAATTTTTGAAAATTCAGAAAGCTCGGGAACAACGTGATTTTTCTTTTATCGATATGGTCCTTTGGTTTATGGTTTACTGAATATGGAATTCCATGGGGCAGGTGGGGAGAATATTATTTTTTTTTTGCATTTTCTTATAGTTTGGGGTTTTGAGAAAGTGTCTCTAAAATATTAACTCGAAATTCGTAGAACTCCCACAGTCACGGAGGCCTAAAGGCTGCGGTGCCGCATTAGTGCTAAATGTATAGAAAACTTTAAACGCGTTTTTCTCAAAAACTGTTGGACCGATTGACTTCTGCTTTGGTACACATTTCGAGGGAACCGTCACCTACGGTCCGAACTAGATTTATACCGATAGCTTGAATATGTTAACCCTGCTCTCACGTTTGAGTTGACAATTTTCCGCGAAAAATGAACTTTAATTTCCAAACAGCTGCGATTCCCACAACAAATTTCGTACTTACTTATTGTTAGTTCTAGTTCGGACGATAACCACATTCACATAGATTGAAAGAAAAATTTGTTTTTCTGTTTCGGACGACTAGAACCGCCACAATGTGTGCGCCCGATCGGACGAGCGTCTCACGCCACGACTATAGGCTATAAAAAAAAATAGATTACCGGTAAAATCAATATACGATCGATAAAAAATGACAAAAACAAAAAACTACAATTAAGTTACACCATTTCCCCCTTTCCCACGACTCGAACCGGGCAGTAATTATTGATTTTCCATAGGAATGAAGTGATTTTCCATATAAATCCTCCGAAGCATATTTTAAATATATTAATTATACATTTTTCAGGCACGAAACGTGGTTGGTCTAGTGGGTAGAGCATTGGATTGATACTCGTGGGTCCCGGGTTCAAATCCTAGCTACTGCAGTTTTATACATTTTTTCAGGCATTTCCGAAGGTTTCTGTGTTCAATAATTAAATGGAGGTCTTCGTCTTTTTCCTTCCTCTTGTTCTTGTACCGCTAGACCTCTTGCTCCCTTATACGTCTACTTGAAGTTCCTGCCGGAGTAGTGAAACTGTGCTAATTAATTTTCCAGTAGCGAGGGCCACGGGTGTGGATGAGGGCAAACCATCTTAACGAGAGGGATGTCTGAGAGCGACGGCGAACAAGCAGCTAGGTCTGTGGCCTTGGAGCAAGCTTACGTCCACGAAGTTTATGAGCAATGTGCCGAGAAGACTGCCCAAAGTAGACACTGGCCACGCATATATCAATTCCTCGAAGAACTGGAACCGGGTGCCCTGGTCTGTGACATTGGTAAGAGAAGACTCCTTTCTTAAAGATGCGAATGACGGTAGACGCTGGCGACCTTAAAAGAAAAGAAAAAGAAACTTGTGCCGTTTTTTCGCCGTTCTTTTAAAAAGCCTCGAAAATCAACTCCGGGGGAAAAGAACAAAAAAACCCGTTCCTGCCATTTACGGTAACCGCTCTTATAAGTCTCAGTTATACTTACACTTTCACCCGATACGAATTGACCTCCGCGGACGAGCGCCTCTATACACCTGTACCGCGTCTATACGTAGGTATGTACGTACGTACCTATACGTTCCTTTGCTCTTATGAACCACAAATGCCATACGAGTCACTTGCACAATAAGTTACGTGTGAGAATTCTCACACTTATTTTCCCAGCGTTAACACACCGCGTATAAAGAAAAGCCACTGTGCGAAAAAAAATGTGGTAAGATGTAGAACGGGTATTCAATATTTCACCTGGGGAAAATTGCTTCTTCATTCCGCCCCGCATCCTTTGGTAGCTATAACCAGGCGCGAACTGGAAACTCCGGACGAATCAATTTCATTGGGAGCGTGTCCGGGAAAAGAAATGGAGTTTGAAATCCACTATATGACGTCATCTTCATTCCGCCCCGCATGTTTTCGTAGCTATAACCAGGCGCGAAACGGAAACACCAGACGAATCAATTTCACTGGGAACGTATCCGGGAAAAGAAATGGAATTTGAAATCCACTATATGACGTCATCTTCATTCCGCCCCGCATCTTTTCGTAGCTATAACCAGGCGCGAACCGGAAACCCCGGACGAATCAATTTCACTGGGAACGTATCCGGGAAAAGAAATGGAATTTGAAATCCACTTTATGACGTCATCTTCATTCCGCCCCGCGTGACCCATCGTTCATTTTCTGCCGCAATTCCACTATGTATTATACGTGATCGCTTGCTCTAAAAGTTCATTTTTTGGCACAAAGAGATTTTAAGTGGATTTAAAAGCTATTTACGAAATTCTTTTTAAATGTCCTATTAATCTTTAATTAATTGCGATTCTTTCGGAAATCATGGACACGAAATACCGAGGCAATCGTAGCACTCATCCTTGGGCATTGCTAATATATCGACGGCAAAAAGAAGATCCCTTGCTTTTAACGCGAGATAATGAGTCCGAGGACTGGTTGGTTTCATACATTTCTCCATCTCTCCGTGTCTTCCGTTAACCTTTTCAATTCACTACCGATTGCGAGTGCAGCTGACATCTCTCGTAATCTGGGATAAATAATTGAATTCAATTTTTTTTTTCTTTCCGTTCTTTTTTTCATTCTATCTCACCCCCCACGGTAAAAAAATATGTAATGAATATATTTAAATATATAATTAAAATATATGTAAATCTCTCTCTCTGTCTCTCTTTCTTTGGTTTTCTCTTTGCAAGCTCTTTTGCAACAAATAAAGAGGAGTTTCGAAAATAGAATTTTCAACAAGGCTCCACGGACGTTCCGTTTCTTTTGTCTTTGAACTTTAATGTTCAGCTTTAGCTCTTTTTCTTGAATTCAAGTATTGCTGGAATCAATTCATTGATTTCCTTTCCAAAGCATTCACTTTGAAATCGAATAAAACTCAAACAATCGCCTTTATTCCGCTTTATTAATACTGAAAAATGGAAATACCTTTTGTTCACGTGCTATTTTCTTCCCGATCTCTTATTCAAACAAGAAAAAAAATTGTGCTTCTTCTCGTTCTTGCACCAAATGTCCATGCAAATGCACCAATTACCGACAGCTCCTCTGCATGCAACAGGAAAGAGTCATTGCAAGAAAACCCAGACGGCTTCAAAGCAAAAACATTCGTATAATATATTTATTACCGCCAATGGGAAAGCAAGAAGAGATGGGTGAAATTTTATTAATCAGAAAATTCGAAATTTTTCAAATTGGTAGTCATCAGATAACATTTTCATAATTTCCCCTTAAATCACAGAATTAAATGAATATTTATTGTCCGCCTAAAATTGCGCGTGAATGCCATAGGGCGGCGCACCGATCGACTCGGAGTGATACTTGGCTAGCGCATAGGAATCATTATTTTTGATGAGTTCGTTGATAAGTTGTCAATTGAAAGTTGTATATTTATTTTCGCAACAACCGGATTTTCCCAATTGGTGAAATGCGAAAAATCGATATTTCACGTTTTGCTCCAGATGCATTAATGCATTTCTATTGGTTATTTTCAGGTTGCGGCAATGGGAAGTACCTCAGCGTGAATCACAGCATCTTCAAAGTTGGCGTGGATCGGTGCAAACGATTAACGGACATCGCACGTGAAAAAGAAAACGAAGTATGTTTTTCCCCCTTCTTTTCCAAGTTCCTTTTGACCCTTTCATAATTTGAGGGAGAAACCTGCGAAATCGAATGTTTGATCTATTTAGGGCAAACTTAGGGAAATTCTAAAAAAAAAACCCTATTTTATATTTTAATATTCCAAAAAAAAGGGTTTTCAACGTCATGGTATTTTTTGAAGCACTGAAAATAGGGGAAATTCCCCATTTTTAGTTCTAAAAAAATACCATAAATATTGAAAACCCTATTTTATGTGAAATCGTGATGAAAAAGTGGCGCCCAAGAAATCTCATTGAAATTTTTGACGAACTTACAATAAGATAATTACCAGAAAAAAATAAATAAAAAATTCTGCCAACCGAAATTCAAAGGAAACAACCATAAAGGTGAAAGTAGAACCGTGGGTCAGTTTTAAAACGAATGCCCTTCTCGGAAGCAAGAGGACAAAAATAATGACGCTTTCACTTTATGTGATTGTTTTTACTGGGCGAGCAAAAAAAATGAAGATCAAGCCTATGGTGATCAGCAGTGATGATGGTGATCATCGCAACTGCTATTACTAGTGGCAATAATATTTTTTTAGCAGAAGTTAAAAACATTCAATCACCCATGCGACCTTAATTGCAACAAAACTCTCCATTTTAAACAACAATTTCCATAATGTCCTTTCCGCGTGGACGGAACGGCCAACGAACTCGCATTAATTACAGAAACATTATTTTTCCTGACTTCCTTCGGACAATTAAATATTTTTTTGAATTTAAAATCCGCTATATGACGTCATCTTCGTTCCGCCCCGCATATTTTCGTAGCTATAACCAGGCGCGAATCGGAAACCCCGGACGAATCAATTTCACTGGGAACGTATCCGGGAAAAGAAATGGAATTTGAAATCCACTATATGACGTCATCTTCATTCCGCCCCGCATTTTTTGGTAGTTATAACCAGGCGCGAATCGGAAACCCCGGACGAATCAATTTCATTGGGAACGTATCCGGGAAAAGAAATGGAATTTTAAATCCACGATATGACGTCATCTTCATTCCGCCCCGCATATTTTTGTAGCTATAAACAGACGCGAATCGGAAACCCCGGACGAATCAATTTCACTGGGAACGTATCCGGGAAAAGAAGTGGAATTTGAAATCCACTATATGACGTCATCTTCATTCCGCCCCGCATATTTTCGTAGCTATGAACAGGCGCGAAACGGAAACCCCGGACGAATCAATTTCACTTATTAAAATTAGTTGTCTCGATTATTTTGCAAGTTGTGTATTTTGTTGACTCGAAAATGCGCTTTCTCTGGGACGCAAAAATGCTAAAAAAATATTTTTATCGTCATTCCAGGTTTTAATTTGCGACAACTTGGCGTTACCCTTCCGAGATGAGAGCTTTGATGCTGTTTTATCCATCGCTGTTGTTCATCATTTTGCTACTACCGAAAGACGCGTACATGCCTTGAAGGAATTGGCACGTGTTTTAAGGATAGGAGGGCGATTAGTTATATCCGTATGGGCTATGGAACAGCGGCATCGTAAAGTATGATATTTATATTTTTTTTTTACATTTTTTCGTTTCTTCGCTTCCAATAGAAAAAAAAACTCGAATTTCTAATCAACCATTTTGTTCTAGTTTGAATCCCAAGACGTGTTGGTTCCATGGCCGAAGGCGTACTGTCCCAATTCGTCCACAACTGGATCAGGATATTCGCATTACAACTATTGCAATGAAAGACAAAGCGATCAAGGTGGAATGAATCATCTCAATTCCAAGAGGTGAGAAAATTGCGCATTTTTTGGAAAAACACATGGGAACCATGTGTTTACAATTTTCTTTTTAATAAAAAAAGTATTTTTTTTTTCTATTAAATTTAGACCCAAAAAGAGGATGTCAATTTCAATAATTCGTCCAATTCGTGCTAATTTTTCTTTGAAAAATAAATGGGATCCTTGTGTCTTTAAATTTTTTTTAGATACAAAATTGGTTTTTTCTTTCTCGAATTTAGACCCAAGAAGGGGAATTTATTTATTTTTTTAAAGCATTCGTTCGCCCAATTCGGGGAGCCATTGATCCCCACAAATAGAAAATAATGAAATGCAACTTTTTCTGACGCATCTAAAATCTCTGATTGCAGAAACAGCCAACGAAAGTGCAGGAACAAGTATTACTGGACTGATCCAATTTTTAGTCCATCCCCATCAACGAGCAGCCTATCTAGTCCAAATGAAACTTGCTACAGCTTCTTCCGACGAGCTTTACAGGTTGGATATATTAACATGTAAAATGCAGAAAGCATATAGAGAAAGAAGGCGATCGATAGCATTTGCATCTACTTATGTCCATTTCCTATCTTCAAGCTTTAAAAGAATAGAATGTTGCAGTGGAATTCAAAAGGCACTTTTTTTCCAGTCATTCCTAAACAATGTCAAGTAAATTTACGAAATTTAACACTTTTTCTACCAAAAGCGTCACAATTTAAAATTAGTATTATTTTCTAGGTTTAAATTCATTTTTTTATATTTTTGCTTTCAAATTTTTTATTGCGTGTAATTAACGCGGTAGAAATAGTGGTAATATTTCTAAAATTGTAACAAAAGTCACTTTGTACAGTTTAAAAAAAAAACGAAAG
Source organism: Gasteruption jaculator (assembly GCA_949825005.1). NCBI lineage: Eukaryota > Metazoa > Arthropoda > Insecta > Hymenoptera > Gasteruptiidae > Gasteruption > Gasteruption jaculator. The sequence continues at coordinate 13,581,753 of OX463770.1, forward strand.
GGGGACCTCTCTGGGTCGTTATTTCAAAACTCAGCCTCAACAATTGTTGAAACTGAATTTCAAATTTTTGCATGAAAAAAATTGCGTGAAAATAATCTTTTTTTTCTTCTTGTTGGAAATCCCTAGAAATTGGCCGGTGGGAAACGAGGAAATCGCGCGTGGTTCCTTGAAACATGGCAAAATGGTAATCACAAAAATCGGAAAAATCTGGAACACGACGACAGCGCCGACATCGACGAGTTGCCTATAGAGCTACGACGGCTTGAAGATACAAATATTTTACTGAACAAACGACAACAACAGCAGCAACAGCAACAGCAGCACCAAACCTCGGATTCCGTGAGCGTGAAATCTAAAAGTCTCGGCGATATCCTGGACATTCAAAGGCTCGACCTCGTGAGATCAAGATCGAGCATTCCCGGACTATGTTCAACGTTAACATCCGAAATCGACTTGGACGATTCCAAAACCTCGTCACTGAGTGGATCGAAGCCACGTCTCGTTAAACAAAAATCGCACTTTGATGACGGATGTTTGGAAATTCCTGAAACCACTGCCATTCAAGAATTAATTAAGGATCTTCCAGACTTTCAAGTAAATTGTTTGTTTTGGTATCTGCTTTTTTTTTTTAATTCAACCGGGAAACCACGGTTCAGCGCCATTTCTACCAAAAGTGTCAAAATACACGTTTTAGAATTTGAGTTTCGAATTATTTTCGAGGTTTCATTTAACTCTTAGAGGTCGCAACGGGGTCGCAATGACCCCAGCCACGTTTAAACAATTACCACGTTACCAGTATCGTTCCGAACGACTCGTAAAAATTCAGGATATTAGTTTGAACCTTTTAGAACGAGAACATCGTGACAAAAAAATTTTGTCAAATTTTCAAAATGGCGAAAAAAAAATCAGCAAGGAGGCAATGCGTAAAAACCATTTTTTACTGAAAAAAAATCATAACTCTGGCAATTTTTGATATATTTTCATAAAATTTTAGGGTGATACTCTTTGGATATCACAGCGTATGTGAAAAAATAGCTCCATAGTGGGCGTTTCAAAAAAGTTTTGACCCCCAGAGCAATCGGGCGTCGATTACTTATAGCAATTCTAGCTTAAAGTTGCGCTTGGGGTCATTCCGACCCCGGGTGACCTCTAAGGGTTAATCTTTTTTTTGAAAATTTACAAACGAGACGTGCCGCGCTAAGACGTGGTTCCCCGGTAAGGTTTGCGTTCGATGAAAATTGTTGAAATTTTCAAATTTCCACTGTTTTAGATTTCACCATGCCCCTCGAAACGCGGTAGCGTGCATAAACAGAGTTCGTTAAACGAGGAACTGATGTCGTTGGAGAGACTAAAGGAAAAGGAGCACGTGAGACGAAACATACTGAAGCAGGCGTCGTTAAACGAGGAGATAATATGCAACCGGACGACTTTCGAGTCCTTCAAAGATTCGATATATTCTGGAAACGCTACGAAACGGTTTCAACTGTTGAAAAGTGGCCTTACGAATAAGATCAAACAGTCGACAACCAATATCGAAAAAGTATCGGGTATGTCCATCAAGAACGGCTTCGTGAGAATCTTGCAAGGCTGGAAAGCCGGTGACGGTGAAATGCCAATGGACCCCAACTGTGACGTGACCGGTCCCAACGTGAAATCAACGACGTCCGTGGCAACGGCAACGGCAACGGGCACGGGAACGACGACAACGGCGAAGAATGCGACGAATAACGAAAAGACGCAACTGGTGCCTGTGACGAAAAATAACGAGTCCATCGAGAGACGACTGTCCCGCGAAGACGGCTCCGATTCGTCGAAGGACAGTAGTTTGCAAAGCGACACGAGCGTCGATTCCGAGGACAGCTTCGCTTCGGTTATTTACGTGCCAAAACAAGAGGCCATGCCATCGTCTTTGGTCGACGTAGTAACGGCACCATCCAATTACCAATTAAGTACCACGTCGGCGCCACCGTCGCCTCGCGTCAAATATCCACCGGATTTGCAAGGTCCAAGACTCAAATTTATATCGATCTCGCCGTTGTTCAAACAATTTCCCGCTACCAGTAAATCATTGCCACCGCCAAGCCCGCCCGGTTTGTCCCCACGGACCATCAACTCCCTGTTGTCGAGGCCGTTCTTTCCGCATCCCATTCCTCCTCCAGGAGCCAATTTGGCTTCCAGCAACAACCGATCCGAAGCCCCACCGAAGATCCCGATCGTACCCGTGAAATCCGAAGAGCAGGATGACGTCATGAAAAGCTTGGACATGAAAATGCAACACTCGCGAGGCTACAGGACGATGTCGGAGGTGATTGACGAACCCGTGGACGAGCTGGAAGAAACGGCACCTCTCATCACGGAGTTCGACGACGGCCAGATACCGGAGAGATTCGCGCAAGACAACAACAAATCGGATTCCAACGGCGAAGAGGAGAACAGGAAGGCGAGGTTGCATCAAATTAAGGAACTGTTGAAACAGAAGCCGGGTTTCGCCACGAGGACGAAGCCGGCGTTTCCCCTCGTGAGACGAGCCTCCACGGCCACGTCGACCGGGCGCTTGGAAACCATGACCAAAGCCTTACCGCGGTTATTGTCTTTGGAGCTGTTCAATCCCGAAACCGACGACCTGGACAGCGACTCCAGTGGCGTGTCGTCACCGGAGTCCGGCGGGTCGGTCATCAGCGTGATTTCGGATGAACGCTATGTCATGAAAAAAGGTACATTTCGAGCGAACAAATGTTTCCCGAATTTTCTAAACGATTTTCCAGCTCAACGCTGCTATTTCTACCGCGTTGATTAAAAAAATAATAATTCCAAAAGGTAACTTTTGACGTCCTTAGGAAGGGGTAAGACCACTCTAGAGGTCCGAAAGAAGGCCAAACTTTGAGAAGTAATTTCAAAAGTACGGAAAAAGGAATCGAAATTTTTTTTCGGACAATTAATCGAACATGTATTGAACTGTACAAAAAAATTTTTGTATCGACATTTTGTTGCAAAATGGTGGTGCCACGGTCGTTTTTCGAAATCGCCTTTTTTTTAAGGGCCTCCACGGGAGGACGGATTTCTCCGAAAATTGAAGACCAGGAACGAAAAAAACCACAAAATTTCTTAATCTATATGACATTGCCCATAAAAGTACGTAGGGATTTGTTTTTAAATTGATTTTTGTAAAAATAGCACACTTATGAAAGAAAAAATTCGATTTTCGGCCAAAAAATGAGCAGTAAATTGTTTATAAAAAAAAAAATGTACAACGAATCAAAAAACGGCTACGTACTTTTGTAACGAATGTAATTGTCAAGCTACTGTCAAAATTTCAAACCGATCCATGCAATAGTTTCCGATTGATCCGTCCTTCCGGTTCGAAAAACATGGTTTTCCAGATAATCGCGTTTAAAGTTTTGAAAGTACTTTAGTCTTTGAACATTTTATTTTACCTTCAATCTGCGATTCCTGCGCCACATATAGGACCAATTGTACGTCTTGTGACACTAAAGTATATTTTAAGCAACAACAAAAAATTCTATTTTTTTTCAAAAGTCCTAGAGTGGTGGTACCCCTTAATGTAGAAAATGCCATTTTTCGTGAACTTTGATGCATTTCAAGAACTTTGTCCCCAATTTGTCTCCCAATTTGTCCCCTAATTGGCAGAAAAAGGAAGCTCGAATTTGTTCCAATGAATTCAAATTATCTCTCTTTTCAGAAGGACTCACCCTCGACGAAGACGATGCGGGTTCGAAGGTGGACGAAAGGGGTCAGGAAACAACGTCGACATCGAAGAATCCATCAGACGGTGACGAAGAAACGTCAGCGGATTTGACGTCGACGACCATGTCATCCCGGTCGTCGAGATTACTGGAAGCTGCCGCGAGCGTGGCCAGCTCCTTGGAGGATGCCGTTGGTCGAGCTATAACGCGGGGCACCGCGGAAACGGGCCAGGACGACGCAGGAAATTCGAGTAACAGGTCAACGAAGGAATCGTCGGTCGCCAAACTGGAGATGCTAGCACCACCGGAAGAAACCACCTGGAACGAGGAGTGTCGCCGTCACTTGATCGACTTTACCGAGAAACTTAGCGAAAACTTGATTCACGATATCGACGAATATCGTGAGAGGGGTCAGGAGGAATTCAACGAAAATGGTCTTGTCGATAGGAGCAAGATGAACAGCAAGAGAAGGCGGGAATTGTTTCGTTCGAAATCGGAAGCAACAAGAACACGCAATGACGCGTATTTGTTTCATTCGACAACGACGACGACACCATCCGCGTTGCTAACTTCTGATAGATGTACATATAGCGAATTAGCGAATACGATAGAGTGGATTAACAAGTCTCCAATAGGTAACGATGGCAATGCCGATGACGACGATGATGAAAATGATGAAAACGATGATTATTTAGAAAATGACAATAAGCCAAGTTATAGTAATAATGAGAAACTTGGATCCGAATGCTCAAATGCAGATTTAGGTAGAAAGAATGTTATGAATAACACTATAATGAATCGCAGTACGATCAATGAAATTATAGATTTTGTAATGGTATCGGATACGGGTGAATTTATAAAGGAGAAAGAAGCGGATAAGAAGTTGTCGATGCAACAGGAAAATCCAGCTTCGCAGCAGCAGCAGAGTAATGAAAAAATATCGATGAGATTTCACAATTCCATCGAGTCGAGTGATATCGGTGATTCTATTGAAAATACAATAAGCATAAGCGATGGTTTGAGTCAAGCCGAATCCATTGCTACTACTGGAAGATTATGTAGTGGTAGTACAGCTTCTTTAATATCGGCGAGTAATCTCGAAGTTAATACCAGGAGTAGTAATAATAATAATAATAATAATGATAATGGTAACGATAAACGTAAATTTCTTAATAATAAACGTTCAGCTTCCGAAGAGATACCTTCGAGGATACATTTTAATGGAACTAATAGTAATAAGAAGGATAATTCCGAATGTCTTAATAGTAATAGAATGAGTAACGATACGTTAAGTGGTTCGTCTTCGCAAGAATCATTACCATCGGATCGAGGCGGTGGTGCCATGACGTACCATCAATATTATCATGTATTCAGGGAAGGTGAACTGGACCAACTAATTAACAAATACGTCGAGAATCTTCATATTATATCCTCTTACTATGATCACTCGAGCTGGTGCATAGTTGCCGAGAAGGTGCAAGTATGGACTATATGACTCGAGGCTTTCGAATTTATCATCATCTTCGACTTCGCGATTAGACACATTATTAGTTCCCAATGTTCATCCATACTTCGCTATCGATAAACCATCCACATTTTTATCCTAGTCGCATTTATACGAATATTACAGGGATGGGGAAAACAAAAAAACACTGAACACTCCGGGTTATTGGAAAGAACATTTGCGATCGACTCGCAGTTGTGTTGCCATATTACACTCGAAGAACCATTTCGAACCGAGCGAGCTCGTGTCGAGAACAATTTTCTCTAATTTTTCATTAACCGAGTGCACAACGATGAATTCTACTACGACGAATCAATTTTACAATTAACTCGTTATTTTTATCCGTCAGTGATCTCACATCAGCCGTATAGGAATATTATTTAATTTTCTATTATTTATATTTATTTTTTTAGCAATTTTTCTTATCGACATTTTACCGGTTGACCGTTTTCGCACTTAAATTACGTTAAGTACATTTTGTCCTTCTTTCCTCCTTTGAATTTTCGTTGTTGAACAGCTTTCGAGGGGGTAATACACCTTGGACAATTATTTTTTTATTTATATACGAATGCAAAAAAAAAATTGAAGTCAAATTCATTTTGCTATATTCTGTTTTATAATTTCGCTCTATTGAGTTTATATCGAATAAAATTTGTTCCGCTTCGATCGACTCACTTTTTGGAATTTCTCTTGTATCGAACCGAGAAAAAATTGGCTCGATCCACACTTCGATTGGAATTAGTATGTCGCAAAGAATATTGCCCCCTCGAACACAAAATTTTCAAAAAGAAGTTTGCCGGAGGAGTACACGGGTCAAAAACACAGTTACGTCTATTGCAAAGTTAGACAAAAAATACATGTAGAAGGTATAAACGACACATGCAAAGAAAATACATACACACATGTGTAAAATAAAGTTCACGAGGGATCTTGTAAATATGTAATATACATTAACATTTTCCGACGTAAGCGCACAGATCGGTAGATAAAAAAAATGATTTATAAAAATGAAAAAAACAGAGAACAGAACAACCAACACTCCTAGAATAGGTATTTGTATTATTTATCTACGTGCTTGACCAATTATATTATCATACTTTTCATTTTTATCAAGGAGAAGAGCAAACAAATGTAGTCGTATATAAAGTCAGAATCAGAAGTACGTAGTTATATGAAGAAAAAAAAAATTAATAATAAAAATTCTCGTTAATTCTTTCTATGAATTCCATCAGGCCTGAAGAAGAAATAGGTATAAGGAAAAGTTATAAATATATATTTACTGAAATGTCTCATTCAGTATAGAAAAGCGAAAATCAGCGTTATATAGTATGTAGTTGCAAAGGATAATTTCTGAGTCATTTTTTTTTAATTTAACTATTTCTTAATTCGAAATGTCCTCATTTGGATGAGCTTCGAAACTCGAAGCGAGTCAAAAAGTATGCATTTGTTGAAACATTCGTTTCCTTTTGTTCAAGCGAAGGGATGCAAAATTTTCATCGAAAAGGGAATTTCATCTTTTTCGCTGTCCTATCAGTGAACGAAACTTGATTTGTGACAGCGAAAGGTACAATTGTGTCATATCTTAAACGTCGTTGCCCTAAATGTCACAATTTGCAGTTGGGAACTTTTTTAAAACCAGAGTCTGGACACAAAAGACACTTTATGTAGTTTCACCTTCGACCAAATTATTATATTTTCTTTGTCGCCATAGATTCGAACCATGGGAGGCATCGGAACGTATTTTTATTAACAAGGGATAACGAATTGTAAAACTTGAGATGCTTATGCGTTCCTAAAAATAATTAAAAATAACAATTAGGCAGTTCCATATTTTACAGATATTTTCAAATATGGGCTTAAAAAAATTGGTCGATCGAGCACGACATGAAAGATATGACACGACTTTTACCTAACGAAAACCTTCGATAGGTTCCCAATTCCAGCTTTGCATTCGATCGTTGTTCGTGTAAGAAACAATAGTAGGAAAGAATTTTTGTTAAATTAATTTTGAGAAAAGAAAAGAAGAGGAACACTTTGTCACCCCATTGTAACTGTTGCATCTTACCTGTACAATAAAATATTATGAAAAAGATCAAACGGTTATAATGGTAAAAATGATATTAAGAAATCATTGTTGATTCCTATAAGTTGAGAAACATATGAATAAAAGAGAAAAAAATACCATTATGGAAAAATATCACATTTTGGCCCTGTAAATAGTCATTCTTGTTCGAAAAAAAAAAAAAAATGAAGAAAGAAAATAGTATATAGAGAGTTTTCAAAAGTATGGAAGTTTATTCCAGTTAGAATTGTTGTTTACGGTAATACACTGAAAATAATAAAATAAAAATACAACTTAACAAAGTTTTCGTTAGAAAGTACATGCAACATCCTGATACCTACTTGATTGAAGCAGAACACGAGGAAGAATAAGGATAAAAAACGAGATATTGCCATTGACAACGTAGTTGGAAACGTAAACAAACTGATACGCTAACCTACCCATCAAAGAAAACATGTATAAAAAGATCTATATAAAAAATAAATAGTTCAACAAATAAAATTGTATGACTCAGGGTATAAATTGAGAGAGATTGAATATTTCAGTCATTATTATGCGTTATATTTTTGAAGTTCGTTGAAAATACTCGAGGAAACAAAAAATACCATAGAATTTGTATTTTGTTGAAATTTGAAATGGAAGATTTGTATTTAATTGAAGTTCAAATTTCAGATGGATCCTCGATTAGTCGAGCCATTCTATTCCAGATGTAAATTTCCAATTGAATTCGATAGGAGCGATCGAGGTACATTTCGGACATCGTTCGGTTCGAGACAATAATTTCAAAATAATTTGCCACTCCAATGTCTGCGATTCGATAAACTAATGACTTTGACTCCAAATTTCAACAAACATGCAATCGCAGAAAATCGTATACAAAATTTCTTGTCGTCGAACCGTGGTACGTTTTGGAAAAAGTATATCGACACATCATTGCTTTCGACCAATTGAAATTTGTGCATTTAGATATTTTGTACCCCAACTGCATCGGACTCGTCTTGAGAGAAAAATTATTTGAAAAATAAATGAGTGCGACTGTAGCTTAGAAGCTGGAAGAAATGTTGCTCGATATCTTATACAATTTTTTTCACAGAAATTTATGTGGAGAAATATTTCTGCCAGTGTCGATAGCATTTTTTTCTGGATACGAGTCGTGAAAATAATATCCGAGACAAAGTTCTGAGGTGCGATAAAAACTACTTTGGTTCATAATTTTTTGTGATACGAATGATTACGTGTTTCTTCGAATCGTATGAATATCGGAAAAGTGATTCTCTAAGGAAATAAACCAGGGATAAAACTAAGATAAAAATAAACGACAGATTAGAAAAATATATCATAAATTCCATTACCGGTCGCCACAGTTGTACCGACACAAAAATGAGAAAAAAAAATGATCAAAGGTAACGGTATAAAAAGTAGATTGTTGAAAATCACAAGATTTTCTACCGATAGCATATTAATCATGAATCATGGCCACTGCAGAAGACTCGATACTTTAGAAAATTACACAAACTACATAAAGAAACAAAATATCTACACCGAGAAGAATAATATAACGTATGGAGAAACGATGGATTCCTTGAGGAATAAAATAACAAAAAAGTGAATGAAATAATAATAAGAAGTAACGCTAAGTAATGATAAGTAATGATGCTAAAAGAAATAATACTAATAATAAACACAGAGCCTACACTATCTCTTCCCACTCCTAGTAAGTATAAATTATTTTAAAGAAAAATCCAATTATATTAATCTGCGCATCATTGTTTCCCGGAATGGACAGGTATACAAAAATTCAGTATTCAATGATAAAAAAAAATAAAACGAGCTCAATGTTGTATGACTTTCTAATACCGCTATCAATTACAATAATATCAGTAAAATAAACTCTACACTGAATCGCCAGCATCTTACTTTTCTTTTCCTTCTCTCTCAAAATTGTCCCACGACTGTCGATCGACCGAAGAGACAGTCTTCAAAACTCACCGACGACAAAAAATTTCTTAATTCAATAGAATTTATTTCGATCCGTAAACTCGCTACATTTACATTTTTACCAAATTTGAACATAATAAAATACTTTTTTTAACAGGTTTTTCGTCTCATTTGTAGCCTTTTGGATTAAAAAATAAAAAATAAAACGTGTCGACAGGACACGGGTGACGATATTTACAATTGTCGGTCTCTGAAATATACGAGCACGAACGCTCGTATACGTCTCGATCGACCTTTCATAGTTTGAGTAACTACAAAAAAATAATTTATTAATTTATTAATAATTCAAAGTAGAAAAAAGGAAAGAATCCTTCAAGAATTCACTATTCGCTCTTCGCGTGCTGTCCGTTGCCATAAGTTCTTTTCAGTTCCTCTTCCATCGCTTCCATCTGCTCTCGACTCTGTTCCTGGGTCATCTGTTCCATCAATTCGTGATTATACGTCGAGTGTAACATCAAGGCCAAAACACCGGCACGCGAAGCCATATTCGAACGTATCTGTCTTTCTTGTTCGACCAGTTCGTCGATTTTCAACCACTGCCTGACCCTTTCCATGTCGATCTCTGCTCGCCTTAATTTTTCCCACACGTAGTGTTTCAAACATTTCTTCTTCGGTGCTCGACAAAATTCACCGGTGGCATCGAAGACGTTCGTTACCAATGGGCAACCGCAAACTTCCGTGTCGTTCACCTTCGGGTCTTTGCAATGTTCCGGACAGAGAACTCGCAGACGTTTACAGTAGGTTCGATTCGCCGGATTGTAAAAATCGCAAAACATTACTTGTCCCTCTATTCGAGTTTTGAAAATCGAACCGAAAGATGCCTGGGACTCGTACTGGAAAAATGTTAAAAAAGTATGAAATAAATAAATAAATATATTATTATCATTATTATTAAGGTACACTCAAAACTTACCTTGTTGAAACATTTCTCCATGTGTTTGATCGCAGTTCTAGAATTGATTTCGTGACCGCAAGTAATGCAGTACATACTCATTTCGGCATCCTCGTTGTCCTCGACTTCGGCCTTGGGATCTATCGAAGCGTTCTTCGCTCGCTCTATGATCCGATCCAGTTCGGCGTGCCTCTTGTCCAATTCCTGAAGGATCCTTCGAACGTCGTTCTGTTGTTTTCTAACCGACTCCAGTGCCCTTCTGTTATTTTGTTCGGCAACCGAAGGAGTCAGGGACCATTCTTGTATCCTCTGCGGCAGAACCTGATAAATCCTGTTGGTCGCCAATTTCATCCCGCATTCGTCCGAACAATACTTGCTGCCCAATCGAGATTGTTTGGTACAAGCCGGTCCGTAACAATGTCGAGGAGGTTCCAGATAATCGATCCTTTCGTTGCTCGAGTCCCGTCTCCGTTTTCTACCCAATTTCGAGCTTTTGTTGTGACTCTTGGACAATTTCAGCGGGTCCCCGTGAACCCTACAGGTTTTTTGCGCGCAGCGAAGTTTCAGCCTTATCGAGGGTCCGAATTTCTTTAAATGTCTACAGGCGTCGCACTTCCCGCAGTTTTCCACGCGCAAACACCCGGAACACTCTCCGCAGTGTTTGGATGATTTTTTTACGACCGTCGGATCCCAGGGTGCGTCGTACTCGTACTTGCGAATGTGTTCCTTGTCCTTGTGTTTCTTGAATTTCCTGCTTTCGTCCTGATCCACTCGTTTGGGTTTGTACCTCGTGACGAGCGAGGGATCTTCCTCTCGACAACGCTGTTTGGAAAATTGCAAAATGAATTCGATTCCGATAACTCGAACTTTCTTACGTATTTGGAAATTCAATGGATTTTTGAAAAAAAAAAAGGTTCGAATTTACAAAAGTATTCTCGAATTTGCAAAAATTCGTGAATTTCTTTGAAAAAATTTTTAAAGGAATTGTAGATTTTGTTCGACGACCAATTAGACTAATTTCCGAGGAAAACCTTACCACGCAAAAGAACTGCTTGATTCGCTGCGCATCCTTTTCCGTGATATCGATACAGTCCCCGTGGTACCATTCCTCGCAAGCGTCGCAACCGCTGAAATAAATCAAACCGTAATGTTTTATTCGATACCGGTAAAAGTACAGTGGGCCCAAGTAGAATGTGCGAAAGTCGAGGGCTGCCTGTATTAAAAAATGAAACTCACATCATGAAACGCGAACTGTCCGAGCTGCGACAAATACAATAGGCTTGACCATCTTGTTTCAGTAAAGTAGCAATTTTACTCTTCCTCTCCGGTAACATAAACTGTTTTGCAATTTCTTCTTTCTGCAAATGACATTTTACAAGAAAATCAACATCAATGGGATTGGAATCTAGTTTATCTTATTGGCAAAGTTTTATTTTACAAGAGGATATACTTACAGACAATCCTTGCTGCCTTTTGTCACCCATCATCGTTTCCTTTTCCAATCCGATTAAAATTTCAAAATTATCAGTCCCTTCTTGAATTTGTCAAAACCCAGATAACAAATAAACTTTCGAGATTTATCTGGAAATTCACATACTTTATAGCGAAGCCTCCGTTGTTGTCCACACGAATTTTATGGCAGTTTTCAATGGATCAATGAAACAAAGTTCGCTTTGAGGTTAGTTTTCATGTACTCAGGTACGCAACGCCATCTCCTGGTTGTTACCGAAAACACCTAGACTCCGCAAATCTTCGGAGCAAAGTCGAGAGATGGCGCCACGCTCATACATTTCTTTGACGCTTTACGCGGTATCAATTAATCATTTAAGAACAAAATTAACATTGTTATTATTATTTAGAAAACACGATACGGTATAATTTGTTATTTATTGTTATATTAAATAAAAGGTTGAAATATACGTTCGATTGCGGTTGGTAAATTCGCGTGCATCGATAAATCATCATGCGAGTGAACGTCCGAGTGTGGCGCCATCTCTTGGTGTCACCAACAACGTCTAGACTTCGCAAATCTTCGGAGTAAGCCCGAGAGATGGCGCCACGCTCATATATTTCATCTCAATGGCTTTTTTAACGTCAAAAAGTAATAACAATTGTATATTATTCTCCCTTCCACCGTTTTTCGTTTGATAATAATAGTGAATTATATTAGAAAAATGGAAGGATGATGATCTTCCGTTTAACGATTGGACAATGATAATAGTTGGGATAAAACATTAGTTATTGAAAGATGTTCTTTCGCGCGAGGAAGCAGAAGACCATGACTCGTTATTGGAATTCGTGGAACTGTTAATGCAGGAATAGTGATTTTGTACCAGGTTAACCCTATATTGGTATAACACCTTTTTATCACGCAGTCCCAATGTGAAGGAAGGAAACATTGATAGCAGGGAGTAAAAAAAAAAGCGCATAATGACCGATCCTCCTGTAACGGCTGATCAAGAACCTACGCGATCCATTCTACAAATTGCTGTAATGCCTCACAGGCATGATGTCAATGGAACGGCGTTTCCAAGTCTTGGCAGGACAATTGAACACTCGAGAGGTCTCATAAGACCTCTCATGGAACGCGCAAGAATGGTAATTATTCAGCAGCAATTTGTCCTGTAGAAAAAATTCCTTCGTTGTGTTCCTAATTTCACCGAGATCTCTCGACCCGACTCTCCAAGTGTGTCTACTTACCCTTCGATTTACAATTAAATTCTAGGAATCGAGAAATTTAAGAAGAAAAAAATAATCAATTTTTTTTACTCGCTATGGATCGATTATAAATTATGAATTTTTATCCTATCCATTTAAATTTTAATGAAAATAAATTTCATAATGTATAAGTCGCGACAATATTGAAAAATTCATAAATATTATTTTTATATAAAAATAATTGAATTATTTTATTTATAAAATAATTAAAATCAATCTATTAATTTTTTATCGATAGATCAATTACCAATACTAAATATGTACCTAAATATTAACCCTTCACGCTCGAGGGATGAAATTCACCTTTTTCGGTCGCTACTTAAATTTTTTTGAAAATCTCGAACCGCTCGATACTCATAAAAGTTACATTTCCCACGATCCTCTTAGCACCCGGCGAGGTCGTTGGCTTACTTGAATTTCCTGAGGAGGAGCCAAGAAAATCCAACAACCAACGTTCAACTTCCGAGCGACAGTCTGGTTATAAATCTGGAAGAAAGTTCATCGGAAGATCCGGAAACACAACCGAGACCCTCGGAAGAACCTCGTCAGCACAGAACGAACGATATAGATAATTATTTGGGATCCATACACGAAATGACCAATCACGAAAACCAAAATAACAATAGCAACAACAGTAGATCTACGGGAACGCTACCGGACTGGCAACACTTGACCCCTCAAATGCAGGGATTTTTGAGAATATTCGCCAGAAACATACCATACGTTACGTTTTTATTGGGAAAAGGCATTTACGACAAGAGACTGGAAATTCTGAATTTCGTCATTGTTTCGCTTACGTTCCTTTACGCCAATAAGAGCTTGAGAACTGAAATTACTAAGCAACAGGACAGAAGTATAACAAAATTATTAGGGATACTTTGTTATATCGTAGGTTGCATCGTTTTTGTTTCCCTTTTGTTCAATGGCAATATCTTTATACCTTATTCCAGCCCAACTAACGTTTGGGATTTATTATTGACGGTTATAATTAGTGACTACCTTTTGAAATTAGTAACTATGACCATTAAAATTATAATTTCCTGTCTCCCGGCTAAGATTTTGCCTCTTCGAAATCGGGTAAGCTTGCCTTTTCTTTTTTAATTATTAGTTTCATATTCGCAGGGCACCAACGTGGTGCCACCGGGACGGCTTAGCGTTAATAACCGGAAAACTTTTCTTAATGTTATTTTTCAGGGGAAATATTACCTCATGATCGAAGCTACTTCCCACGTTTATCGATGTATAGTTCCGATACAACCATGGGTATATTATTTATACGAAGCTTACGAAGGATGGGAAAAGTGTTTTGGCATTTTTCTAATCATGATGTACATTTTCTTCAAAGCTGTCGATTTAATTGACCGACTGATATATTTTTACAAGTCCGCTGGGACTTTTCTTAGTAGCGTTGTGAGTTTTCTTCCCGATCGTTTTTATTCTTGCACGTTTCGTAAATGTCGAAGAAAAATTGTTAATCAATTATTGAAATTACAATTATTTTATATTCATTTTTTTTATTCCATTTAAATGGATTCTGATTCTAGAAAACATATAAAATGCTAAATATAAGAATTATTATCGATCTGTACTTTTCTAAATTACAGAACTACGGGGCAACACCGACGGAAGAACAAATCGCAGCATCCAACAACATTTGCTCGATATGTTACGAAGAGTTTTCGACTCCGGTTCGACTCCAATGCTCGCACATATTTTGCGAAATGTGCGTCGCTACCTGGTTAGACAGGCAACGTTCTTGCCCGCTTTGTCGCAAACCAATTGTTCACAATCCAATTTATCGAGATGGAGGTACTACTTATTACATCCAATGGTTTTAATAATTAAGTTCTTCCTTTGACGGCTGTTGTAAAAAAAACTCCTACGATGTAAATAAAAGATACTCCGAAAAAAAGTACCTCGGGTGCGCTCGAAAAGGACAAAATCATCGCGCGATGAGATCGTCTCTTTTTTTTCGCACAAAAGGTGCTTTTTAGGGATTTTACCCCGTTTTGCAAATATTCTGTAATGCGAGAAAAATATGAATCACAAGTTCGGGTTTTTGTATTGCAGAATTGTACATTTCCAAAATTAAACAAATTTTCATCGACCAACCGAAGTATTTCATTTTCGAACCCTCGAGTATTCCTGGTTATCGAAGATTTCATTTCCAGTTTTCACTTTTACGTAATGCGAATTTTATCGAAATACTTGGATAAGGAAAATGAACTCGATTCCGCTGAAAAAATACCGATAAAAAGACGAATAAAATTTCAAACCTTTTTAATACTCGATTAATCAGTACTTCTTTGATTCACAACTAATACTAATCATAAAAAAATATATATATATATAGTTATTCTCGTGTTTTCAGTTGCGACTGGAAATATTCCCCGTCTCCTTTCGTAGCTCGTCGATTTATTTCATTATGCCGCTTGCGACTAACAATTTCTTCTATAACTTCTCCGTCTCCTTTAATTAATCTAAAAATAAGAAAGAAAAAAACCACACAATTGTAATTTTTTAATATTATTGGCGAGCAAAAAAGTGATCCTTTTCGTAATTGAAGAATATACAAATTCCAAAAATATAATTTTACCTATGCCTTCCCGTTTCTTCGTCGTAAACCCTTCGAACGACGCTCTGCTTTTTCTCCCATTCTTCCTTAGTCATCGGAGCCATGGATTTCGATTTTTCGATAAGTTCCTTAGGAATATCGCCCATCAATCTATCGGTCCCTTCTTCGACCATCGAAGACTCGAACCGTTCTTTGGTACTTTCTTTCGACCGTTTCTCTTCTTTCTTCTTTTTCCGTTTCCGTTTCTTTTCGAGTTTCTTAAGCTTCTTGGCCAACTTTCTCTTTTTTCTTCGTTTACGCTTACGTTCATAGCTACTATCGCTACTGGTATCGTCTTTGTCGCTGGAGCTGGAACTCGAAGATGAAGACGGCGAGCGTTTTTTATGTTTTTTTGCCTCTTTGGATTGTCGACGATCGTTACTTTTGCGGCACCTGTTGTCACTGCGGGATTCTCTTAATTTCTTACTTTTCAATTTCGAGTTCTTCGAGGAGGAGCTACTGGTGCTACTGGAGGACACGCTTCGGTGTCGCGACTTTTTTCTTTTATCCTTGCTACAGACGGTCCTCCGTTTCACCGAAATATCGGTATCCGATGAACTATCGGTGGATGATGAGGCCGAGGCCGAGGCCGACGACGACGGTGACGGTGACGACAATTTCAAACGTTTATAATTTTTTTCTTTCCTTTCATGGCCTTTTCTGCGCTTGCGAGATCTGGACCTTTCGTTCATATTAATTAAAAATTAAAAAAAATATTTCCTTTGACCTTGAAACTTACAAACGAGTTGGAAAGCTTCCCTGGCCACCAGTTGTTTTTTTTTGTTTTCTATACCATGTTGTCCCATGTGCACGGCTCGCGGTCTGTCAAATGTACGATTCCGCCATATTGGATTTGGCGCAGGCCGCTGCGCTTGCAGTGCCCCCATGCGTGTACTGTCGAGAGCCCAAAAGTTGGCAGTCGGCTCCGATTGGTTGCGTGGGGTCGCATTTGCAGGCCCAAGTATGGTCCCCATTGGTCAACCCTCGCCAACTTTGAAGCTCCCAACGAATTATAACCTCAAAATATCGTTAGGTAACGCATTCGGTGTCGGTAAGGAAGATTTCCCGGAGAAATTTTTTCCGAAAGATGGTAAAGATGGTTTTTAAGATCCATAGATTAATTAGATAATTGCATTGCAAGTACAATGTGACAAATAAATCAAAGGCCAACTAACAAAGTGGTTATTATAAAGAAAACAAATGAATATATTTGCAAAATGTACAGATTTATATTTTTAGGTTATATTTTTTCTGTTAAATTATAAATTGTGATTATATTTCATTGTCAGACACACATTTTTAAGCAGTTCAATTGTAGCTACAAAATTTATCTTGTAAATACATACATAATTATAATGTAGATTATTTTAAGAATATAATTCTCAAAATAGATTATTACTCCAGTCCCAAAAATATATCAATATTATGAAAATATATTTTTTTGGAAATAACATAAATTTTTTTTATACATATATGTATTCGATACATTTTATAGAAGATATATGTACTAATACATTCATTTATATTTTCTGAATGTATTAGGATACATTTTTTACAAATATTTCTCTCCATAGAGGAATTTCATAAGACTTGTCTACGATATGCTAAAAAATGATCCACTCGTCTTGTCTCGACTTGTATCTTGTAAGGAATGTTCAGAGTTCCTTGCTTATCTTCGATTAACTCCAAAAAGGCAAAGACCGAAGCGATTATTCTTGAAAATCGCTTCCTGTAAGACGTCACAGCTATGAAACGAAGGAAATTTTTGAAACATTGTGCCTCCTACTTACAACCATTTAGAGATCAAACTTAATTGATAACGTATGCCTTTTACATGCACACTTCGATTCATCTTCCTTTACATCGGAGATAAGCTCGTACGTGATTACCAGGGCTTGAGCGATAACATCTACACCTGGTTGAAGAATCGTATCACTGTTATCTTCGTGCGTTTAAAAAACTATCTCTTGTTTGGGTGGCTACTCGCAATCTACATAATTGATTTTGGTTAATCGTTCTCGAAATTGATCTTCGACTCGGTTTGTCGATGCAAGGGAAATCCTTTTGCATTAATTTTAAGTAACGAGTGCAACAATACATTTGATTTGAGTGGTCGCGAGAATAACATATTCAATTGTTGCAAAAGAAATTGAGCAACGTTCGAACAATGTTTAAGAAAAAGCTAAAATTACTGAAATCGAGGCGATAAGATACAAGAAATTTCATCGATATGTAGTTTGCATCAATTTTATGATTACAGATTATTATATTGAGCTTGACCTTAAGCTTTTCACAGACTTTATTAATACTGAAATTTCTTTAATTCCTTTGCAATAACATAATTTGTTCGTACGAGTGATCAAAATTGTGAAAGATAAAGCGCAGTCACACCTGTCGCCGATATGCGAGCACTAATTATGATTTATCATAATAATGCATTTTTATTGTCAGGAAGTATCTACAAATAAAATCTTACTCCTAAAAATGGGTGGTAATAATGAAACATTTGCAGATTTTCGTTTGTTCTTTTTCGCACTTTTCAAATAAATAATATTTGAGAATAAATATAGGTGCACTATAATTACTTTAATATTTTGGCGAGTCGAGTATTTTTGTCATCCTTTTACGGTGATTTGAAGATTTATATTTTTCATTGACTTTAAAACACGTGAACAGATTAGATATTGGCAACTTGGAAACGTGATTCCTAAATCGTGCAAAATTCGTCGAATCGTATTCCTTCGACGAAATTAGAAAATGTAAAAACATTTTTCAGAATTTCTCAGATACTTTTTAGAAACTTCGAATTCATTTCTATTAGAATTTGGAGTGTTATTGGATTTTCCAAAATATATTTTTTCCACAAATTCCTGAAATTGTTTTGCAACTTTTCGAATACTTTGAAAATTCCTCCAAACCTTTCAGAAAAATTTCTGAAAATTGGTACATTTTTTCGATATTTTCTGAATTTACTGTAATTTTTTTTCAAACATAATTCTTTTGAAGAAAATAATTTTAACTTTGTTTTATCCTCCACAGTAGCGATAAAAGTGTGAACGGTGCGATTATAACATATCCTCTTCTTCCACTATCGTACAAAGGCCGCAATTGTTAATTACCAAGAAATTTCGCGTAGATTATCGTGATACTACTCGTGTTCAATAAGAATCATTGTCTTTTAATTTCATCATCACCTTTATCTACCAAAGATTTAAACGTGATTTACGTGACTGACTACCACATTCGCATAGATACTCCAATATTTTACTATAAAAGGCGACGATGCTTTCGTTTATGGTTTTGTCGATCGTTAGGATCTTAAAATGAATTATTACACTCTCGAAGAAGTGTCCAAGCACAATGGACAAAACGGAGAAGGAATTTGGATTATTATTAAAGACGTAGTTTACGACGTAACCGAGTACTTTGAGAAGGTGATTTATTTTTTATTGTATAATTACATTATAATTCATAAATCTGGTACTTGTCGAAGGCACCAAAAAATTAAGTGTGTTTTGTCTTACCAACGATGAGTTTCGAAGTGTTCGAATTATCGAAGTGATCGGAATGCAAAGTTCATTATTTGTTGTTTCGCTCGATACCATTTTGTAAGAATCTCTAAGAAATTACAAGTTTCCAAACCAAGAATATAATTTTCGTAACTTCGAAATACCCAAATTTCCAGTTACCTACTAATTTTTAAATAAATTTTAATTCTTGTCCACTTTTTCTTCATTTAATGATTATAATAATTTATAAAAATTGAACTCGTCGGAGAGAAATATTGTTACGAGTGTTAAAATTTTGCCCTATCGAGTCCCACTTCGATTAACTTTTTTGAATTTTTTCTGCGATAGCATCCAGGAGGTGGTGAAATTATCGCCGAGTATGCCGGAGAAGATGCGACCAAAGCTTTTGAGGATTTCGGACATACCAGCGTAGCGACTAAGGAACTGAAGCTATACAAAATTGGAGAAATGGTTGAAGTAAATATTATACCTTTATTTATATATATATTATTTTGGGAGTCACTCTCCATAAATAGAAAAATCAGTTTTTCCATTTTCCTGGAAATTAGATGACGCAAGGATATTTTTTAAATCTTGTCGATTCTTTCCCTGTTTCAAAAAAGTAAAGGAGTTCTCTAACTGCAGTTATATTTCCTGTTTATTTGCCACAATAATATGGAATTTCAGGGAAATTATGTAGCCTTTTTCCGGATTCTCTTTAGTGCGGTAAAAAAAAATGTTGCTACATGTCCCTGGTGTAGTAAAGATACGGGCAATGGTCGCTAGAAATTCCAGCTTCGAACGATACAAGTTATGATTATAATTAACATCTTTATATTTTGTTTCCTCCGAGCAAAAAACAATACAGGATTCGCAAGTACTTAAAAAAGTCTAGGAATCGGTCATATTTTCCATTTTTTGCATTCCCAGTATCGAATAAAGTACCCTACCCAAGAACCTGCTTTACGTCCGGTGCTCTTCCCATAAATAGTGATTTAGTTTAGTAAAAAGAAGTGTAATAAAAATTTATTCATTAAATTCAACATATTTTCTGTGACCGTGTAACGAAACTCTACTTGTATACAGAAAAGATATATGATATATGCAATAAACATAAAAACAGGGTACATCCTTGCAAAGGGTAGCGAATTGGACGTCGAGACGTACAAAAAACGAAGTACATTAAACAAATAATTATTTATAACAAGAACTTTACGTTTGTGAGGGAAAAAGAAGGTAGAGGGAAAATCGTTGAAACGAAATATCACAGCAAGTATTTTTCATGTAACAAAGGAACGTCTTTGAAAGGATTTTCTGTGGGAAGAGCAATGCCACGTGTAATTTATAACAGAGTACAAAATCTTTTTGCATCTCGCGACAAGGATATGTATTTATTTTTAATGAGCTCCAGAGATATTAACCCTTTGCACTCAAGGCTATTTTTCACTCGTATCAACAGCAACTTTTAAACAATTTCAATAATAAAAAAAATATATATAGAACAAAAAGTCGTATTTAATTGCTTTTTTTCGTTCTTTGCATTCGATTAAAATTGATACTTAGAGTTGTTATTTTCCGCCAACTGGCGGCGCCACGAAAGTTACTTGCCTCCATATTCTTCTCTTTTCCAATGAAATGCATATTACGATTGCAGGAAGACCGAATGGCTAATAGGAAAAAGAAAAAGACAATCTTGGAGATGGCCAAAAAAGAGACCATCAAAGAGGAAAGGAAAAGGTATGAAAACAATGAAATACGTATTAATTGCTGAAGTTTGAAGTAAGTAAATTAAAGAAACCTGGAGTTTGGAACGCATCCATTCGAGTTGCAAGCTTCTGAAAATCTGCATTTCCACAATTTTAATGAGAAATTCTAATTATCGGGGTTCCATTTTGTTCGACCGAATCCTGGAAGAACCCATGCACTCACGTAAATACGGTGGAAAAGAAATACAATTTGCATAATTGAAACGCAACTTATAAGCACGGCAGACTTATACCAGTGGAAAGTTTATATTAGCCCTGTAACAACGTTATTCCGGGTAAACATCATTCTCTGTAGACAAAGGAGAGACTGAAACATACTTTTTTAAGAAGTTTCTACTCTTTGATAATACTTCAAACTTCAGCCGTGGCGTGGAAGCGTTATTAAATGTTAGATCACCGTTTTGCACAAAGTTGAACAATTACTAATAATGTTTTTCTTTCAGGTCGTTCTTCAGAGCAATTTGTTTCAATTGCGCTTAGTCGCTCTGGATTATCGGGTGTCACTGACGATTTAGAATTTAGTTTTATATGATTACCGAAAAGTATTTATTCAATGATCGACTCATTTATATTATCATTGTCGCACATTGAGGCGAAACCCATTTCCGGGGTAGGCACTAAAAATTGACCTTTTTGCACGATTTTGGACCGCCTAAGATCGGCCCTCCAGCGATGGCTAATCAAGACAGCGATCTCCACAAGGTCTTATTCGACGTATTTTTTCGCGTAGAATGCAATGGCACCGTCGGAATCCCCGACTTCCCAAAGGAAGTGGCCCTTTTGCCCCGGTCCGAGAACTGGTTCGATGCATTTCTCCATCTAATTCATCTTCGACTCGACACTCTTCACATCGGATGAACAATATCGATTTATTTATTAAGTTATAGTTGTATAAGTTTAGATAAGAGCGAACATATTTTCCCCCTTTTTCAAAATACGATATTTCTTCATGGATCTAAGTTATTGATGTAAGTAACGTTACAACTGTTTAGTCGGTACAAATTTATTCATAAAAATAACATATTCATAATTAAAACGTTAAAATACAATTAAATGTACAGAAACCGATCGAATTTGGAAATCGAACAGTTTCCAATCGACAAACTGCCTTTTATTGAAAATTTTCGCATTTTTCCTACAAAGTCAATACCGAAACTGAAGCAAGGGTTTCGGGTTCGAAAAATCTTCGGGGGGGGGGGGGGGGGTTCATTTCGGATTATTCGAGTCCAAAAAGCAAGAAAATTAAAATTACATATTACAATTATATATAATTATATAATTAACCACTCTCAGAAATTCTATGCAATTGGAAATTTCAAGTTACACAATTTTGTTCTAAAAAATAGTTTCCAAAGAAATTCTAATGTTTTACAAATTCCTCTTTCTCATTCGCTATTCGACGGTTATTCTCCAAACATTCCAATTTGCCTTTTTCCTTCGCGTTGGAAATTAAACAAAACATGGAAATAATTTCAAACCGAAACTTTTTCGCACTGTTCCCATAGAATTCGAATTTCTTTGACCAGGACTTTTATATCCAACCACCCATTATTTGACCGGTAGCTTTTGACTTCCCTCTCAATTTCGTGGTCGTAGGGGCGCTTTCTTCCCTGGTATCATTTTGAGCTGGTTTGGGAGCTTCCGATGCTTTCTTTTCCTCCTTCTTTCGTTTCTCTTCCTCCTCCTTCTTTTTCTTTTCCTCTTCCTCCTTTTTGCGTTTCTCCTCCTCTTCTTTATTCTTGTCTTCTTCGCTCGTCGCTGGCTCCTGGTCGGATTTCGGCGCCGACGAATCCGGTGCTTTCGGATCCTGAGCCTTCTTGGCGGCTTCGTCCTCCTGTGGATCCTCCGGAATCGGCGTTGGCGTCCGGAGATCGGATTTTCCCTCGGGTGGGGTCAATTTGTCTTTATCCACGCTTCCCGATTTCAACAAACCCTTTTTCAGGGATTCCGACAGGGACACCGTGAGCGAGGTTTGACGTTGCACTCCATCCGCTATTTTCACTTTTGTACTGGATCTCTGAGAGTTCGTTGAGCTCTTGTTTGGCCCGTCCTTGCCCTCTGCAATTTAGAATCTCTTTTGTCATTTCTAATTTTCATTATTATTTTTTTTCTTGTACCGCCAAACCTTTAATGGCAGCAATTAATTTCATAGATAAGAGAAAACAAAAAAAAAGAAAGGACACCCGATACCTTCGGCATTTTCATCCCCCTCGGCCTGCTTCACCCTGTTCATAATAAACTTGGCATAAGCGATCCTCGTGGTGGGTGACACTCCGGAAAGGTTGGGATTATACTCCAGCAATCTGTCGGGATCCAGTGACGCGAGATCGGAATTGGGGTGGTGCTGCAAGTGACGACGTAAGCTGCGTCTCGTTTGTTTGACCATAGCCTCGGTTGTACTTCCAATTGGGTCCCTGGCCAGTGTGTTCTTCCTCACAACGGCGTTCCAGTCCTTCTTCTTGCTACCGCCGCTGCTCCTTCGTCCGATGGCTTTCGCTATCTGGCTGAAAACGTCTTTGGGCTCCTTCTCATTTTGAATGACCGAGCTTACGATACCTTCGACCACCCCTATCTGGAAATCTTTTTGCAGCCTCCTTTCCATTACTCTTCCTTTCTTGCCGGATACTGAAAAGAAAAAGAAAGAAAAACAGAACTTCCGGTGTTTTCGATCAGTCGGTTCATGGAATGTTCATTGTTTGACGTATATTTTGATAACTACGATATTAAAGTACGGTAGGACCTCGTTATAACAATGTCTTCGGGCCCGAACAAACTCTTTATAACAATCTTTTCGGGACCGAACAAACTCTTTATAACAATGTCTTCGGGACCCAACAAATTTTTTATAACAATCTCTTCGGGTCCGAACAAACTCTTTATAACAATCTTCCCCTTAAGTCCCACTCTTCGTGGCCATCTTGAAGATTTCATGCGCGGGAGTCTGCGTAGAAAATAAATTTTCTCTACAAACTTTTGTTTATTGTTGTATCGAGATTGTTATAACGAGGTCCTGCTGTGGAATAACCACTCGTGGGGTTACCCCTGATATTTGCAACCGTTTACGACCCTTTCGCGAATAGAGTTTCGAGAGGGCGATGACGTGAACTTACGAGCGCCGTCTTGCCTGTCCATTTGAGGCGTTCTCATTCCATTTTGCCGCAAAATATCAATCAGTTCGTATCTCAGTGTCGAAATGTCTTGTCGAATTTCGATAACGTCATCCTCCGTTATACCGAAATCATCACGTTTTCTTTGTTCAGCCGTAACGTAACGACGAATCAATAATCGCATCACCGTATCGTGCCGAGCCTGTGCTTTTTCTCGTGATTTTTTCTGTAACGTGAAAATTATTAATTCATTAAATTATTTTTTGCAACCTTCAATAATTCCAATTGCAAATAACATTTGACTCTTTATCGCTAATTGGACTCTTCGTAACGTCCCGGGGGACACTTATTTCTTTTCTGACAATGAAATAATCCCTTACTATTAAAGACCTCGTTGGTTTTCCTCCTTTTCCGCAAGTTACAATTTTATTGAAAGTCTTCGGGGTCGGGACCATGTTGAAAGGCGGCGGGACGGTATCCCCGTCCTCAAAGTAACTCATCCACAAATGACTTCTTGCAAACTTCCATTCCGTGTCTGCTCGTTCCTGAAATTCACCGTAAACGGAATTAGACAAGCTGTTGCGCTTGGGAAGTCACTTTTTTAATGACTCCAACGGGACAGTAATGGGACACAAACGTAAATAAATTAATTATAAAAATTGCACCACGCGATTGTTTCTTGCAAAATGATTTTTGGTTTCTCGGTAAAAGTTCGGACCCGAAGAGATTGTTATAAAGAGGTCCCCGAGTAAGGGAGGTAAATATATATAAATATAAATAAATAATCGTCGTTAATTATGCACCAACGCGATACAAATAAATAAATAATTATAACCGATGGGAAATTTACCGAAATGATTTGATAAGAGTTCGACATCATAGCGATAAGCATGTTCAGGAGGACAATAACGTTGATGACGGAATACGACCCGAACATGAGCAAAGCCCAGAACCGCGTGAAGCTTTTGATTCCAGTCAAGTCGAAGGACATCAGGTCCACCATACCGAAACTCGCCCAGAAGAGCGATTGCGAAGTTTCGAAAAGGCTGGAATCACATGAAAATTAATGAAGCACCTGGCACGGTCCAATCGTTTGGAAAATTCAAGGGAAGGAAATCTTTTCGGTACTTAGCAAATCTTCGCCAAATCGAACAGGCTTTTTCATTGTTATCGAAATCCGGCAATCCACTGGGCAAGTGGTAGCATTTGTTTTTCTCAAGATCGGCATAGTACCACATCAGTTGATTCATACCTAGAAATTACACAAGGTGAAGTAATTTTTACGTAATCGGTAGATTACGGCCGCTACGTTCCCCCATGAAAAAAAAAAAATAAATGTAACAAATATATTTAAAATGTGAGATTACAAAAAATTCCATTTTTCAATATATTTCGATACATACCGAATTTTTCGGAAGCGAAACGTAAGGGGTTTCGCAACTTACGGGTAATTCAATTTTCGTGGGGAAAAAAAAGAAGAAAAAATCCGAAATTTATTAACGCCGAGACCGACGGAAATATTTTCTGAAATTTCGACTTATTTTCATTATATCCTTTTATACTCGTGACATGTAATTCGTTACCTCATGCTTGTTTTCATACCATTTGTTACGATTAATCACAGGAGTGTCAGAAAAAGGGGGAGATATTTACCACATCCAAAGGCGAACAAGACAAGGGTGTAAATGAAGAAGAATTTGATGATATCTATTATCATTCTGCCCAAGGAAATTTGTAAGGGTCCCAAGTGAGGATTCACGCTGAATATGTGTACGAGTTTTAGAAAGCTGGAAGATGTTAAAAAATAGGAGGTCATTTATTTGCAACCAATAGGATAGCGTCTCAACGTTTAGCGCCATTGTGCAGGATCTCGCAAGGTACCTAAAAATCATTCCAGCGGCGAAAGCACCTTCGGATAAAAGCATGGGGTCGAATGCATCCCATTGGTCTCTCGGGTACCATGGATCCTCTCCGCTCCAGTACTCTTTCTGTTGGTACCAAAGGTCAAAATTATTAATGAGCAATTTTCTGTCTTTTTTTTCATATTAGAAAAACAAATAACGTAGTTGGCCTGCTGGGGCTTTCTAGACCCCCATGTATCAGCGACCAATGATTTGGTATTGACTTTTTTTTTAATATAACAAAAAATTTAACGTTAGAAATTTGGATTGAAAAATTACATTCATAAATAATATTTATATTCACCTGTACAATGATAAATGCCGTCAAACGTAAACTTATCCAAGCCACGTAGAAAGTATTTTGAATAAAATCAACAATGTTCCATAAATCTGATATGTACTCCAGCAATCCGTCCGACCACAATGACCTTACTTCACCGATAACGATACCTATGGGATTTTACATGGTTTTATCGATCATTTCGAATTTTTATATATTTTTGGGAACGGGAGGATTTGAAATCTGCACCGAAAAAAAAATGAAGGCACTAATTTACTTACTTATTACATATATTATAACGCCTGACTCCACGAAACCCGGGATACATCCCCTCTCTCGTCTTTTCCATCCCGCAAGAATTTCTCGCATCCACGCATTTCCAAATAATTCGATCACCAAATACTCGATCCTTTGCGAAGCCATACCGAGTAACACTGAGGGCACAAAATCGTTGAGACACGATATTTCTCAAGAATTTTCCAGACCGAGACAAATGCGCAGTTCATTTTTTTTTGCGTTAACTCTATTCAAAGCTACTGCCGCTAGGAAGAGCGACATTTTCGAAAGAGAACTCACTTAAGAAAAAAGCGTAGGAGGAAGAATGACAGATGAACTTAACGAACGGTTTCTTCATGAACAAACCCATGGGAGACGTCGGTGACATCATGTAAATCGAACTGTACACCGGGAACATTGCGCCCAATTTCCCGACTTCCATCAATTGACCGATCATGCTCAAACGCCTGAAACCCGGCAACCCGTCGTACCAAATCGCAGCGAGCAGCTGCTGCACATTGGGATGTGCGACAAACTGAAAGGGCGAAATTTCCTAAAATTCCCCTTTTGTTATAAAATTTAACGCGTTCCCACCGGTGGGTCACGTTTGAACGTTCGCGTGGGGCGAGACCGCCCCACGCGCGAAAAAACGTAAATATCCGCCCCGGCGTGAACGCGTTAAAGAAAATAAAATCAAGTTCGTAAAGTATTTTCGAAAACATTTAAGGTCACGATGGCCCAGGGGACCCTCGAACGGGCCAATCCGGGTACCTGAAATTTGACCGAAAGAAATTCGAAAAAAAATTGGATCTAATTAAAAAATGGAAGTACCTGTTTTTGCTTGTACTTGATAGCCAGTTTAAGTCTCTCCAAAGTTTGTCTCTCTCCGGGTTCCCAGTTCTCTCCTGTCGGATTGAAGTTCAGCATAACTTCTAATTCGTGCGAAGTACGCGCGTGATCCAACAACGACGTAGCAAAAACTTGTACCAGCTCGCGCATTTCCTGCAAAGCGTGAAATAATCATTCATGGTGTGTAAACTGAGAAACGTCGGGATAATTATGCAAACTTTTGGAATTTGCAATCGCTCGAATTCTGTAGCGTCATACACCTGTAGCGAGTCCAAAATTTTTCATTCCATCGGGAATCGCAAATTGGACAATTTGTGGCCGTGAAAAAAATTAGTTAAAAACGCATTCGATGGAATTCTAGCAAAAATTGTAATAATTATTTAAATTAATAATAATTATTATTTATTGTAATAATAATTATTTAATTATTTAATCAAATCAATCGGTCGAAAATCTTACGTTATACTCGAACCGGAATTCCTGCTCCATGCGACTGAGCCTTCTGAGTTCCCATGATAACTCAAAAGCCGTTAGCAAAGGATCCCTGGAAGATAACGCGATAAGGGAGGATGACGTTAACGCACGATAAGCGTTGATACGCGCTTGCGAGTGCCTCAGCGAGTCCTGCTCGCTCGAAGTAACGCATTCGTCGCAACCACACCTGTGGAAAAAAAATTTTTTTGAGAATTCATGGGGTTTTCCAAAAGTCATCCACCTTAAAACCAGTGTGGGGTCAATTTTCCCTAAGATGCAGATTTTGAGGTAACAAGTGGGGAAACTAAAAAGATTTTTTACTTTTTTTGTTTATTTCGAACCATTTTACTGGATTTCATTTTTTTTTTCATCAAAATCCTGCTTCTTAATATTTTCCAGTTTGACGGAGATTTTTTATTTTCTTTTTATTTCGCGCCATTTTCTTGGATTTTAATTTTTTTCTTTTTTCAAAATCCTGCTTCTTGGTTCCGCTATTTTACTCGTTTCTCTCCATGACTTGAATCGAATGTTCGTCAAAATTGGGACACGCGCCCAAATAGGGACAATTATCGGCAATTTCATCGGTTGCGTTTAGCGTCAAAACGAAAGGGACGTTTGACATTCCTTTTTTTCTATATTCAGACACGCATTTGTGGAACATGTAAACTTGGAAAAAAAGGAGACATCGGAGCTTCATTAGAGTTCACTACCGGGGGAGTCTTTATCGCGAAAGGAAAAGAGATGCGTGTGCTAAGATTACAAAGGAAAAAGTTGTCTCCCTTCGGCTGAGGACTGACAATGGCAAACGTTTGCCCGGAATATGTTCACGTGCTGTTTTGTATGTCTCTGGATAATAAGGTTGACTGCGCACGTTGGAAATGTGACACGTGTCATTCTTTCAAATACCAATCTTACTTTTCTTCAACTCGAGTGTTTGCCTTTTCTTACACACTGGAAAAAACGAGGAAACCGGTCTTACGTAAGGATTTAATAACTTTATCATTATCGATTCCTCGGAAACCCTAGAAATTACATCCCCCAATGCCATGGGATTCGATTCTGGAATTGCATCGTCCCTTAACGATATTTATTTTATGACGAGCGTCGCCGAAGATGCGGCTTTGGCTGCGACCAAGTTTTTTTTTGGTTTTTTTCTTTCATGGATTTTAATTTTTGCAGCGTCCTGGCTAACAATAAAATGTAAAACAAAAATTACCTGGCATCGTGCGGAGTCGGTAAAGTCGCTCCACGATCGAGTAAAATTTTCAAAATTTCATAATTATTTTTGTGAGCGGCCAGTACCAACGGGGTAATATCGGGCGTGAAATTCGACGACGATCTATCCACGGCCTCCCAACTCTGAAAGATATTTAAGAGTAACAGAGAGTAACGACTGGATTCCAACTTTTACCGAAATTTAAAATAAAATTAAATAATTCAAATTTTAATTTTTTATTACTAACGTAAGGTTGTCCCGCAACGTGAATTTTCTCCTCCCATTCCAAGAGGATCTCGACAGCCTCCACGTATTCCTCTTTTATCGCATGCAGAAGAGAATCCTAGAAAAATATAAGCATATTTATTTTTAAAAAAATAAATACAGTTTAGAAAAATTATTTATAGAAAAATACATTTAAAAAAAAATTTTTTTTAATTATTTATACAAAAGTACATTTAAAAAAAATTGTTTTAAAAGTATTTATAAAAAAATAAATTTTTTTAAAATTAAAAACAAATAAATACATTTTTTAAAATGAAAATAAAATAAAAATATTTTTTCTTGGTTGGTTGACGATAAATAATTCTTCATTATTCTTTCCTTGACGTTTAACCGATATTTTTTTATTCATAATTTTTCCAAGTTTCGATTTTACAACACAGGTCCCTCTGAATAAATTTTGTAGAAGTTGATTTTTTCAAAAGATATTTTTCGAAAAATATAAGTCAATAAATAGAACCAATTTAAGTGGATCGTTTTCATTTCATTTTGATTTTATTTCAATTCCCACTTTCGCTTTGCGATGGAATTTTTTTTTTACATTTCATCCGCGTTGAGAAGGAAAAAAAGTATTGTAGCAACGTAAGGAAGGTCCAGGCCTTGAAGAGCAGTGACATAAAAGCGATAAAAACCTTGACTTGAATTCCAAGTTCGAGGAGAAGCTGTATGAGATCGATATTTTCATTTTCGATAGCCGCTATCAAAGCGGATCGATTCAAGGGATCGACGCAGTCGATGTTCAAAATTTCAGGATGATCCTTGTGCTCCTCCAGTAACCTGCGACAATGAAACACTTTTCCTGAGAAACGACGAGGGTTAACGACTCTCTATTTTCTTTCACTTAAGGGCCTTTGCGTGTGCATGAAAAAGGACACTCTCATTTGTATGTTAATTTTCGCCGAAAAGGAAAATACAGAAATGTGTGCACTTCGTTTTTTTTTCATTTCAAAAAATAAAGAAATTTATTTAACGGCTTCTTTCGTTGCCAGTTCCATTCAACGTAATCAGTGATCCCCCCCCCCCCCCCCCCCCCGAACACTGTTTAATTATTACCAAGTTAGTGCTACCTATAATTTCGAAAAAAAATGGCGAAAAAAGGGCAACTCCCTTATAAATTGGAAAAAAAAATGGCAAAACTCTGGCAAAGCCCTAGCAAAGCTGGTTCTGCCAGGGTTGTGCCAGAGTTTTGCCAGAATTTTGCCAGAGTTTTCCCAGAGTTTTACCATTTTTTTTCCCAACCCTAGCGGAAGGTGAAAGCCTGCTCGGGTATTTTTGGGACGGGAACCTTTGAAATACGTAACGAGGGATGAAGCATGGGCGAGATTATTACCTTCTGACAGTAGCACAATCACCACGTTCTGCACTCAGCAGGAAGTGCTTCTCAACTGGGCCAAGTGAATACTCCGTTGGAGGTTGCAAAGATTGCACCGATGGAGCCCGAGCCTCATTGCTGAGTAAATCCTGCTGCGACTCTGATGGATTCATGGCTATTAAAGTCTTCGAAATTTATAAATTCATCGAACGAGGCTCTTATTTCTTTCTACCTCTTATTTCAATTGTCAATTTGTCTTCTTCTACTTCCGGTAGAAATTTATCTTGGTTTCTTTCATTAACGTTGTGCACTTTCTTGTACCTTTCGAGAGAGGGTAACTATTACCGTCATTAGGCGCGGAATTCGTTACATTTCGTATATTCCTGTGGAAAGAAAAAAGGGACGATGGTACTTTTTTTGGAACTTCGAGCTTCAATTGCAAAAAAAAATTATGAAGTTGACAATTCGTCTTTTGGGATCGATGATTCTGGATATTACCTTTACTTTTATCGCTAATTACACGTAATCGATAATCAGGAGTCATAAATACGGCGTTTCAAATAAAATTTCCATTTTCCGTTTCTAAATTATTTAATGACCAAAATTGAGTTTTGGAATTGGAGGGGCACGAGTATTTTTGGTGCGTGTCAATTTTTCTTTTCTTTTTGATTATTTATTAATTTTCTTTTTTTATTATTTTTTCTTTTTCTTTGCTTTTTATTTAGCCAATTTTTCTTCTTTTTTTTTTAGTGTAATTTTGTTGAAAGGCGAGTACAAAAATTTTATAAATCTTTGTTACTTAGCACACACCCACACACATTACTAATAATAGCTCAAAAAAGAATAAACATAGTTATTCTTATATTTTTTTTGCAAAATAAAAAAATTCCTGACATTTAAAGTGAACCCAAAAAAAAAGAAGAAAAAAACAAAGTTCAATTACTTATAGCTAATACGATCGATGAAGATGAGCACGAGGTTGCACTTATACGATTATTTTCAAGAACAGCCTATCAAACACAAAACCTCAAGGGACCTAATTCACAAGAAGCTATATTACGGAGACCCTTGTTAATAAATATTCATATATTTCTCTCTATTAGCTATATATATATACATTATATATTTATTATATTATTTAAATACTATTACTCCCGATACTGTAGCATCTTTGAAATATTGTAGAATCTTCATTTTTTCCCCGGAAAATTCGCATTCTCGTGTGTGTGTGTGTGTGGAACTTAAAATAGCGGTGAAATAAAACGAAGTGACAAAACAATTGACATAATTAATTTATAAATTAATCTATTTTCATTTTAAACTCGTATATTTACGAGGAATTACATTTATGAAAATATATATAATTAAAAATAAAATACACGAACGTATTAATATATTTATTTTAACAAAGACATCATTTCTTTTTGTAAATATCTATATTTATTAAAATATATATTTACAAATATATTTTAATTAATCAATAGCTTCTGAATCGCACTGTTCGAAGGAAACCCCCAAATATATTCCTATCGCATTTTAAATAATTTTCAGGTTAATTATTTATAATAATAACAATATTACTTAAAAATAAAATTTCGAGTCTGTTGTGTCGTAAATGTTTTTTTTCACGGGAGTCGCGGTGTCTTAGGTCGCGGAATTTCTTTCGATAACACAATTACCCAATTTAAAGGGACGCGGGACGTTCCGAAAAATGTTTTTTAATCCCTAGCCCTCGAGGAATTGAACTTTTTTATTTTTTTAATATTCAAAACTTCCACTTACGGAGGACGGTCGAGTGCAAGGGGTGGAAATGCGCATAAAAAAAAGTCTACCCCGTGTCGGGTAAGAAACGTTCGACGAAAAAAAGGTGTTTGTTCGTGTTTCGTTCCAAAAAAGAAAAAGGAAAAAAAACATTGAGGGGGGCGGGAATTTTCGCGAATGAAAAACAGAAGAGGAGCGACTTACGTCAAAAGACGAGGAGCACCGTGCAATTAAAAGTCACAAAGGAAGCGGAGATCCCTCGCCATCAAACGAATGCTACACTAGCAAAGCCAAACTGATAAAGTCGAAGCTACATAGTTTGGTGAATCCTTACAATGGGTTCTTGAAGGTAGGAAATGAGAGGGAGGGGGGATACGAGAGCTGGATTAAGTACAAATGTATAGAAAAACGACGGAAAAAGTGGAATGAGTTTATATGCAGTTGTGTATTAGAAAAAAAAAAAAAGCACGCTCCAGATATCTCGGCAATTCCTGACGTACGAGAGCTACGGAGCTTTCGTGAGTGGACTGCAGACGGTTATAAGTTGCGGGATTACCTTGGACCCCGTATGGTTTTTGTCCCTCGCGCGAGAGAAAACCATGGAAGCGTACAACTTGATCTCGCATTTGTAGTTCAACAATCCCTCGCTCGGATGAGAAACGAGTGAGAGAGAGAGAGAGACAGAGAGAGTAATACCTACCCCCGTGATTCATCCATTCTTCTTCATTTTATATTTATGCGTTGCGCGAATTTTTGCCCCTTTTGTTCCTCCTGGTTTATACTTATCCTTCTCTTGTGTCAGCCACGGGACACGGGATTGCTCCTTTCCTCGCGCTTAGCTCCTACTTTTTGCCTCATACGTTACCCTAACGCCGTCCAAATAAATATCAAGGTTTGATACAGGAAGCGCTGATGTGAGTGAAAGAACACATATACCTGTCGAGCTTTCGTTGGGATTCGTCCCTAAACCAAATCCATTTACCGATTTTTTCCCTCGCCAACGTGGAAATCGGTTTTCGCTGCTCCTCGGGGTGACTGTCCCGATTGGAGTCGCCGACTGTTATTTTTGTTTGACGGTTCGGGACGAGTCCCCTGAAGCGCGAAAATGGAAAATACGAGACAGGAAGTATTTTGTAACGTAAACAATGAATAATTTCCCAAGTGATCGACAACTCAAAAAAAAAATATACCTTCATTAATTTTAAGAATTGAAAAAGAAACGTTAAGATTGTTTTTATGAATAAAAAGAAAACAAGTTCCAATTCGGTCAGTGCACCGCTACGACACACGAAGTTCGCACAATTTTCAGCGTTTCTCGAGAAGTGTGAACTTTTCTTTCCTCGTAACACCACTGGGAGACGTTGCACGTATCAACGCGGAAATGCGTCCGAAGGGATGTACCTTGTATATTAAAAAAATACTTGTCACGTTTTATTACAGTAATTCGCGTCAGGAATGAATGCGAGCAGTTTTATCTCCGTTTCGCAATCTTTCCTTTCCCGCTACCGTCAATAACTGTAATAAACTACTCGGCAAACGAGACAGTGCGAAATTACACGTACTTTAGGCTGTCCCATAAGTTTCTTCCGCGCCACGCTATGTAGCACCTCCAGCCGGAAAGGAAGAAACTTATGGGACACTAATATTTGGCATTTCTTCGACATCGATTTACGTGACTCTCTATTCACGCCGCGTGGGTCGCACCGGCATACGCTGTACCCATTCGCCACAATCGGCTCGGCCTGAACGGAAAGTCCACTATCGGTCGCCAGTGGCGTCGAATTTCGAAAATCCAACCGGATTTCAAAAAAAAAAAGAATACTCCAAAACGATAAATCCAAAAGGTAGAAATAAAAAAAACGAAAATTCGAGGCTCGCTCTTGGTCGCAAATGAACTCTCACGAAATATTCTTCATCACAATGCTTAATTTTATTCAAAGACGTGACGCTGAAAGTTAATCAAAGTTTTTCTCTCTCTCTTTTTTTTTTCTTTCTTTTGTCGCTTCTCGTGGATCCAAATAATTAATCGTCCGATCTCAAAAAGAATACACACGAGAACGGGTTAG
This sequence comes from Gasteruption jaculator, assembly GCA_949825005.1. Lineage (NCBI taxonomy): Eukaryota > Metazoa > Arthropoda > Insecta > Hymenoptera > Gasteruptiidae > Gasteruption > Gasteruption jaculator. The sequence goes on from OX463770.1 coordinate 13,616,044, forward strand.
TCGGGGTATCCAAGGGGAAAAAAAAAAAGAAAGAAAAAAAAAATACAGCGAAATTCAACAACCAGTCGTTCGAGGTTTACTTCGAAAAATTCGATCGGCGCGGAATCGCTTAGACTTTTTTTTTCCTCGATTTCGATCGAACCCAAAAAAAAAAAGAAAATATGCCGAAAATAACGAGACGCTTCCCGGGCCGCGTTCACTCACTCCCGTTTGCCATCCTGTTGCTCGTCGAGGAAATCGTTTGTGGCACCACCGGCCTCGTCGTCGTTCGCGACACCGGCGTTCAGCACGTTGCAAAATCGCGCCAACTTGCTGAGATAATTGCGCAAATCCTGATTGTTCATTTCCTCGCCGACGAAAACGTCGGAGCACATGAGGGACACGTCCAAGCCGGTGGGCAACGGCAGGGGGCTCCTCCCGTAACGTATGTAAGGATCGCTGCGACCGTTCCTCTCGTACATCCTGGCGGCTTTGTGGATCCCTTTGTGCCCGGAACGACCGAATCTTATATAAATACTCGGATCCTCGACGAGCTGGACGTTTTTATTCTTGCCACTGTGGTGGCCCCCGTTGCCGGCCGCTCCGTTGTTGTTATCGCGGCCGAATCTGATAAACGTGGTTCCCTTTTGATCGTCCTTCTTTATATCCGGCTCCTCCAACGAGTCGAGTCTTACGTCAGACGAGGAATGCCTTTTTATAACGTACTCGAACTCCGCACGTGGATCATTAAAGATTCTCATGGATCCCGTGTCTTCCTTAATTGGCGAAAATAACGAAGCCGAGATCGATAAACTGTTGCATAGAAATCCCATTGCGTATAATATGGGTATTAGAATCTGCAAAAGAAAGGGAAAACGGTGTCGCTTTAGCGTCGAGCTTATATAACGACTGATTGTAGGAGTTTTTTTCATTGCGAGAATTCATTATTGGCGTTCACCCATGGAAAAGAATATATATAAATATGTAGGAAAAAAAAATAACATTATTTGTTTAAAAGTATTTTTACCGCGCCGCTTATAGAGTTATTCGTTTAATTGACGTCCCCTAAAGCGCGAATGTAAAATACGCAATACGGAAAATGTATGAGCCGTTTATTTTGAAAGTGGCCCAAGTCCATTTTTCAAGAGTCATTATATGAGCCGTTCATTTTGAATGTGGCCTAAGTCCATTTTTCAGTTTTTTGTTGTTAATTGTACTAACATGTGCCCCTTGGTATTAGTTTCGATAAAAAACCATTTTGAAAAATTGAAAAAAAAATGGATTTAGGCCACTTTCAAAATGAACGGCTCGTATATCGGCATAAGTAATTAGTTTTCAGCAATTTAATGATAAATTTTCGAGTTTTTAATTTTTTTTTTTTTTAAAATGGATTTAGGCCACTTTCAAAACAAACGGCTCGTATGTGAAATATTTAACACACGCCTCTAGAGTTGTAAAAATATAATACACGGTAAAATAACGTAAAACAAATTATCAAGCGTTTAGTTTCGAATCAAAATAGACGGATAACAATAATAAGTCAAGTAAAAGAGGCATTGCCAATCGTGATCGAAAATTCAAAAGCAAAAAATATTATGTTACAATTCAAATAGATTTTCTTGATTAGTACCAAATTTTTTAGACGCATAATTGCTTCACCGAGCACCCCCTCCCCCATCTGTGGAATTCATAAAAAGTGTCAAATTTAATTAAAATATGTAAAAAAAAAATGTATCCAAATACTATTCCACAAATATACATTTTATTAATTAAAATATATCAGCATATTTTAAAAAATTATATTTTTTTTTTCCCCATAGGAGCTTCCATTGGATGCCCCTGTGATAAATACCGTGACTGAAATCCCCCCGTAACCGAATTTTCGCGTTGGCGTTGAAATAATTTCTTTCGATACTCGCGAAATGGACCGTACGTGGGATAAAAGTACCAATAGTGGTAATCGATGTATCGAATAGCCACGGATATTTCGTTCCACCCCGTCGTTCTCGCGCACACATATCTCTTTTTGCATTCAATTATTGGTCCCGGTGCTTTCACTCTACGATGCCGAGAGTCGGGTGTTAAAATTGGAGTAAATAAATTAATTTTCGACAAAAAGCAAGGGATCCTCTTCCGATCCTTGGTAAGTCATTACCGATATTTTTTTACCGGGCGAATTAAGTGGCAAACAAATTTTATAAAAATAGCGTCGGGTTCCTTTTTTATTTCGAAAATGGAAAAATATCGGATATTAAGTCCCCTTGAAAGATAATCAAAATTACCATTCTAATTACCATTACTCTAGCAAGATGTGAAAAAAAAAAAATCCCAAAGAAAATGTGAAACCCGTTGGAATTAATATTCCAACGGGTGACAAACGTCACATTTAATTCTACAATTAATTTCCAATCGGCTGGTATAATAATTATCCCCATTGTGGGGCGCCTAGGAGTAGTGTACTGTTACTTGTACCATCGGTATATCCTTGATCCTTTACAGGGATATTACATTGCCGTACTAATAATCTCTCATTAACGTACCGACGCGTGTACAAGGTACACACATACACACTGAAAAAAACATGCTCCGAATTTCCAATATTAGGGTGTCCCATAAGTTTTTTCCGCGCCACGCTGTGTATGACCCCGAACCGAAAAGGAAGAAACTTATGGGTCAGTGGCCTAATTGAAAAAAAAAAAATCAAATCCCTTCATTTCAAAGGGGACCTCTTTTAACACCTTTGGCGGCAAAGCTGCGCGATCGGGCTACAATTATGGCCTATCACGAGACAGGTATGGGCCCCATACGACTTCCGATAAATCCAGAAGTCGGGAAAAGTCCAAGCATCCACGCGCAAAAGTTTCCAAGTTCCGAGAACCCACAAATTCTTATCTCCGTCCCTTTGTGGCGAACTTCGCAATGAAAACTTGTGGGAAAAAGTTTTTCATCGTAGCGGCTTTCCCACTCGGTCGGGGCACTGACGTTCGCTTTTCCTCCCATTATTGCAAAATTTGTATTAATGGTAGTACCGCATACGTGCTTTTTGCATCAAAGATATAAATACGGTACTCCTAAGGATCCATATATCCTGCATCCAACGCCCACCCGTCTCTTAAACCACAAGGGACCTCTCTTTGAGATCGCGCTCGAACGTTTCCTAAGTACCCGTGTAATAATAGACATTTGTCTTAAAATAAAAGTGGTTCTTTGACATTTCCTTCCTCTCTTCTTGACGCGATTCTCTATTTTCTATGAATATGGAATCCACAAAGTGTGGGAAGTTCGCAAGCGTATGCATCCGCCTTTCCCATACCGGAACGCAAAAATGTTTACTTATTTGTTGCTGCCACGGGACGAGAGAGAGAGAGAGAGAGAGAGAGAGCAAGTGCCACCGCATGGAGGTTTTTTTATTTTTTTAAACAAATATACTTCAACGGGTCATGAATTCATAATTTCGATAAAAGAAAGCGAAGTGTCGTTTTGAACATCGACGTCAATATTAAATGTGGAACATGACAAACCTCTTAGGCGTGGAAACTCAAAATTACAAATTTCAATTTCGAGCCATTTCACGGCAAAAAAAAAAACGTCTTCGTCTAAAACAAATACTCGATCTAGGGAAAAAAAATATTTTTTGGATTAAAAAAAATGTATTAAAATTTGAAAGGCTTGATAATTTTTCGTATTTAGATTTATAATAATAATAATAATAATAATAATAATAATAATAATAATAATAATAATAATAATAATAATAATAATAATAATAATGTATCAATAAAAATAATATTTAATTGAAAAGTTACGGGACTAAAATTTCGTGTAAAAAAAAACACGTGTAACAAAAGGTAAGTTTTTTTTTTAATAATAAAAATGGATATTTGACATTGTTACGTTATTTTGCATAATAATTTAGTAAATAGACATCGTGCGTTTAGTTACAAGGTAATAAATTTGACTACACCTTAGAACACTACACACAGAGGCGATAAAAGTGGTAACTGATATTCACTTAATTAATATAGCCCAGCATGTGACACAATCTTACGGTGAAAGTGAGAAAGATTAACACACCAACGCCTTATGTTACTTTAATTAAGGGAAGGCTGATCCTGAATACGGGCAACCATCTATGACTACAGCAATTTTCCGCTGTATAACAGTTATGACGTATAAACTTCCGTGTTATTGTCAATTACAACGCTACATTATGCCGTAATGTCGAGACGATACAATGCCAATGTTTGTAACAAGACCCGTGTCAATCTTTTCTTTGAAAATTTCATTAAGCCAAGGAAGCGTTTCAATTTTTAGTTCGTCAAAAATGTCTTTCTACCATTTTTCACTTTGGGTTTAGCCAAAGTAAGTGCAATTTAGGTGCCAAAGTAATTTATGGTCCCACCCTTGATCCGATATTTTGCAATATCCTTCGTGGTGTCAATATTAAGTTGAGCTTATTTATTTGTTCAAACATGCGAAGCAGTTTAATTCCTATCTAAAGGGCAATGTGTAGGAGAAATTCATGCATACTCTCTCTGTGAGAGGAAACACGGTGGGTTCAATTATTTCCACAAGGCCTCGACTAGATTCTTCTTGTTTATTCGAACAACAATGATATTTGGACAATAACGGTTTAGACAAACATTAATTTGTGTTGGAATTATCTTAATTATACGACTAGATATATTATTTTAATTAAGATATTATTTAATTACTTTATTATATTAATTTTTTTTATTACGGGGTAATAATTAATAATTATAACCTAAAAATTCCTATTGATCCTTGTTTTTGCATTCCCACTGCCAACTTTTTATCTCCCAACAGTACTTAAACCCGGGTGTTATCTTCTGATACTTATAAAAATTTTTTTCGATTTCATTGCAGGTACCGAGAATCGAACCCGGGACTCCCGAGTGGAAGGCCACGACTCTATCGCTACGCTACCCTACCTCCGCGTGTCTTCTAACATAACCCTGCCTTCTTATGATCCGCGGGTATTCTAGGACTCACCCTTTGCGAGTATTAAAATTAAATGGAATCGGAAAAATCGTATTTTCATGGGAAAAGTTGCTTTTATCTTTGCTCGCGGATATTTCAACTTGAGAGGTACCTTTGGATACCCGGCAAATTGAATAATGGAGGAGGGATTCGTGCTATTTTCCGGTCTTTGAATTTACCCACAATCGAAAAGTAATACGAAACTGGGAAACAAACTGTTGCGAATCCTGAACTATATTTTCTTTTATTTAACGGAACTTATGGCTTCCCGGAAAGAAAAGCAAATCTATAATTTGAATTCCAAAGGGTATGGGGGTGGTATTCTACAAGGATACAGAAGGTAAACTTTTTACGAAACAAACCTCACGAGCGCCCGAGGCGATGAGAACTTTAATTAAAACTTATTAAAATACGGTTCATTTGGATACGAGTTATTAATGAGAGATCCTCACTTACGATATTGCAAACAAAAAAAAAATCAAACCCTCGCCTTTCTAACTTTTCCCCCCACGCAAGAAAACATAGTTTTGAAGCATACGCGGGATATAGACAAATTATAATTTGTAACAATGATTGCAAAAGTTTTTCTGCGTTTCAATTGCATATATATTTAATGAAATGGTATTTGATTTTACGGCAATTCGAGAAATTGTGGAATTTCAAACTTTCAACTCCGATGTCGTCCAATTAGAGATCGGAAATATCGTGAAATTGGAATTGGCGAGATTCGACGTTTTCCACCATAGAAAATATCAAACGTCCCGAAATGCAAAAATTCCAAGCCCAATTTTCCTCGCGGACGCCGAAAGCATAAATTTTAATTATTATAACAATTAAAATAAAGATAATTATAAAGATAAGTAAAATAAAAAGAAAGTACAAATTTTAATGGGAAAAAAGAAATAGAAATTTACTAGTATAAATTTTATTTATTATAATAATTGAAATAAAAATAATTAAAATAAAAAGAAAGTATAAATTTTAATTGTTATAATAATTAAAATTTATACTAGTAATTTTCTAGTTTTTTTTCTGTGTCGTCACATATGGATGCACAATTTTATACGAAAGTGTGTAAATACGAACGTAAATAATGCCCCAATAAAATAAATATACAGTTCCATTAGTTTTATTGCTGGATTTTATTATTGTTTGGAGGGACATCTGGAACTAAAATTTAGTACTATTGCAGCAACAATAATTGCTTGAACAAATAATACATATTTGCTGTAACGAAAAGAAATTTCAAAAAATTGGTCCCTAGCTATGGGAAGTTATTTTTGAAAATTCCGAATTTTTATATTAAAAAATCGATAAGATTTAAAATATTAATTTTGATGATTTTTGAAACCGCAAATTTTTCAAAATTTTACAGCGGCATTGTTCTCAATGGAAATGATCGCATTGGAATGAAATCCACTCCGTGACAGAAAAATCTGATAACGGTTACGCGTCTTATCGTGGCACCGAGGGACCACTCGTAAACGCACAGGGCCATTATCCGACGAACTTTGATTACAGAGCTCCGGTGGCAATATAGATATATTGAAAATGTAAAACTCTAGGCTACGTTTTAGAATGTGCATGTACCATTCTTGCTCATCGTATTGCACTTGAAATTGCACTTTGAAAAAATAATAATAATAATAATAATCATAAAGGCACTAACTTCTAGTTGATTTAATAAAGAAAATCAACTAACTGACTCATTTGACCGGATTTTTCGTCCGTTATATCCAAAGTCCATTAAACAGAGGTTCGTTATATCGAGGTTTTACCGTATATCGAAAATTCTTGAAAATTTTTCGCAAAATTCGTAAATTCATTCGAACGTACAAATTCCAAATTCAAAATGTATCAAAAAATCCTTGAAATTTCAAGCGAATTTTTACAATCGAAGCGTTACAAATAAATGACACGGAAGGGAAACTGAGGCGCGAAGAATTTGACAAAGTCCTCGAACTCACTTACCATGCTTTTTTTTTTAAGATAATATATCGGAGGGTGCAAGGTGTGCTTCGAGCGGTATAACCACGAGGTTTTACTTTTGATAGTACTTCACTTGTTGTTCTTCGTGGTTGTTGGTATAGCTTGATGGTGTAGAATGAATCTCTGGGGGTAGAGATGACACCCTTATATACACCCCTTGCGCAGCTTTCATGCTGCTCTCCTTCTCTCCCTCTCTCTCTCTCTCTCTCATTCTCTCTCGCTCCCTTTCTCTCTTTCTCCTGCTTTCTATCCCTGTACCCCAAGATACAGCCCAACGTCTCACCTGAGTTATGATTGGCCGAGCGTAGCATACGAGTACAACATGATACCTCTACATTATTTTCATTCAATTATACCCTTGACTACCGCCGACCTACGTAATCTTCATTATTTATGACTTTTAGCAAATAATAATCATCATTGGTCCTCTTCCTCCCCTTCTTCGTATATCCTCCGTCATGGGAGATCCTATCATTTACGTGTTTACCACTTTTGCGCGCGGATACGTTGTTTGTTCCCGCTCTTGGCCACGATATCCTGCACTTTTTTGATCCTACTTCGGTGCCCCGATATCCCACATCTTTGATCCTACTTCGATACCCCATCGCTCCACCGTGAAAAATTTTCTACCTTTCAAATGCTGGATTTATTTGTAAACAACGCGAAATCACGCGGATTACCTCCGCCGAGCGAGGATCGGATGGTCGTTACTCGTGTTTGTGTAGAAAAATTGTCAGACACCCCCTCACCGCGGGCGGTACCCCTTTTCGAGGCTGCGGAGGAATTGCAACCGACGTGCATGAGTCATTCTCTCTCTCTCTCTCTCTCTCTCTCTCTCTCTCTCTCTCTCTCTCTCTCTCTCTCTCTCTCTCTCTCTCTCTCTCTCTCTTCCAATTGCACGGAGCTGCATCTAGCAAATATTAGTTCGGCGCGTAATTAACGACGATTTTTTTGCTGGGTTTGCTTGAAAATAATCGTCGTTAATTATGCGTCGGGCAAATATTAGTGCGGTGCGTAATTAACGACGATTTTTTTTGCCGGGTTACCGTGAAAATAATCGTCGTTAATTGTTAATAACCCGATTCGAGAAATCTTGCTCACCGCGAACCAATATTTTCAAATGGCCGCCCACGCCATCGGCTGTTGTGTCGAAATAAACTAACTTTTTTTAAAACAAAAATTTTTTTATAGTTCTTTCAGATATACTTCACAATACATTTAAACTTCATTGATAAAACATTATTATTTAATACCTAAAAAAAACACACACAAAAAAAAATGTCCTATTTCATCTTCCTGACTGCGACTAACCCCTTACATTCGGAATACGAGGTGTGTGTCACACTCTGGACTGGCGTAACCAAATACAACTGTCACTGCGGATCGTTACTTCCGACAAATATCGCCTTTTTATGAAGAATCGGAGGGAAAACATCCACATGCAGGCAAAGCACGTCGTTCGTTGAAATTTTCTCCATGGTATTATAACTCTATTCGCGCCTCATGTTGCACCTTGGCCAAAGGAAACGCTATTGGAACTCGACTGGGACCTTTTACCTCGCCCGGTATACGTTTCTATTTGTGTTTGCGTGTACCAGACCTTGCCCTGTCGGTCGCATCGCTTCAAATCGCCTTGGCCGAGATGAACTTATTGAGAATCAAAGACGAAATCAAAAAAAAAAAAATAGCATCAATATTCCATCGCGTCCAAAGACGAATCTTCTTTTCCAGCTGAAACGTTGCCGTCCGGTGGCACCACGTCGGTGCCATTCGAAAATTATCGGGCAAGCGCCGGTGGCACCACGTTGGTGTCCTACATAAAGATTTATACCGGCGCCAAACGAAAGAATCCCGGATAAGCGCCATCTATTTTTCTCGAGTTCAACGCGCGACTCTCCATTCGCGCTGCGTGGGTCGCGATAGCGTTTACCATCGCATTGTGTCGTAACTGGCTCGGCCCGAACGAAAGAAAGAAAGTCTCAAAGAAGCGGGATCGATTATTTCGAAGATTAAATTGTGATTAAAAGAAGAAAAAAAAGAGGCGAGAATTTCTACAATGGCAGTTTCATTGTACTTGCATCGAAGGTAAAATTGTTAATTGGTTAAAGTTGTCGTCGTTGCAGCCCCCGCACCAACAACCTCCTTCCTCCACGTATATCTTTGTAAGTTTTTCGCGCTTCCCGGAGAAATATCTAGAAATTAACGGTCCAATAATTAAAAAGTCTCCGCGAACTTTAACTGCTAATTATTCCGCGAAGGAAAGGGAGGACGTACGGAAATAACGCGACACGATGTAATACCGATAAATTTTATTTCCAACCAATTTTCCAATTTACAGCGAGAACAAGTTTTTCATTAACAAAAAAATTCAATCCAAAAATCCAATTCTTTTTTTTCTTTCGAACGATTTGTGGATTCTTATTTAAAGAAAAATTGTAATTTCAACGTCAATTTTTTTCGTTGATGCCTCATTTTTAACTACAAGAAAAATTTAAAATTGTTCAATAGCAATAGTTGAAATTACTGTCCATTCGATTTTTTGTAAATGTAGCCATTGGGAATCGTGAACGTCACCGAACGTACGAAGGGACGGTAACCGATGTTTAAGAAATTTAGCAAATGAGCGAGGGAATGAATAATGGACGTGGAATATTTATGGGAACGCATCCCATGGGAAAGAATCTCGGGATAGAAAAACTTGGATTAGCGAATAGTACCAAAATGGATCCAGAGGAAGCAGGGGTTGTATTTCCGTAGACAATGGACAGGGGTTGATCACAATAGGGATGAATGGCGAGCTTTTAGACACGACAAGATATTGTACATCATAAGTATCGAAGCTTTAACGAGACTCTTAACTTGTTTCGATAAATCTTTATTTGTTGTAACATATTCATTTAGTTTCGATATTTTCCCTCCGGGGGAGGAAAAAATATAGTTTTAAAATGTAAACGGATATATTCCATTGTATTCGCGTGTACAGTGGGCCCTCGACTCTCGTACACAATTGGTTCCCGAAAGTGGGTGCGAATGTTGAACGTTCGGTTAAAATTTCAAGATTTTTCGATACATTTTGAATTTGGAATTCGTATGTTTGAATAAATTTACGAATTTTACCAATAATTTCATATTTTGGGGTTGTGCTCTCGATCATACGTTGTTGGAGCTCGTAAGTGCACATTCTTACGCGAAGTTGCCGATCCGCTTGTTTATTTATTCATCGAAATGCTATTTTTTATGTCATTACGGAACCATTCGCGTAAATTATGGAACACGGAGGTAAGAAATCGATAGAAAACGCGAGTTTTCGATTTCGCAACACACATATTCGCCCGAGGAACTGCGTTGTCGCGAGAGAGACCATAACGATTAATTTCGAAGTTATGAGGTTTTATGGTTTCGACCGTGTAAGTTACGACCGCGTGTTTTCCTGAAAAAGCTCTCGCTCTACATAATCTCTGCATCAACGATTTCTCTCATCTAATGGGCAAACTTCTTACGAATGAGCGCAATAATGAAGATTTCTGTATATCCCATACTTACTTCTATTCAGGCGAGTTTTAAAAAGTCCAAGCCGCGCTTGCAGTCACGTGGGCGCGAGTTATGCAACGCTACGTCACTTAAGCTCTGCGAATTCGAAAGGTACGTACATACCTAGAATACTAGAGCAATTAGTATTTTTTTTTGCCAAATTTTTCTACGAAACGAGGTAAAGATGAAAGTACGGTGCACATTTTATCGACGAACTATGGCTTTGTACCAATCTCTGCATTTTTGCACTTTTGCATTTTGGATTTTTGAATTTGTATTTTTGTATTTTTGCATTTTGGATTTTTGAATTTGGAATTTTGTATTTTTGCACTTTTGCTCTTTTGCATTTTCGCATTTTTAGATTTTTGCACTTTTGTATTCTTGCATTTTTACATTTTTCGATTTTTGCACTTTTGCATTTTGGATTTTTGAATTTGGATTTTTGTATTTTAGCATTTTTGCAATTTTGCATTTTCGCATTTGTATTTGTATTCTTGCACTTTTACATTTTTGGATTTTTGTACTTTTGCATTTTCACATTTTTCAATTTTTGCACTTTTGCATTTTCGCATTTCGCATAACTTTCCGAGATTCTATTTAATTGAAAGAAGTGAAATATTACCCTTGGACGAGCAATGGGCAAGGGGAAGGGGAAGAGGAAGTGGGGGATAAATAGCACATTTTCAGGTGATTTATAAAAAATGAGCTAGTTTGGACTACGCGGCAAACATATATTTTCATTTGGGAACGTAACATTTTCTCTAACGCTATGCGCTCTTTTCTATAAGAGCGTCGTCGGGTGGTACCTATATTACGTAGGTGTATAACACGGGACAATGCGATAGACTTTTATCTTGAAAAATGTTCGGGTTTCTAAGCCACCTACGACCATCGTGCGTCCAGTATTCCGTCCAGTATAGTGGGTATATAGTAGAGGAAGCATCATCTTTGAAAAGTATATAATCTGATGTTAAGCTGCTGAACTGACGGACCCTTTCAAAAGTGTATAGTTGACGCAAAAGTAGAGAAATCCTAATACCATTAACTGTTGATATCATCCGTTATATTGAATTCATTGTCAGACAAGGGAGCAAGTGTCTTGCTTTCCGGATTAGGCAACTTTTATTCCAAATCATATAGGGCAAGTGCGCTTAAATTTCCGCATTTTTGCAATTTCGCAATTATGCATTTTCGAATTTTATTTATTTGCATTCTCGCATTTTTGCACTATTGCCTTTTTTGGATTTCTGCATTTTTGCAATTTTGCATTTTTCCTTTTTTACATTTTTTGCTATTTGCATTTTTGCTACTTGCATTTTTTGGATTTTCGCAATTCTAGCAATTTTGCATTTTCAGATTTGTGGATTTTTGCTATTTGCATTTTTGCATTTTTGGATTTCTGCATTTTTCCTTTTTTACATTTTTTGCTATTTGTATTTTTGCTCCTTGCATTTTTGGATTTTCGCAATTCTAGCAATTTTGCATTTTTGCATTTTAATAATTTCACCGAAAACTGGAATATTGTGAAAATTCCAGAAAATTCAACATTGCAATAACAATGCAGCTGTAGCTTGCACTTAATACTTACCGAGGACGAATTAATTAGAAAAACTTTTTAAGGACGAAAATGCGGAAATTCGCATAACGGGGTCGTACTTCGAAAATTAGCGATAACCAAGTACCGGAAATGCTTGGCGATCTATTTTTTATTATATATATTAATATTTACGATCGACTTAAGGACCGGTAGCTTTTTACGAGGATTCGAACAACTTTTCCAGATCGGTATCATTTACAGATTCCCTGATTATTTCCGCATCATTAATCGTCAACATTCAGAGCGCCATAATAAACTTTTCATTCCGAAAGGAAATCAAGGATCCAGAGCACTTACGGTCAAACACAATCTCGTTCCGGAAGTTTGTCATTGGTTTAGCATAAATGAAGAAAAATAAGCGTGACTTCACCAGGCTCGCTGGATTCTCACGGATGCGAATTCCAATACGTCAATTTATCGATTTATCGATGGCTGATATCAATCATAAAGAGCACCCTTAATGAACAACGTTGCTCCATACATGTGTATGTACTGTGTTACTTTATATGCGCGGGTCGCAAAAGTACAAAAAATAATTTGGACTTATTGTTTTCGAAATAATTATTTTCTCAATACACTCGATTATAAAAATAATATTATTCAAAAAATGTTGAATTTCAAAATATATTTAAACAAAATAAATAGCACGAATCTGTCTTTGTTAATTGCCCTTACTAATACCATCATCGGTTACCTTCAATAATTGAACAATTATTGACTACAAATAAAATTTGAAAAAGTACGCAAGGATTCGCTTTGTCCCGACCCCCGGGTAACGCGGATACGGTACTCGGGTGAAGTGAATACCCATCTTTTAACGTCTGAAAACACGAGTAATAAATTTAATAAACTGAAAAAAGAATTAACTTGAACTGAAATATTTAGAAAAAAAATTTCTCATGTCTGTACAAAGTTGCATAGGCGAACCCATACTTTTTAGCCGTGCCCTTTATCAGTTCTCCAGCCTTTGCTCAAATTTATAGCTTTTTGCATGATATTTTCGTGCCACGACCCTTGGTTAGTTTTTTAAAAATATTTATTCAACATCTGAAACAAAAAAAGAACATTATGAGATTGTAAGTCAATAATCAAAAATGGCGGCAGGGCGGATACCATGTTCGCTTTGCTATATCCACTTTGCCCGACTCGGTAACTTTTGAGATTAACACATTTCATGCAAAAGCTATCGATTCCGATTCTCTGTTAAATGTACCATAAAAACCTACTTTGACGCGCTACGGAACCAAAATATTCCCAAGGATCGAGAACTAATAATATTGGAAATAACATCGATACACTTCCCTTGTGAAATCAATTTTTTTTCACGAAAACACAATTCTTCACTTCGTGGACAAAACGTGACGCGGCCCCTCGCTCGAGTGATTGCCGCGCATCGAGCCAAGATGGCCAAACGTATTACTATGGCGGTGTGTCGAATGGCGAATGAATAATTTAGGAACAATGGGGAGTGTTTGCTTTGTCGCTTTGGCCTTTCCCTACTAAATTATAATTAATTAAAATATTGTGCCTATAAACATTTTTTTTCTTACTCGATAAAAAAAGAAGCATTCAACACACTTATTTGAGATAACGCAATATTTGAGACAAAAGTGAAGAAATCGTAATTTCCATCTGGACATTAGTGTTTATTTATTTTTTATTAATGTATACATAAAACATTCAATAACGATTGGTACTTTAATCATGAAAATGAAGTCACTAATCTATTCTCCATTCGAAAATAGATGACCAATGTAACAGCCTGTGTAAAAAAATTATAACAAATTGGTTTTACAACAAAAACTAGCCATGCCCACGTTGTTGGTACGTTTTTACCTATTTCTATTATGTGTGTGCCCATAATTATTATGAAGGTGGTCTGAGTCGAGATTTGAAAAAGATGAGATTTTCGATACATTTTTCTTTCTTCATTAATCAAGACCAATAAAAGTCCAATTTTCAATGTTGCGGAATGTAAAAACATTTTTTTATTTCATTTAAAACAAATCCTTTAAATTTATCGACACAAAAAAATATGACTTAGACCACTTTCGTAATTAGTGGCACGTATTAACTTTACATTATTCGTCAGCGTATTTTGTTCCGCGATGCTCCAGCCGATCGGCACACGAATGGAAAGGTTCCACGAACGCTTTATCGTCATTATTTTACGCGTCACATTGTTCTAAGCCCGTCACAGGCAGATACAAATTGTTATGCTTTGCTTTTTTCTCAAACACAAATATCATTCTTATAATTTTTTTACGTAGGATTATTTGTAAATGCGACGCCTAAATATATTTCTTTTTATTTCCTATAAATACACAAAAATTGAATTTTTATCGCCTAACTATTATAATTTACAAACAGGCTCTCTATAAATTATTTATTTATTTATGGTTATGGTTGTTAGTAAAATGAAAAAAAAAAATAACAACAAAGTTCGTGCTACATTTTTTGCATGAAAACTACCAAATTTTTTAGACGCTATTACGCTGTCGGAGTTTAACACTGTTGCATCCGGTGGCACCACGTTGGTGCCATGCGAAAAACTATCGGGCGTGCGCCGATGGCACCACGTTGGTGTCGTGCACAAAGATTTGTACCGACAAAGTGTCAATTATAACACCATATTTTCGCTTTTGAATTTTTTATCGCGTAGAAATAGTGTTAAAATGCAAAATTCTTCTTTGAAAACGTATATTTCCTACACTGCGTGAAATAATAAACAAATCATAGAATCAATGTGCGCTATTATTACGGTAAAATGATCATTCGATGCTACTAATATTACTTGAATGATAACATGAAAAGGTCAAAGTCGTCTAAGGATCTCTAGATCGAATGAGGAGCCTGTCGTTGCTTGTATCGTGAAAATTGAAATATCAAAAACTTAAAAAAAAAAAAGAAAAAGAAAACGAAAAGAAATGTTTTAAAAAATAACACATGTATTGTGATGGTATCGCGCCTTGTGATTCTTGGCTATAACTATACGCGGACAACACTGATCCTGCGGTACCAATAATTGGGAATTGGTCAATTCGGTGTCGGCATTGCCACAGAGGTTGCCGCTTCTGGCGCGTTGCTCGTCTATTTCTTTACATAAAGCATCTATTTGCGTCAAAACGTCATCGCGCGAGCCTTCGTCCGACGACGAGCTCGTCGCAACGGCGTTCACTTTGACTTCCGGTTTCACGTGCACCCCCGCGGACTGATTATCGTTAAACATTTTCGACGGAAGAGCATCCCTGTGCAGTCGAAAATGTTCCTCCGTGTCGCTCAACAACGAACCGAAGACATCCGTGTGATTTGTTTTCAGTGACAAGACACTCGCAGAGTCCGACCGCAGTTCTAGAAAAATTGGAAAATTCCTTAATTATAATTAGGGATGAAATAGAATTTCAGTTCAATTTTAATTTAATTCTAATTTAATTCTAATTTATTTTTAGAATTTAATTGGACAATGGCCTAAATTAATTTTTGCGAGTTACAAAACGATCTCAGTTTTATTGTTTTTGAAAAATCTCATTTTTTTGTTGCAGTAGAATTGCCAAGAATTATCCAACGAATGAAATAGAATTTCAGTTCAATTTTAATTTGATTCTAATTTAATTCCAATTTATTTTTAGAATTAAAATGGACAATGACCTAAATTAATTTTTGCGAGTTACAAAACGATCTCATTTTTATTGTTTTTGGAAGATCTCAATTTTTTTTTGTTGCAGTGGAATTCCCAAGATCCAGCGAATTAACTAAAATTTCATTTTATTTCTAATTTACTTTCGAATTCATTTATTAACAAAGTTTTGATTGATTTCAGTTTATTACCTTTCATATCACCTACTTTCGTAGGCGAATTAGCGACCGATCGTCTGGCAACGTCTTGAAAAGTTATGGGAGAGTAAATTCTCCTCTCCTCCACTGGATTAAAACCGGAAGATGTCAATGGTATGGGAGACGATATCCTCGTTGTTGGATCTATTGTAGTGGGCCGCTCTGTACGGAATGATAGGGATCCTGTGCTAACCGATGAATTTCTCTTTTCCACCGATCGATTGTGCCATTGCGGTGGTTCTCGGATTTTGATTCCTTTGCTCACGTACGACGGCCTGTCACGTTTTTCCAACCAGTAGGTCTTCATTTTACCTGAAATTACGTCATCACGTGAATCAATCGAAGGTCACGAACGAACTTTCGGCCATTAATTAAATTATATATATTTAATTTAATTAATTTTGTTTCTGGTTTCTGATGAATCGAATTTTGTGTTTATTTGTAATTTATTTCGAATTTATTTTAAAAATTTGTGGTGATAATTCATGTATTTGTCAAATAGCGACTTGACATTATTTTCACAAGATTGATTAGAAGATACGTTGGAACATCCGCATTTGATGGGATCGTAAAAATGTGCAATCTTTTACCTTTTCCTTTCACTTGGATTTCACCGCGTTCTTTAACTTTGTACGATGGCGATAAAAGTTCACGAGTTGACTGCGATATGTGAATTTGCATAGCTTCACCCGTAGCTTCCATGCGAGATGCAGTGTTGACGGAATCTCCAAAAAGGCAGTATCTGGGCATTTTTAGGCCCACTATACCCGCAACTACTGCTCCACTGTGTATACCTACTCTGATTTGTAGGTGGTCTCCTGAAAAGACAAATGTACCATACCATGAAAAATGTCAATTATCAATTATTTAATTATTTTTATTATATCATGAAATTTATTATATTAGTGACAAATTTCCTTGAGAAAAATAGATTATAAACTAGATATTGTGGTTCAAAGGAATTTCAGTAACAATTTCAAAGAAAAATTTGCTACGTTTTTATCGTAAGTTTTTGAATGTGAAATCTGAGTAAGGCGAGGGATCAAATTCTTCTGCAATTATCCACCCACCTGTGGAACGATCCTTGAGATCAGTGATAGCTTCCACCATATCAAGTGCCATATCGCAGACACGGTCTGCGTGATCATTTTCCTTAACTGGTGCACCGGAAACCACCATATAAGCGTCACCTATCGTCTCTACCTATAAAAACAACGAATAAACGTTAATATCGTTACTTGGTTCGTGTAAATATGGCAGTTTTGGGAAAACTCGATTTCACACAAATTCAATTTTTCTTCCCAAGTGACTCCGAAAAAATAAAATTTTTCTTTTCGAGTGACTTTAAAAATTGAAAGTGACAAATCAAACTCGTCACTTTCTCAAGTGACTCCGGTACGAAAAATAGAATTCCCTCTCCGATAAAATTGGACCCAACAAAGGAGGTGACTTTTACATCGGTATTAAATAATGCAAGTGCCTCGTTGCATTCGCTTGCATGGTTTCTTTCCCTGATAGACATTTCAAATTGAAATGGAAAGTATACAGTCATCTTTTCTGTCTGCATTGTACCTATGAATACCTTGTACACGCGATTCCTTTCCGTTAGTGTGTCGAACAATGAATACATGCCATTTAACATTGACACTACTTCCATTGGAGTGATGCGACTGCAGATTTCAGTAAATGTCACCACATCCGAGAATAAAATGGATACGCTGTCGAACATCTAAAAAATGGTCAATATTTTATTAACCCCTTAATTGTCATACATCCGCTAAAAAATATATTTCAATAATATTGATATATTTTTGGGATCGGGGCGATTCATTTTGCGAATTATATTCTTAATATAATCTACATTTGTATATTTATGAAATTATCAGATATATATGTTGTGGCGACGAAAAATTGTAGCCTATAAATATAATTCTGTACATTTTGCAAATATACAGAATTATATTTTTCAAAACTTTCACAGTTATATATTTCAAAACTATATTAAAATTGTAATATTACAATTATAATTATATTTCTATTAAATTATAATTTTTTTTTTGTTCCACGCCGGAACTTTTCTCGAAGATCGGATGCTCACCTCGCAAGTGTCTATCGGACTTTCTCCGTTGCGTAATCGGTCAGCAACTTGTTTGGGTATCATTTGGTACAGGAGCTCGTCCGTTCGTTTCATCTCCTCGTCGAGTTTTCTCATAGATTCCTCCAGCTTTTTACTTTTCAATTGTTCTTGGTCCAAAGCCAACTTTAGCTCGACCGACTGCTGGGTTCCCGCTAGCATTAGGTCTCTGCAACGCAAAACAGAATATGCAGTTCCACGGAGCGACATTCGTGCACGTCTTGACGGGGTACAATGTACCCCAGCGGGTACCTATTGACGCAAATAGTCGCGGATACCTTCTGCAATGAATTGGTAATCGAAGGCAACGATCCATATCAATTTCGATCGATAACAAATATTTAGTAAATATTTAATATAATAAATCTAGGGTCCAAAGGCACCGGAAAATCATTATAAAGTGTCATCATTTGATAATGCAATTCTTTTTGACAGACACTTTTACCGGTTTCTGCCATTATGCACTTTTGAATTGGGATCCTTTCGTTTGGCGCCGGTATGAATCTTTACGTACGACACCAACGTGGTGCCACCGTCGCTTGTCCGATATTTTTCGCATGGCACCGACGTGGTGCCACCGGACGGCATAGTGTTAATAGCATGCAACTCGTAGAAAGAAAAATAGAAATCTCAGAAAGATTTGTAACGGGTTTGAAAGTCCTGCTAGGTGTCCTTCCGAGGACTCCCCGCCGTCAGCCGGAGATTTCTCGAATGCTTTTCCTCTCGCTTGGAAAGCCAACAATGGAACAACAATGAGGCAATAGAAAAATCACCATTACGTTGCAAATTCGGCTTGAATGTTAACAACTATCTAATAAAAGTCAATTCGTTACCTGCTGAAATCGTGCATCGATAAATCGTTTATGTAAAGACCCGTAGCGATCAGTGCATTCAAATCTGGCATCACTGGGGTCCCTAAATACATCATCATTTTCCAGTTATCCATGTATATCATTTGTCCTGAAATGCATAAATACATATTATTTATTTATAATAATTATTATCCATTTTTTAACGATCCTTTGGAAATAATCAAACCAAAATCGTGCAAAATTTTACATAGTTATCGCATTATATTTAATCCGAAATATACAAATTTGTCGCTCTCACCCTTCAATCGCAAAGTCTTGTCGTCCGAGCCCTCGTGTTCGTCGGCTTGAAAAATTTCTTGTCTCCTGCGATCCGACGGACGCTCGGTGAGGACTGGCTCCACGGAAACCAGTTCGAAAATGTTGTTCGTTCGATTCAAAATCTGAAGGAGAAAAAGAAGAAATTAATTTTTTTTTTCCGGGATCAAAGATTATACCGGAGATTTTTGAAACTGGTCGTCAAAACTTTGCTACCACATTCCACTTCGAAATGCACAAGACATTTTTTCGAATGTCCGTGAAATATAATTAAAATATATATAAAAAATTACATTCCAAAAAAAATATAAAAATATATTTGAGCAATATATTTTAATAATATTGATATATTTTTGGAATTGGAGCAATCTATTTTGTGAATTATATTCTTTATA
The DNA here is from genome assembly GCA_949825005.1 of Gasteruption jaculator. Lineage (NCBI taxonomy): Eukaryota > Metazoa > Arthropoda > Insecta > Hymenoptera > Gasteruptiidae > Gasteruption > Gasteruption jaculator. The sequence goes on from OX463770.1 coordinate 13,635,631, forward strand.
TAATTTACACATATATATTTATGTATTTATTAGATATATATTTTGTATAAATAATGTTTAAAATAAATATGTTCAAAAGGATTATAATTTAATAGAAAAAAACTTGAGAACCAACAAATTTTATTTTACGCAAAATATTATAATTTCGGTTGAGATAAAAACGATCTTGTTTCTAATAAAAAACTGTTGCTAAAACTAACCGTTTAGAAAAGAATCAAGAAAAGCTTACAGATTGAAATTTAAATGCGATCAAAGGTCTGACTAGATCGAACCAGTGCGTGATTTTCTTCCCAACGAGATCTGGAAGTATCACCATTAATGAATTCCCGATACTCCTTACAACCATGTCTGACCTGTAATCAAACACTAATTCTGAGTAACTTCGCTTCACCAAAATGGAAATTCCAACACTTTTCGCGTGTTTCTTCGATGGAAACCATGGCGATCTAGAACATTGGCGATAACAAAAACAAATATTCACTCGAATTTACTCTTGTACCAATAATCTTGTTACTATAAGGAAACGTATCGTTAAAAACTGTTCAGAGTCACCAAAAAAAAAGTTTGGGAAGTGCATCTATATTGGACCACTCGCTGAGTTTCGCGAAATTGCTGATTCGCTCCTAGCTTTTGTTTTTCTATAAATCATTTATTGCAACTAATCCAGAGAATTTATTACCAAAAAAAATTCCTATGCGAATTATTTTTTTCTGCGGTATGTGGATATCGAGAAAAAAATGGCACAAAGGAGAAACGCACAAAAATTTCTCGAACCGAAACCCGGTCAAATTTAGGTGGTGGTCCAATTCAGGCACATTCCCCCCAAAAATTCTAGATTGGTGGCACCAGTGGAAAAAAATACATTACCTGAATATCGAACTTACCCGAAAACAATGCAAAATGGGAAAATTTCGAAAAGAACGGAAGCACCGATAGGCAAATGTTTCTCTTCGCGTGTCATGGCAAGAGAGGCGAAGGTGAAAGCTCGATTATCAAAAGTCAATTGAAATGTGACATGGACCGTATCGAAAAGTACTTCTTCCCTTACTAATTCGATTTGCAACTCCTTGTTATAAAAGTGTCTCGCGACTTCTCTGATCTGGCCCATTGTGTAATAAACAAAGCCCCTGCGTTTGCTTCTGTAGTGAAGCGTTAATCCTGGAAAAGAATTAATGGAAATTTCGAATTTTTATTTAAATTTAGAATAGAATTATTGGGTTGGCAATTAAGTAATAGCCGATTTTGTCATTTACTTGCTTTGAAAAATCGGCAATTACTTATTTGCCAACCCAATAATATAAATTTTTTTATACGCCAGGCAAGTGTCACTCCGAGTCGATTGGTGCGCCGCCCTATGGCATTCACGCGCAACTTTAGGCGGACAGCGGAATGCGCGCGTGCCACGACCCGTCGAGCGATTATACAACGAAATTCAAATAAAATGACTCGCGTAATTACAAAACGGGTTCCAGCCGGTAGATTTAAGCATTTTTCGTCCCAAAAGTATCTCGAAAGGTGGAAAATTGGTGAAAAGTTTTCACGCGAGTGACGCGAAAGAAATAATCGATGACGATCATCGAAAAATTAGTGGTTCGATTGGGAAAAGTATAAAAATGTACACCATTACTTTTTCTCTCAACGCTATTACACCCCACAACGCAAGAATTGCGATTTCATGACATTTTTTTATTATTTAAAGAATTTTCAGTAAGCACTGTTGACATTTCGACACAAGTTGACACGTGGTATGGAAGTCATTTCTCACCCTAGAGTTGCTACTTTCCGCCAACTGGCGGCGCCACAAGAGATACTTGCCTAGCGTATGGAGAAAAATTCGTTTCCTTACCTTCGCGAGTCTCGTTTTCGCAAATAAACGAAGGTGCTCTCATTCGCGGATACGAGAACTTGAGGTACTCGTGGAGATTATCGAGTCCATTGAGAAAATCGCGTACGTGCCGTCCGAGTACCGATAAAACTCTGTCGTAACCGTATTGACCAACAAATCCTACGAAATGAACACCCATTTGATCGAAAAAGTCTCGTTCGGTCACACCGAGAACCTAAAATAATGTTCATTAACTCCTAAAGTGAATGCCAAGTTAGCATAGAAATGCAATGAAAATTTTTTTTGTAATTTCATTTCGGGCCATTTTGTTGGATTTCAATTTTTGTTTTTTTTTCCTACAAAATCCCGCTTTTTGATACGAAAAATATTTTCTGCTTTTACGGAGATTTTTTTATTTTCTTTTTATTTCCAGTGATTTTGTTGGATATCAATTTTTTTATTTCATTTCGGGCCATTTTGTTGGATTTCAATTTTTTTTTTCAAAATCCCGCTTTTTGATTCAAAAAATATTTCCTGTTTTCACAGAGATTTTTTATTTTCTTTTTATTTCCAGTGATTTTGTTGGATTTCAATTATTATTTTTTTTCAAAATCCTGGTCTTTCCTCGTATTTGTTTGTTAAGGACGATTACTTGTATTGCTTTTTTCGCCAGGCGAGGTATCAAGTTCTCCGGGTAAACTTGATGGACGCTGAAACTTGGTTGCTCCACTGCCGCTTGATGTCGTATCTCTTCCCAACGTTCCTCGCCATACACTTGCCGTATGTACTCCGCCATATTTTCCAGGATTAGGCCGTACATGGTGATGATGATTGCTCGTCGTTTTCAAGTTCCTGGAAGAAAAAACCAAGACGATATCCATTTTTTGTCAACGCAAGAATACCGATTCCCTGGAATCTCACCGATCGCTTTGGACGTTTCCGGTCCAATCCCAAAAACGGTGGATACCAAAATTGTCGCGCGCCGACAATTTTAGTTATTCTATTATAGGAATTTAAATCCTAAAGCAAAAATATAGAATTATAATTCAAGTGGATTTTCTTGATTAATAGTAATTTTTTGATAGACGCATAATTGCTCTGCTAAGCACCTTTGATCTGTGGATTTCAGGTATTTTGCCACTAAGCAAAATTTAATTTATATATAAATTAATATATAAATTTAATATATATAGATTTTGCTTTGTAATGTAAATTTTTTTTTTATTCGAATGAAATTTTTAATCGTGTTAAATTAAATTTCAATTACAATCATTTTTATGGAGCACGAGTAACAAAAAAACTTCAAAAAGGAAATCCTAAATTTTACGTAAAAATAATGACTATTTTATTTCTTTACAAATTAATGAAAATCAATCTATCAATTTTGGTTATGATTAACTTTTTTCATGAAAAACAATTCAAATATTCTTTTTGTAACGATTCAAATGAATGTATATTACTCCGCCGTAAGAAAATATTTATTCGAAGCGGTATTTTGCCACTAAGGAAAATTGCCAATCGGGACATTTGTCCCGAATAGGATCGCAAAGGGTCGATACATCGTTCGAATCCTTCGGTGGAATAAATCAGTGACCTCTTTATGTTACAGAACAAATCCAGCGGGTCGAGGAAACCAGAAGGAGGAAAGAAAAGGAAGATGTAGCATTCGCGGTACGCTATTTATTAACCGAGTTAAAAATAATATCTACATCCACATATGTAGGTAAAAAACTGACGAGTTACTATTAGCAGTCGTTGAAAATTTCGATCACGTATGGCTACCACAAACGTGATGCTCTGTCTCCAGGTACACTATATTATTATATTATACGCGCAATCTACATAAGCAATAACGTATGTAGTACACACAGTGAAAAAGAGACGCCTCTATGGTCGTACTTGAAACGTGAACTAATATTTCTAAGAGTGGAAAAAGACTTATTGTTATACTTGAAAATAAAAGAAGGTTTACCAGTGATTGCATTATATACCCAACGACCTTTAAACTTAGACGATTCCTGAATTCCCCAAAGCCAAGAAAGAATTTCAAGCGATGGAAATAAAACGAAGCAGGAAAAATATGACGAAAAAAAAAATTAAAAAAAAGAAAAAAATTGAATTTTGAATTGTTTATCATTTGTAATACTCGTTCCTACGAAGATTGTTTATCGACGGGAAGAAGTTGAGAAATCGCAAAATTTGGCAATTTTCTTTGCAACGAAGTTGCAACGACAAACTCTTTTCCAAAAATTGGAATTTTCAATTAATTATCATTTGCAATATTTATTCCCACGAAAAATGTTTGTCGACGAGGGGAAGTTGGGAAATCGCAAAATTTGGCAATTTTGTTTATAACGAAGTTGCAACGACAGACTCTTTTCCAAAAATTTGAATTTTCGAGTTTTTATCGATGGGGAGAATTTCCCAACTCTTTTCTCAACTTCAAAATTCTTCGGAATGATTCTAATGACAAAAAAAACGACCATTTTTAGGGCCAAAATTTTTTTTCCTCCACATCCTTTTTTTCTAATATAATAAATTCCTCGCCTGCAATTTGGCTAACTACGTTTGACATTTTTTCAGGAGAAGGTAGAAAGGTGTTTGAAAGTCGTTCTGGTGTCATTGGAAAATCGTCAATTTTATTAGAACCGATCGAGAAGAGGGATAAGTTCTATGCAAGCGCATCTGCACTTCTATTTATATAAATGCGAGTGTTTGAAGATACGAAGGAGTCACTAAAAAAATATCTAGAAATAAACAAGAACCCTCGAAGCTCGTAATAATTTTCGATATAGGTTTTGATATTTTATTTTTAACCAATGTCCCCCGCCATACTTGACAAATTGCAAAAGTTTCGTCATATCTTCGTTTCTCGCAGGCGTTACCGAAGGGAACGAAATTGATATTCCTTTTCAACCTATTTAAAAATGGCAATTTAACACCCTCGCAAATTCGATACTCGAAATGTGCACACGCACGCGGTGGAGGACTTTTTTATTTGGAGAAATTTGGAAAATTCTTCTTTCCTGAAAGTTTCAGAAAATCCAGTTTCAATTTTAAAGGGGTAGAGGCTTTTTTTTTGTTACATAACCGTAGATTCTTTGAAAATTGGAATTTCAACTGCTAATCTAGAAAATATTTTACATATTTTTATAAATGCACTGAAAAAAAAACTCGGAATTTTACCTGCATTAGGTTGATTGCAGAAAAGAAAATTGAAAATATTTTTATAAATGCACTGAAAAAAAAATTGCTCAGGATTTTAAGTGCATTAGGTTGATTATAAAAAAGAAAATTGATCGAAATGCAAAAACGAAGCGTCAGGAATTTAGTAGATTTGCTTCGGTGACAAAAGAAGATGGAATAATTAGCATATGTTTGTGGTTATTCCATTTTTTAATATTTTTATATGAGAGTTACACTTTTTTTATTTATTATTATTACGTTTATTCGTTATTATATTCACTACTGATTTATTTATTATTATATTCTTTGTTTGATACTTGAACAAAATATGCTCAATAACTTTTTTTAATATTATTATTATTTTTATTATCTTTTCTTTCGTCGAAAAAAGAGAATCCTTAAAATCACGTACTTTTTTTTGCAAAACATTATGTTTGAACATTAAATTATATTTCAAATTAAACTACACAATTAAAAAAAAATAATTTTATTTTTTAATATAAGAAGAGCATCCAAGGAATTACTATAATTTATAAAAGCTCAAGAAAAAAATACTATAAAGTCGAGAAAAAAAAGTGTACATATCGCGTACCTTTTTTTTTATAAAAAATTGTGTTTAAAAATGAAATTATATTTTATTAAAAGCTACACAATTAACAAAAAAATTTTTTTTTCAATATAAGAAGAGCATCCAAGGAATTACTATAATTTATGAAAGCTCAAGAAAAAATAACCGAAAATATCGGCGTATAATTAGAGAACACCATTTCTACCAAAAGACACCTTTTAGAATTTCAATTTCACCTTTTTCGAAAATCCACAAACGGGAGGTGCTCGATAGACCCATTACGCGTCCGTCAAAAATTCGCAATTAATTCCGAAAATCTATTTTCACTGTAATTCTGTATTTTTGCTTTCAGACTTTCGACTACGCGTAATTACAACGCGGTAGAAATAGCGTGAAAAGCCGGGGAATATCGTCAAAAGAAAATTACCTCAAATGTAAGAAGAGCAAAGGAGCCAAAGGTTCATCCAGAGGAGTCTAATCATTCAGGAAAAGTGGAGAAGTGTCGAGAAAACGCGAGAAACGAGAGATGCCGGAACGCAGAATTGTTCACTTTTTCAAATGTTCCAACAACGCGTCACAGAATTCGATAACAATTGGAATGGAAGTGAAAACGATCGTGGAGAAAATCGTCGAAACGGCACAAAGCTCACGAATACTCGTTAAAAACGTTGATAGGAGAAGGAAGAACCGAGATCCGTATAATGCAAGTGCTTTTACGTGAATGCAAAAATTTCAGTGAACCAGAGTGGGCTACGAGGAACCAGTAGGACTACCCTCGACTCTTCTCCGTAACATTTTGTAAAACTTCAATCAAGCATTTATATTTCCAGTGCTATCGTACCTTTTACCTTCGCCCGTTATTACTGTTATTGCGCTAGATTCGAGACGTTAGTGAGACAATAGCGTGCTTTCGGGCGCTTAGCGGAAGCCCTTCGCGTATATCACTTGACTCGTGTCGTTTAATCTTCAGTTATTAAGCTAATCGGATCCCCCTGCTTTTGTAAATACACGATTAGATAAGAAGCAGAGCGACAATTAGTGGAACGCTAAATACACAAGATCATTGTAATTACCCTTTGCCTCGCGTTGCGATTCGATATTTTTCAATTTCATTGCTTTTCGGTTGCTCGCCGTTCCCGATCGTCCCAGAATTATAATACCATTGTTTTTTTCGTCCATTAATTGACCCAAGATCCTTATCTCCAATTTCTTGGGAAAAATTTCATGCAAAATTCAACGAACGTGGCCGAGAGCACGTGCGCCATGTATGTGTAAAGGCTACGTTTTTATAGCGAGCAGCAACCCTTATATACTCGTCACTCTTTGGTGCTAAATAAAAAGGAAACCACGCGCACACACACACCGAAGGGAAATTAGTTTACATTATTATACCACCCCCATAATTACTTTTTATCAAAGAGTTCATCAAAACAATTTTCATGACAACGGGAGAGACTTCAATTTCACTGGAGTTTTGTTAATAATCGTCGTATTTATCAGTAACGCTGTTTTTATTTATATATTTTATAGAATCGAATGTGTGTGTGTGTGTATGTGCGAGTATTACGTATTTGAATTCAAAGAGAATGTATTAAAAATGAAAAAAAAAAGAAACAAAAAGCATTTTTGTTTGAAAAATCGATTTTTTTGTTGGTCTTAAACGGTCCCTTGGTATCTCAAAAATGACGTCCCAAAAGATTATGGCCGGGACAAATCTCAAAGTACTCGATTTTCGAATTTTAGTGCACGGCCGTCCGGTCCGCGGCGAGCTACTACTCAAAATTTCAAACGCGTTTATCTCGAAACCACATTTTTCAAAATTGCCGGAAACAGAACTCGGACAATTTTCAACCGATTAACCGGAAATTTTAAATATATTTATAAAATTACATTACCCATAAAAGTACTTATCACTTTTTTTTAAATATCGCATAGTTCATTTATTATTGATAATTTTCTGACGATTTTTTTGGCAATTTTTTTCAGAAGTGCGCCATTTTGTCAAAAATCGAAATATCGAAAAAGTGATGTGTACTTTTTTTCGGCCTCTAGAGTGGCCTAACCCCTTAATCGACAAGTTTTTGTCTTTGACAAATTTTTTTTTTCTTGACACCAATCGCGAATATTTTGGGAAATCGTTTCTATGCGAAAGTTTATGGGGACTCGTAACGATAAATCACATGGAAGCCGCTTATATAAAAAATACTATGACACAAAATGTGAAATGTTGCACATTTCGGGGAAGGGAAATTGGTGCAGGGAAAAGTTGGGGAATCACTGGGGACAAACCCCATAAAGCATCCCTTCGTAGATAATACTTCCATCAAAAGCATCATTCGAGCCGGGACATTTCCATGAAAATCATATACAAGCCGTAACCAGCTCCGCATCTTTTTTTATGTGGAATCTTCCTGGCTTTCATCCGATTAAGACCCGTGTGACAAATATTCCTCCTCGATCTCGAGATGCAATGGTACTTCGGTAGATATTCCAAACCATAAATATTTTCCCAGCACCAAGGAAAAAAATATGAATTATTTTTTCTAATAATTACAATAATTGATAAAATAATGGATTTGTTATATTTTATAGCGTTTTACGGGTGTCTATTTTATGGAAGATTGTAACCTTTGCTGGCCTACTGGGGTCTGAGACACCCCAGTCCAGTTCAGCTCCGATTGAAAGTTCTGCAATTTTTTGTTTATACCAAATATTGTATTTTATAAAAAAATTCGAATTAATATTAATAATATAATTAATTAAATTTAGATTAATATAAATATAGTACAAAATAATATAAATATAAATAATTCTGTGGATGATTCTTCTAAAATAAAAGTAAAAAAATAATAAATCAGCCGGTTACTTCGAGAATTTCACGTTTCAATAATTTTATATTTTCTCTGACGTTCAATTTCCCTTCGTCAGAATTTGATTTTATGTCAATGATATCCTATACGCACGTTCGTTAATTGAAAATAATGATGGATCGAACAAGGAGAGTCTCGAAGCACAGAAGAACGTCAATTTCCGTCGTTGAGAATTATTTTGTAATGATATAAAATATTTTATGATAATATTTTGTAACAAAAGGAGCCGGATTATTTTTCATAATAGAAAATTCGAGTTTGTGCTCTCGTACAATGAACACCCCATTGAGAAGACAAACCGTGGTCGAATATAAATGACCCAATTTCACGTCGGTTCCACTGATTGCCCAAAATATATTTAATTGAACCAAACGTTAGTGGGTCTCTCCCCAACGACCTTGAACGAACTGTTAATTAATTGTTACAAGCGAGGAATCTTGATTAAATATCGTGAAACTTGGTGTAGGTGATATTGACTCTAATTGAATCGCCTGGACGCAAATGTATTTGAATATATATATTTGAATTTGTGGTATTTCCATGTGATATATTTCGTTATGGGTCCCCATAAACTTTTCACATAGAAATAATTCCCCGAAATATTCGCAATTGGAGTGTCAAAAAAAAAATGTTCCACTCTAGTTCCAATTGAGGATTCAACTTGAGTTAGTACCAAAAAAAAATAATTCTTTTTTTCTCGAAATTATCAAGTGCCTCTTTTTTTTTATTGTACAAATAATTGTCGAAACATTTTTATTGTACTAAAAAATTATACAATAAGATACTTGTCAATTGAACAAAAGAGATTTTTTTTTTGGATGCACGAGATGTGCAATAAAAATGCTTATTGTTTATTTCTTCTTTTTTTTTCATTTTTAATACGTTTTCTTTGAATTCAAGTTCAAGGAGAGTTAAAATGTAATTTCTTTTGAGCTCCACTCAAACTGGACAGGGTTGGAAATTATTTAAATTAAAAATTTTCCATCGTTCATTTTAAATAAAATTTATAATTATAATTTCCTGAATTATCACATTTTTAAAAAATTCATAACTGAAGTAGTATTAATCAATCATGTTTTCAAAAATGCATCGATTAAATTTTTTCATCAATTTAATCTTTTAAAATTAATCATTGATTAAAAATGCAAAATTAAACCGTAAAAAATTGCAATTTTTTAAATAACGCATTAATTGAATTTTTTCAATTATACACAGTGGGCCCTCGATTTTCGCACCCCCCCCCCCCCCTATTAGTTCGTTATATCGAGGTTTTACTGCAAATTGAATTTGGAATTAACATATTTGAGTATTTATTCTGAAAATGGCTGAGAATTATTTTCAAACCGGTAACCACGTGCGGTAAAAATTCAGGAAACGAAAAATTGGAACATACAATAAATTTAATAACACTGAAAACTATTGCCACAATTGAATAAGACGTCAACCAAATATTTCTAGTAATTTTAACTACACTTATCGTCGTTCCAACTACTTTTATCGTTAAATCAACCAGAAATTAAAGAACCGGTGGCTTTATTTTTATTTTTTTTTTTTCGGTGAATGCGACATATTTCGTCCATTTGCTCTTGGGCTATACCGAAATAGAAGCAGCAATTTCCTAAGGCGTGGTGGTCAAAACCAGAAAAATAAACCGGATTTTCTGGAGACTGTTTACTTTCTACAAAATACGTTCCGGAAAATCGAGTTTGCCGAACATTTCAATCCTGGAATTTCGAAAATTTTCAACGTCTATATATATAGTGTTTCGGAATGCTCGAATTAATATTTCACGTGCATCGTATGTGGCAAGACCAGCCGCGTTGGCCTTTTTTCGATTCATTCTTTTTGATACATTATTAAATAGACGCAGTACCTTATGCGAAGCATCATTCCGGACTCATCTTCATTCGATCAATCGACAATCAAAGGCTTTCCTTTGTGCTCTTCGCTCGATTTCGTTCGAACTCCCGATATTCGAGTCGATCGAGAAGCTCTCTCGATCCATGGTTCGAGGGCTAGAAAAAAAAATATTATTTGATAAAATAGGTAATATAAAAAAAAAGGAAAAAAAACACCTTCCCACTGCAGCCTCGGGGTGACACCAACAAATGAGCCGTTTATTTTGAAAGTGGCCCAAGTCGATTTTTAAAGCGTCATTATCTATCGGCATAAATAATTAGTTTTCAGCAATTTAATTATAAATTTTCGAATTTTTCATTTTTTTTTAAATGGACTTGGGCCATTTTCAAAATAAGCGGCTCAAATAACACGCGAATAAATATGAAACGAGCGTGTTTACAAATCCAAGAGGGGGTGGGAGGGGGTAAATCAACAGGCTGCACTGGAAAATCAACGAGAGAGGATCTTTGACGTGAGCGATACGGTTCAGAGAGGAATAACCCCTGCAATATGCAGCCGAACACACACGCTCGCGACGATGCACGTTTTTCATCGAACCTCGATAAAGGCTTTTTTGTCAAATCGAATCACGAATAAATTTTTCTACGAATAAATTGTGCGTCTAAAAATATACATTGAAATTATGCAAATCAATTTCTACGATAAAAAAATAACACATATTGAATTTTTGTTTTTCTGGAAATTTAACATGCGCTCCAAAGAAGCCATGGGGGAGATGGGGGTCAGTTGAACCTCGGGGCAATTTACTTCGTAACATTTTAACTACTAATTGATATACAATAATAAATAATAACGTAATTTCTAAATATCGAAATTTCAAAAAGAAAATAATATTTTCGATAATCGATTTTAAAAATCGATTAAAAAAACATTTTTTAAAATAAAAAAATGAAAAAGTATCAATTGCAATGTATCGAAAAATAATTTTCTAATTATTTATACTCTGCCAATTACCATAACACTCGAGCCCAAATTGAAATTACCCCAATTCTGGGGTCAATTGAATCGCTACCTATTTTCTCAATACTTCCGCTTCTTCCTAATCACTTTGATTTTTGTTTTACCTTTTTCCTTAATTAAGGCCCGCGGGCGGGTAACTTCGCTCCTATCTAGGCGGCACTTGCCCTAAGCGCGTAACACGTGGACGTTGAAAATTCTTCCGGGAAACGTCACAACGATGCCGTAACACCCCGAGATCGCGCAATTGAAGAGCCGAACAAACATCATATCCTTTTTACAATGAACAGAGAGTCGCGCGTTTACCTTGATTCCTCGGCTATAGCGCTCGTGGAAAACTCCATCCACGCGCATACTCCGGGACCAAACTTTTCAGTGCAGCCGCACGTGCGCGAAAAATCGATTTCTTCTTTTTTCCCAAAACCTCTTTTTTTCCCCCTTTTTTCCCAGATTTTCTTATTTTGTCCTTCCTTCTCTTTTTACTTTCGGAGATAACACGGTCGCTCAACAGCCTTTCATTTCCATTAACGGGGACGGTCGCGCTTCCGGTAGGTACGAGACGCTCAATAATTAATTGTTCTCCTCCACGAGAGCCTTTAATTGGACTTTAGAAGATTTCGAACCACGAAAACGCCTCTTACAAACGGACAAGGCTCCACGTGGGTCTCGAATTTCGCTTTTATCGGGTTACGTGGGACGACTTCGAAAAGCTCCGACCCTTTTACGACTGACAAACGACGATTTTCACGATGGAAAGAGCGACGAGCTACTGACCAAAAATAAGCAGTTTGTTATTCGCTATTGAATTATGTACAAGGACATCATTTCCTGCTATTAGTTATTTCTTTCCTATATTGAAAGTCAAGCAGGTGACTCCTTACGTCGGTTGATTCGAGTATCGAACTTACATGCCTTGACTACTAAAAGCTTTTCCTATACCTGTAACTCCTTTTGCAACTGCAGTGGGCCCTCGACTTTCGCGCAGAATTGGTTCCTGCAAGCGGGTGCGAATGTTGAACGTCCGAAAGTGGAGGGATGTAAAAAGGTATGCACCAAAAACGCAATGACAATGACAATGACAATGACAATGACAATGACAATGGCAATGGCAATGACAATGGCAATGGCAATGGCAATGACAATGACAATGGCAATGGCAATGGCAATGGCAATGACAATGACAATGACAATGACAATGACAATGACAATAAGCTATATTTGTGCGTTCCCCATATAATAATAATAATTATTATTATTATGTATTCAATTTTCGAATTTTCACACTCGAATGATAAATGACAAATAATATGGGGAACAAAAATCAAAATTATGTTTGCAAATTTAAAGTAAGTCAAGAAACATCAATATTTCATTGCAATTCAAAAATAATTCGAAAAATTGGAATTTCCTTATTTGAAAGTTTTTTTTTTATTTTTCATAATATTACAAAAAATCATAGTATACATTTTTTGTTCTCTGTCAAATATTAGTTCCAATATTTTCCGTCAAATATTGGAACGTAAGCGAACGAAACTCCTATTCCCCGAAGAGGAAGGCATTAAGAAAATGTGAAAATCCCCTATCGTTAGTCTTTCGAGGAAACAGATATAAATCACATTGATGCGAATGAAATTACGTAAAATTATAAATTCCTGGGGGAAACGTCCGAGGCAGAGAAATAAGGGGAAGACAGAAAACCGGGAGCCTGGAAGCGGGCACCCTTATAAGGGAGGTCAACTGCCGGGCCTAACATAATTTCGGTTCTTTTCCTACCTGCATCGGTAAACTACAGAATTTTCAGGCGTCGAAGTTCCACGCCAACATTTTCGAGCTAACGGTAGATCTCGCGTGGCTCAAAATGACCTGCCGCAAAAATCTTTTTTATTTCTTACAAATTTTTCTTGAGGGATTTTTGAAATTTCTAAATTTTTATAATAATAATAATAATGATAATGATAATGATGATAATAATAATAATAATAATAATGTAAAAAAATTAAAAATCACAGGAAAAAAATAAGATTAGCAAGGAAATATCTATAAATATAACGTAAAAAAGTGGAAAAACTGGATACGTCTGCCTTTTTTACAAAAAAAAAAAGAAAAAAACCGCGCCCATCCGTGGGATCGATGTAAAACAATTTTATCGATCGATCCAAGAATATAGATCCTCGCGACGATGTACGCGAAGGTACCGTAAGATCGCGCTAAGATGTTGGTCTTTTACCGCAATATAACGCTCGCGGAGTGTGTCTCAACAGGTTCCTTTTTATTGAACACTTCTTTCTCTTTCTATTTCTTCTTGCTTTTCGTTTTTTCATTGGTTTTTATTTCTCTTTTCCCCCTTTACGACTGGACCGAACGGGGTTCCGTCTTGGATGCTGCGCAAACACAGCGCCACCGTATAGTTAGTAATTGACAGCTGCCGAAAAGCAGCGAGTCCGATCGGCTGTTGCCCTAATCGATATATATATATACATATACATACGTGTGCGCGTGTGTTTGTACGTACATGTACACGTTGACGTACGTGCATGTATGCGTTTAATCGTTTTTGTGAAATGAATAATAAAGAAAAAAAAAAACGATCGGAGTGATGCGTTCGAGGGGAAGCAGCTTTTTCGAATTTAACAAAAATCGGCATTTCCGTGCCTTCGAATTTTCACGAGACGTCGTTTCCTCCGATTCTGTGTGAAATTTCGATTTTTTTCTCATCGTTCGTTGCAAAATCCGATCGAAATGTTTGTTTATTTATTCGCCACCGTTTTTTCTCCACGTTTTCAAATATTCCCGTTGTTCGAGGAAGTGTCGTGAATCGAGCGATTCTCAAAGTATCGTTATTTTGTGCAAGTTCTTTTTTTTTTCTTTTCATCCTTCGATGTGTCGTTTTCCAGATTCAGTGCTTTTGTTGAGAAAATTTTTGGAAATATGGTGAGTGCATCGATTTACGTTCAATTGCACCGAAAATTCAAGTTCCAAATGTATCTCTACCGAAAGTAGGCGAAGTGGGCCCAAACTGGACCGGTTCTTGATCCGGGAAATAATTTACTCTAGAATGTTGGTTCGCGATAAATTCTCGAACTGGCTATAAATATTTATGGAAAAGCAAAAATCAGCAGCAATTCGGCAATTGCGCCCCCTGCGACAGTTGTTCGTCAGGAAAGTACACGCATATTGCAATTTCTGCGGCTTCGCATCTGAGAGCTCGGCTCTTCCCAGTTAAAAAATTCGAAAATCTTGTTTTTGCCCAATTTGGCCCATGCTATGGTGAGAAAAATTCTGAAAAAAATCGGAGACATTTTGGTTACGGAGACACGTATTACAGAATTTTTACAGATTTTTCGACTCAAAATTGAAGTCGTAAAAAATCAAAAGCGTAAAAAAAATCTCGAAAAATGCCCATTTCGAATCGAAGGAGTCGCGGAACTATAATCATATTTTAATAGGAAATGCATATTCATATTACTATTGTTCATGAATTTTTTCAGATTTTTTAGTCCGATGCGCCATAGTTAAGAAAAATAAAAACCAATATTTACGTCGGATTTCACGGATTAAAATTAGATTATTTACACGAAAACTTTCATTTTAATAAAAACTTTTCTCAATGAAATAAGTGATTTATGCTATTTTCGGTGTATCGACATTTAATGAAATTGCATAGGAAGTTGCTCGTGTTTTTCTATTTTCTCGATGCAACTTTGACTTTCCCGTTGATGTCCATTTCTTACGTTTCGAATTATAATTAAATGTACGATTTTTCACAATCGCTTTGATTTTCAGTCTTTTCTTCGCTTCAGGCCCGTGGGCAGATAATTTTGCTTGAGTGTTCCAATATTGGCACCATTGCCCCACTTGTAATGAGAATCTCAAATTAATTGTTGGAATCCCGAGACGGGTAGTGAAATTTTTTTCAAAAAATATAATATATTTATCCTTCGCGATTAAATTCGAAGAAAATTAACAGCAATCAATTGAACTTCGCATTTGTCGAATTCCATGGAGTTTTTTTCCCATAGAGAAAAATCTACTTATTTTGTGTTTCGAGCGAAACGATATATTTAAAACTGACAATAACGAGACATTATATTCTTCAAATACCTATAATACAATTTATACACACGAAAAGAAAGATTGCGTCCCAACTTTCTCCATGGATCATTTGATACCTCTTCCCCTTTTATTTATGTAATCGATAGAATAAGTTCGGAAGTTTTCTAGATTGACGATTTTCTAGATTTGCTTTTCTCTGCGTAAATTATAAATCAACAGAACCGAGTTTTCCTTGATAATCAAAGTTTCTCCAATTGTAGGTCATAGAAAGTAATTATCGTAATCGAAAGTGTTTGCGATTCGCGCTTCGTTTTCGTAAACGACGAATTCGCCATTTTTGGTGTTTCCAAAAATTTGAAATATAAAAAAAAAATTGAAAAAAATTAGTAATTCAAGAAAATATCGCAAGATTCGGCTTTTTCATCTTGAAAATCAAACTTAGACGCAAAATGTTCAATTTTTATCCAGAGTATCCGTCATTTGACGCGTTATAAAAAATTGCAGTAGCTTTTATCGGACGAAAAAAACGTAGATTCGTGATTTTTACCGTTTTTCGTAACACAAATGCACAATACGAATCGAAGCTTTGTGAGAAAAAAAGAGGAGAGGAGAAGTCAACAAAGCCTCCAAGGTATTTGAATGGGCACATTTATCCGATTGGACGCACGATAGCGTCTTTGAAGTTAGCGAGGGGTCAAATGCCGGTAAATGTCGTCGGATTCCTGAATATGAAGATTCTCGAATTCTTTCATATTTGCCCTTCCTTTTGGAAATCGCGCCGAAGACGTTTTCATTTTTATCGCGCGCAAATGTCGGCCAACGCCCATGAAAAACCGATTTTCGAATTTCTTATCACCGCGCACCCGCAAGTGGGACGCGCAAAAAATTTCCGCTTTCGAGGCATCTCGGGTCGCGACGTGCATCCGATTCTCGGTACTTTTCGAATACCTGGAAACCTTGATTCGCGGTAAGTCGCGAATCCTTGGAAATTTTGTCTTCGACGTAAGCAATTTTTTGCAGGAAATTATACAGGCCGTAAATACACCGCACATTCGACCACTACGTGGGACTGCGAGAGCAGCGCGTCAGGTAATTGCATCCACTTCCGTCCGAATTACGCTTTTGAGCTCAGCCAAGTGCAACGGAAAGCGTCGTTGCGCTTCTCAAAAATTGCGCTTGGGCCGATATTAAATAAAAAAAGGCGGATCCGCAACCGATCTTGGACTGGAACCTTGAAAAAAAGGCAGTTTCCGTCTTGCGTGATTTTCCATTCGCGCCGCGTGGGTCGCGGTGGCGTACATTATCGCATTTGTCGTAGCCGCCGTGGCCCGAACGGAAAGTTCGGGTTCGGAATTTCAAGCGTTTCGCGACATCGCCAAGAATACCGCATTTTCGTATTTGACTTTTCGAAGAAATTCATGGAAATTTCGTCACCGGAAGTCAATAGTGCGGCCAAATGCGAAGTCCTTGTCTTTCGCGCAGCCTTTGCGAATTCGATTCCCGATGTCGCTGGAATCGCTCTCGGCGAATGACGCCCGACTTCTTCTTCTTCTTCTTCCGTTTCGCCTCGTCACGGAGTCTTCATTTTTCATCGCCCCTAACGATTTTTCCACGGGAAAGACTTTATACGCCGCTTATCGGGTAGAAAAAACATATTGCCACGCATTGGCTCGTTAGCTCGTTAGTTTCGGCCAATTCGTACCTACGGATCTTCGCCGTCTCGTGTAGGCGATTGGCAAATGTTTGCCGTTTTCGGGTTTACGTCAAATTATCGGCGAGAGATCGGCCAAAATCATTATTGGCGCTTTTACGAGAGCTTTTGGAGCGTTGCGTTTCTACGTCACACCCAAATCGCCAGTTTCTCGATGGAATTTTCAACGTATGTGTCTGATAATAATAATAATAATAGTAATAATGATAATAATAATAATAATAATCGTAATAATAATAATAATAATCGTAATAATCGGAAAGAAAAATCGGCAGTGTCCAATTGCTCTGTATTTCGAAGTTTCCCCCAGGATCATTTTTCATCGCGCGTCTCGCGTCCTCCATCGAGCTCGAAAACGTTCTGAGAGGCTCGGAAAGTCCCCCGAGGGTTAACCTCACCCTTATTAAAGTAACAAGAGGACAAAAAGGTTGAGGTATTGTTAGAAGCCAGGTGGCCGGCTGGGCCGAAGTCAGGATACAATAAAATCACTTCAAGTAACAAATAAAAGAATGTTTATTAATACTAGGAAAACTAAAAGACATTCACTCAGCCGTTCATACGCTGGAAGCAAATCGCGTCTACGTTCTTTCGCACACGTTCACCGGTGCGTCCACCTCTAGACAAAGTTCTCGGCACGCTGCCCTTCTGAACCCGCGAACACGACCCCAAGGCCTTTTCCTATCCAGGAATAATCCCGCTCTCGTAAATCGCGCTTCTCGGTAACCCGTACCAAACCTATGCGACCGCTCACCCTCGTGGTCCGCTAGACACTCTCTCGAAAACTCTACTACGGCGTCGCTCGCCTCTATCTTCCGCTTCCGCCTCACGCAGTACTGCCAACTGCTCAATCACTCTATCTTGCATTCGTACCACACACACATACTATAAAAGCATAGATACTAAAAGGATAGAATATAACAATCGGCCATCCTTACGTAGCTTGGTCCCCAAGCTAACCGTTACAATTCGTAGTCTTGAAGCCTACGTGGTAGCTGACGAACTCGAGTACCTTTACGCCGGAGGGGCGCTTTTGCAATTTCGCTTGCAGATAAATCCAAATTTTCGGATACATTATTTCGTTCATTTTGAATTTCGCTTTGTTGTTCGTGCGAATCATCTACTGAATCATCACTTTCATCTTCAGCAGAGTTTATATCGCTGTCTTCGTTAAATCCGCGCCATATCTTAAGCTGGCTCACATGAGCTGTCGTGCTTACTTTAGAAGTACCTTTCGCGCTCAATTTCTGAACCCTATATGTATCGGATGGTAATTCTTGAACAATGATTAATGGGCCTTTATATCGCGACTGAAGTTTCGTAGATTCTCCAGTTGAAATCGGATTCGTTTTCATAAAAACAATTTCTCCCGCTTTAAATTTTACATTTTTATAACGCGCTTTATCATAACGATCTTTCGCCTTCTTTTGCTCGAATTCGATTTTGTGTATTGCCTCACGCCTTATTTCCTCTGGGATTCGATACGTTTCCGCATTACAAGTTAATTTCCTAACTTCCCCTTCTTTAAATCGAGGAATGTAGCCGTACAGCATTTCGAATGGGGTGCGACCTGTAGTTTTGCTGATAGCACTATTTAAGTCTCGTTCTAATTTATCTAGATTTAGATCCCAAGACGTACCACTATCTTCCTTTAGATTCGACTGGAGTGCAGGTAAGATTGTCTGATTAAGTCTTTCTACCTGACCATTCGCTTGAGCATGCCTACTTGAATTCAAGGTATGTTTTATACCATGTTCATTACAAAAAGTTTCGAATTTTTCTGAAATAAACGCTGGTCCTCTGTCCGTGATAACTCTTAATGGGGCACCAAATCTATTAACTAAGTTTTCTATTTTCCGAACAGTCGTCGTGGTTTTAACGTCTTTAACTGCGTACAGTTGCGTAAATTTTGTTAGGTTACAAACCGCTGCAAGTATATACTTGTTTCTCCTAGTAGAAGTTACAAACGGACCAAGGTGATCTACGTTTACAACTTCAAACGGACGCTTACCTACCGGAATCGGGTGTAATTCTCCGGGTTGACGACCTACTTTATTCTTAGCCAGTAAACATTCAATACATGACGCGATATGTCGTCGAACATAGCTTCGCATTCGTGGAAAGAAATAAAAGTTCCGGATTCGTGCTACGGTTCGATCAATTCCAAAATGACTAGAGAGGTCGTGATTTTTAATCACAAGAGCTTTCCTCATCTCGCGTGGAACAACATATAGTTCTTTACCGGAATTCGCGCACTTGTATAAAATTCCGTCTCGAAGCACGAAACCGTTTACTTCTCCCTTCTCAACACGAGAACGCTCGCGTTCTGGCTTCTCAAGGATCTCAATTTTTCTCGCCAACAATTCGTCGTTTCTTTGATACATTAGAATTTCGTCTTCATGGACTGTTATATTGAAAATTGACGCTGACATTAATGGACTCGTCGCGTGTTCCACTGGTGCTCGTGACAAAGCGTCTACATGCTTCATTTGTTCTCCTTTTCGGTGGTGAATTTCGTAATCAAAATCCGCAATAAGACTAAGCCAACGAATAATTTGAGGATTTTTCGTTTTCAGTGAGTTCACGTAAACTAGGGCTTGGCAATCGGTAT
Organism: Gasteruption jaculator; assembly: GCA_949825005.1. Lineage (NCBI taxonomy): Eukaryota > Metazoa > Arthropoda > Insecta > Hymenoptera > Gasteruptiidae > Gasteruption > Gasteruption jaculator. The sequence continues at coordinate 13,655,329 of OX463770.1, forward strand.
ATACTACGAATGGAATTCCAATTAACCACGTTCTAAGGCGCTCCATGGCCCAAACGATTGCGAGAAGCTCAAGCTTACTTGAATGGTAAAATCTCTCTACTTCGGATGTCCTACGACTAATTGCATATACCGGATGCAATTCTTTTTCACAATTCAATTGTAGTATCATAGCACCAAGACCTTCCGCTGAAGCGTCTGTATGAAGTTCTGTACGCGGAGAATTTGGGTTAAAATGCGCTAGGACAGGCTTACTTGCTAATCGCATTTTTATCTCTCGAAACGCGGTCTCCTGTTTCTCGCACCATTTAAATTTACAATCTTTCTTTAACAAATCAATGATTGGAGCCATTATACTAGCAAATCCAGGTATAAACCTGCGAAAGAAACTCGCCAAACCGTGGAAACGTCGTACATCGTGAATATTCTGCGGCGTAGGAAAATTCTCTATCGCAATTACTTTTCGCTCTCCAGGACTGATTCCATCTTTACCGATTCTAAAACCGAGATAATCTACTTCTTCAAGTCCGAATTTGCACTTTTTTAGGTTTAACGTTAGTCCCGCATTTTTAAGAAGTTGTAACATTTGTTCCAGCTTTTGGAAGAACTCTTCCCAGTTTTTCGCGCACAGTAAAAAATCATCAAAGAAATTGAGTGCTAATTTGTTTCCGTAATTACCAAAAATTCTTTTAATCAATTTCGCAAAATAAAAGGGAGCATTCATAAGTCCTAACATGGCTCTCGTGAATTCCCCAGTATCATCCGGAGTGATAAACGCTGTTTTGCTCATCGCATTCTCAGTTAAAGGCATTTGTAAGTAGCCTTGAGCTAAGTCTAAAACCGCAAAAATCTTAGCTCCATTTAACTCTTCGAGGCCATCATCCATATTTGATAACGGAAAATTCATTCGAAGCGTCTGTTTATTCAATCTTCGATAATCGACTACTAATCTATGCGATCCATCTGCCTTTTGAACGAGAAGACATGGACTCGCGTACGGTGAAGTTGTATCTCTCGCGATACCATCTCGTTTCCAATCAGCTACGATTTTGCGCATAATTTCGCGTTGTTCTGCGTTAGCTCGGTAAGGTTTAGAATAGACAGGCTCGCTACCAGGTTTCTCTTCTATATCCATTACTATTTCGTTACAAAATCCAAGTTCAAAGTCATTCAACGCGGATGTCTCTCGGTATTTGTTGAGTAAACCTAATAGTTCAGCTGTTTGCTCTTTACTCATAATCGGGGAGATATGAATATCACTCTTAGTGATCGTTTCTCTACGTGGTAACATTTTAGGGGTGTTACCAATCACTGAAAAGACTCGACTTCCCAAATCTTTACTCTTTTTAACGATTACTTCTTTATCACTTATATTTTCATATGGAAGACTAAAATCTTTATTCCCAAGTTTGACTCTAAGAAAATTGATGCTTGCCGGCGGCAATTTGCAAGACTTATCTACTAGCATAATTTTGTCTGCATTGACATTATTTAACTCTTCGGTCGGATACTTGTTAAAAATAAAATCATCTCTATTTCGGAAAATGAGTTTATCATCAATTTTAAAATAAGTAATATGCGATAATTCGGTAAAATTTCGCCCAACGATAATATCATACGGTTGAACATCGTCTGGTACGACTCTAAAATCAACACATTCGGCTGTACAATCATCGACTATTAACTTGCCTTTAATGATACCACTAGAATTTACCTTAATTCCACCGAATCCAAATAAAGCACTCGCCGCTCGAATAAATTTAAAACCATGCTCTAGAACAAGCGATGCCTTAATTGTACAATCTGAACTTCCCGGATCTATGAGACTATCAAGTTCAATATCATCGATTTTTACTCGTTTGCAATATTTTGTTGCATCGTCACGAAAGTTAGGCTTTATAAAATTAATATCGGCATTATTTGATTTTTTGGGCTTTGAGCAGTCCTTAGAAATATGTCCTGCTCCGCTGCAGTTAAAACATTTTACTTCACGTTTCATAGAACAATTTTTCGCAATATGCCCTGTCGCATGGCATCTGTAGCATTCGACGTTAGCTGAATTTGATGTCGCTTTTCTCTCGTTCTGTTGGCCGCCGATGGAGCCAGTTGTATTCCTTGTACGTTGCTGGTTGTCGTGCTGAGTCCCGGTGTTGCTGGACGAGCTGCCACTGCGCCGAGTTCTGTCGCTGCTTGAAGAACTGTCGCCGTGCTGAACCGAAACCTTGTCGTCTGTGGAAGATCTATGTTGATTCTCGAGCTTCTGTGACGTATGATTTCCTTTAGGGTTGATCCGCTCTCGCCTGGCGTCCTCTAATGCCTCGCAAGCGATGATAATTCTCAGAAGATCATCAACGTCGAAGGGAGTATGGCTCATGACAGCCGTACTAAGCGACCTCGACCACAATCCTATGGCAACTTGAGTTTTGATTTCCTCCAGTTCGAAATTCAAAACCTTGCAAAGGCGTAATTTGTCGAAAAAATACTCCTTTGTATTCTCATTTTGTCCTTGGCATCTTTTCTGCATTTCGTTAAATCTCTCGGTGAGCGTTTTTTCAATCAGGAAGGTGGCTTTGAAGGAATTCCTGAAAGATTGCCAGTTAGTAATCGTGTCTAAATTAGCTAAATACCAGTTTTTAGCTGCTTTGGTTAAGTGGCTTCGAGCCGTTTCAAAAGCTATTGCTTCTGTCCATTTGTGAAGCATCGCCGTCGACTCCAGTTGCTTCAACCAAACACGTGCGTTCGTGGCTCCCGATAACCCATCAAAATCGGAAATGTTATGGGACAGATCTGGTAGTACGTTATAAAGAAGCGTACCTGAGTCATCCTTATTACTCGCCTTTTCTATTAATTTTGCGTTCTGAGACATCAGTGCCGTCATTGCGGAGATAAGTTGAGACATTTCCGACGGCTGTTGCGGTGGTTGTGGGGGTGTTGGCTGGTGTTGTTGTTGAAACCCCGTCGACAATACGCCTGGCATTGCGTTGTCCCTCGCGCCACCATCTCCAGCGGCCATTTTGGTGTTACTTTGAATCGTCGGCCCGCCTGTAGGTACTCTTCCGCGTGGCTCACCAACCGCCCTCTGTCTGCCGTCCGTACTTCGCAATGCGTTAGACGCACTCCAAGCCTCGTCGAATCCCTGCAAGTCTACCAACGCACGAGCTGCGTCTCGCTCGCTCATTCCGACCAAACGACGTTGTTGAAACTCGCAACCTTTAGACACTTTGTATGGCACCCGCCTCTCGCTGTATTGTTGAACTCCTTTTCTAAAACAGCGCGCACTACTATACCGACCGCGATAATTACCTGAAAGGGGTTTTTCAAGCTTGAATTTCATCACCCGCGTCTTTCAGAGTCTCATTAAGGTACGTTATCGTCACGATAAAAGAAGTCTATCCACGTTCACATGACAACTCACATAAAAAAAAATTCTAATATCGCCACTGCGCATCGGAAGAAAATTTTTAAGATCGTTCGCGGCGGCTCTCGCCTCGTCGCGTGCCTTTGTCCGTTAGCCAATTTCAAAAATGGCGGAACAGACGCGCTCAAATCCCGCGCTTTTCCTTTGTTCCTAATTGTCTTCCGTCACTACAAATTTTCACAAATTCAATAAAGCATCCATACACAGTCGTTGTTAAGTTTTTATCGAAACACTGATTTATCGAAACAATGAGTCTTTCATCGAACGCCGATCTATCGGGGCAATGAGTTGTTCATCCGAACGCCGATCTATCGGGACAATGAGTTGTTCATCCGAACGCCGATCTATCGGGACAATGAGTTGTTCATCCCACTTCTGAATTGTTAGAAGCCAGGTGGCCGGCTGGGCCGAAGTCAGGATACAATAAAATCACTTCAAGTAACAAATAAAAGAATGTTTATTAATACTAGGAAAACTAAAAGACATTCACTCAGCCGTTCATACGCTGGAAGCAAATCGCGTCTACGTTCTTTCGCACACGTTCACCGGTGCGTCCACCTCTAGACAAAGTTCTCGGCACGCTGCCCTTCTGAACCCGCGAACACGACCCCAAGGCCTTTTCCTATCCAGGAATAATCCCGCTCTCGTAAATCGCGCTTCTCGGTAACCCGTACCAAACCTATGCGACCGCTCACCCTCGTGGTCCGCTAGACACTCTCTCGAAAACTCTACTACGGCGTCGCTCGCCTCTATCTTCCGCTTCCGCCTCACGCAGTACTGCCAACTGCTCAATCACTCTATCTTGCATTCGTACCACACACACATACTATAAAAGCATAGATACTAAAAGGATAGAATATAACAGTATAAGCGATGAGATGGTTTGGAGGCGAGGTGAAAAGGTTTGATATGAAAAAAAAAAGAAAGAAGAAAGAAAAAAAGAAAAGCGAGCTAAGTACGATGGTATTAAAAAGGAGAAGGAAGAAGAGAAAAGAAAATGATGATTTTAGTTTGGGCATCCCTTGGAATGCAGTGGCCAAAGGAAGGAATGGACAAAAGGGAGGGATACAAGACCAACCACGGTTACACACGGTGTATTCCTTCCATCGGACATACTCGCCTCGAGAATATTCCGTGCCCCGAGCTAAAAGTAGGAAGGGAGCCCGTGTGTATATTTTCTTAATGCACCCACGCACCCTCCTTCCTTTTATAGTGACATGGGTTTATTCACCTATAAACATACACGGATGGGGACGCACACGGCCAAGCGGTATCGTATTAAATAATGTATCGTTTCATCCTTAAGGCTTGTTTTGTTGGTACAACACCCGGAGAAATCCTCGTCGATGAATAATCGAAGATTCACTTCCCAAGATTAATAGCTCCTGTGATTCTTTAACGAAATACATATCTTCGTGGTACAGTTTAATCGCTCGATGAAATTCAACGCACAAAGAAATAAACAAATACGGGAGTGTAGAGGGGAAGGAGTATGTATATATGTATATATAATTAACAGAACGTTTTATTCCTGCGATCCATCATCTTAGGTTCGTGATTTATAGGCTTACCATTGACAAAACGATTGATAAATCGAAGGGATTAATTATTGATCCTCTTTTATTCGAGTTATTTTCATTAGCTCGGAATTGTATAGGCGCGACGGGTTGATACACTCGACTTTGGCAGGTAGGTCAAAGTAGGTCCGAAAATGGACCTTTTTGCACGATTTTGGGCCGTCGACCCTCCAGCGATGGCTAATCAAGAAAGCGACCTCCACAAGGTCTTATTCGACGTATTTTTTTCGTGTAGAATGCAATGGCACCGTCGGAATCCCCGATTTCCCAAAGAAAGTGGCCCCTTTGCCCCGAAAACCCTAATTTTTTTTCGAAAAAATCGTTATAACTTTGTTCCTATTGAGATTTCGGCCCCGCGCAATCGGTTCTACGCGAAAAATTACCCCTAGAAACGAGCTTGTTGAACCCTAGCTGATAAATTCACACCCCGGTTCGTGATAATTCAACTTGTGAAAGTCTTAGATGTTTTTACAATGACTTTCTTTCCTGCAAATTCGCCCATATTTTTCATTTTCTTTCCATGTGAAAAGTGAAATATATGGATCATCCCTATTGGAACGAAACTTTGTGAAAATTTTTATTTCCCTTGAAAGCGACCTAAGTCCATTTCAAAGTTTTTGGTCGTAATGAATAATGAGTCACTTTGCTGAACTTTCTACACTTTGATTTTTCTTACTTGTAAATAATAAAGGGCAAATTCGTATAATCTCATTTTCTCGAGAATCCATATTATTTATAAAGTTCAGTTATTTCATGGTGAATTATGCAAAACAGGTATTTTGCGTCCAGCCACTCATTAATTAACCGTTATTATGACTGCGCTTAAGGTGCACGGCCTTCTAATTTTTATACGGCGTCGTACAACGTTGACGGATGTTGTACGAAAAAGAAAAACTCCTGTATGACACGTATGCAATGCAATCAGAGCGATTTGAAAGTATGTAGTCTTATGCAGGCGATCAGAATCTGTAATAGAACCGTGTCGGACTTGTTAATACATAAATTCACACTTCATGCACTTACACATACGCATACATGATGCATTATCTATTAGAGCTGATATGTCAAATCACGCATTTTATGAGTTTTTGCTTATTTCTTTTGACTTCATATCGGTTCAGGAAATGATGGCTTGGTTTTACTTTTCTTTCCACCTCTCTCTCTCTCGGGTCTTTTTGATAAACTCTTGGAATTACCTGTACAAATTTACGTCACAAGTGACGTTTTTTCCACACCTTAGTGATATCGGCCTTCCTGCAACTGAAAACACAAAATGTGTTTTTTTTAAAGCAAAATTATAATCAAATCAAATATATATAACCTATATGAATATACGCTAGGCAAGTATCACTCCGAATCGATTGGTGCGCCGCCCTGTGGCATTCACGCGCACTTTTAGGCGGACAGCGGAATGCGCGCGTGCCACGACCCGTCGAGCGATTATACAACGAAATTCAAATAAAATGACTCACGTAATTACAAACGGGTTCCAGCCGGTAGGTTTAAGCATTTTTCGTCCCAAAAGTATCTCAAAAGATGCAAAATTGATGGAAAGTTTTCACGCGAGTGACGCAAAAGAAATAATCGATGACGATCATCGAAAAATTAGTGGTTCGATTGGGAAAACTATAAAAATGTACACCATTACTTTTTCTACCAACACTATTACACCCCACGACGCAACAATTGCGATTTCATGACATTTTTGTATTATTTCGAGAATTTTCAGTAAGCACTGTTGACATTTCGACACAAGTTGACACGCGGTATGGAAGCCATTTCTCACCCTAGAGTTGTTGTTTTCCGCCAACTGGCGGCGCCACGAGAGATACTTGCCTAGCGTATACTTGAGAAGATTCTAATTTTCAATATTACACAAAATGGTATGTACCTGTTTGAGGTACCAGCGAGTAATATCAGGAATTACTTGAAGAATGAAATACTTTGTTATTAAATAAATGGGGAATAAATAGGAAGATGAGACCCAATCGAGCGTCAGAGGTCTACAGTAATTTATAGTTCAGTAATTCTCTATCGCCACTAGTGTGGCAGCGTTAAATCGCTCGACTTAAATTACTGTGTAATTCTTCTTCTGAAAACAAAAAAAAATAGGAAAGAAATATAAGGTTGAAAACGAGCTTCCTAGAAATAACGAAGAGGGAGGGGCTTCATTTTATTCTGAAATATTGGAATTTCTTAAATAGACTTTGTGGAAATTTCTACCTTTTTATTGACACCTAATTACCAGAAACTTTATTGCTTTCCCCCTAATTCCGAAATATCGATTTTATCAATCTTTAATTTAAAACGAAATTGGAATTCTCGAGGGAAAAAAATAGTACGATAAAATATATGTATGATAAATACACGTTACGAACTATAAATCAAATTTTCTAACGATCCGGTAGGATTTTCTGGAATTCCTTTATTGATATATTACCAATTTCGTCGACACTCAAGTACGTCATTGATAGAGATGCGAGCTTGAAATTCAATCACGAAGTCGAAACGTTGGATGAGGCTGAAATAAATAAGAAAAATATTATACTCGATTTAAGAAAAAAAGAGTCTTTTATCCTTGGAAACCGAGATACAATGGAATTATAGAGGAGGTGACAGAGGAGCTTTTGTCACATACTCGGAAAGTCGAGTGAGACTTTCAACATGATTCGCGAGTGGTATCAGCATGCTACGATTAATAATACATTGCTTATAATATGCAACTAGGTGGTTACGGTGTAGTTATGAAGCGCAACAATTATCTCGTTCCAGTTTTTTTTTCTTTCCAAGTTAGTTGTTTTGTTAAACGATAGTTTCCAATAGGATATCATTTGCAACTCAACGTAAAATAATGGTATCGCGATTTAATAAATTAAATGACGTCAAAAAATACTAATAATAATAATAACAATATTCCTTTAATAAATTATATTATTGTCCGATCCTCTATGAAAAAAAAAAACAAAATTGAAAATGAAAAAAAAATTGTGTTCACAGATTTGTCGGTTCCACTAAAACCATCGGTCGCCTAAAACCAGAAGCGGCCGACAATGGATGGTTGTGGTCAACAACCGGCACTCTTTATAGGAGCAAACGTCACGACGACTTCTGGTTCTGGAGGAATTTCTACGACGCAACAACAAACCATTCAATCATCGACGACACCTCCGGAAGAGTACGGTGGACCACTTAGCCTTAGTGTTTGTATACCGGATTCGGGACATGAAATACTACGTCCGAAACCTCGCAGGTAATTTTCTCTTTATAATTAAGAGCGTCATTAAATTTAAAATATCTTACGACCGATCGTATCGGTATGACTTACGAAATGCCTCGCGATACATGGAATTATAATGCACCGAGGGTTCTATTGAAAGCTCGCTTTTTATATCCGTAGCCCCACGGATAAAAAAAAAATATATATATATATATATTTAAATATAATTAAAATATGTGTAACAAATTTGGCCAAGTACGTTCCAAAAATATATAAAAATAATATATTTCACGTGTATAAGAATTGGCAGATTTCAATTTGGGTGATTATATTTTTGGGAGTATGGAAAATTATATTTTTGAGTATATTTCAAATTATATTTTGAACATATCTGCTTATTATTCGCAAATATATATTTTTTTCCGTAGGGGTAGCACCCCCGTTGGTTCGCCTTATCGTGAAATGGAGTTATCGCAAAGCTTCAGGTGCAAATTTTTTACGAAGTTTGCGAAGACTCGAGTAAATAAAGCCTAATCGCTCGCTATAACAATTATGGACGACTAAGAGACTAAAGTACACAGATCTTCTAGAAATCCATTGAACCCGGGAGATCTTCATAAACCTTTCCTAACGGTCCGTAAATACAGGGTATCGGATCACAGATCTTTGAGATCTTTCGTGAAAGATTTACTAGTTCTGCAGCATTCCTTGGTGCTTTCAAGAATTTTGTAGAACACTCAGCTTTGGCTCTGAATCAGATACGGACTCTAATTAGTTTAATTAGACAATGCCATTTAAAAATTGATCCTTCACATAAATAAAATGTTTCGGAGTAATTACAAAAATTTATTAAAACTTACCTGTATTCCAAATTGTACTATACATTACCAAAACTAACTTTTCAAACCTTCATAAAAGCACACAATCCAAAAATTAATGGAATTAAAAATATTGAAAAATCTAAACTGTTACATTAGATTCAATCGACTCAAACAACAATTCGAATATGAAAACTCTAAATTAATAAACAAAAATAACAATAACAATTTTGAAACTAGAAAAGAAAATTCGTTCAGAAATTTATCAAATGAAAATATACCCAATGAAATTATTGACTTTGTTTCTTATGGTAAAAAACATTGTCTGGACTACAATAAACAAAATTTACCAAAAGAAAAAATCATCAGTAATTTAGAAAAATCAATTCGAAAATTGATTACTTATTTTTTCCATTTGAGCTTACCAACATTTGTCATTTGTCCAATACAGATCTTTGAGATCTTTCGTGAAAGATTTACCAGTTCTGCAGCATTCCTTGGTGGTTTCAAGAATTTCTAGAACACTCAGCTTTGCTTTAGAATTAAATACTGTCTTTAATTAGTTTAATTAGACAACGCCATTTAAAAATTCATCCTTGAATGAAATTTCCAAAGACGCGTGCTCGATCCTAAGAATGTTATTTCGAAAAACTGACATTCCAAATGTTAAACAATAGAGCTGATATCGCGCCAAAGGTACCACGATAACCGGTTTCGAGGAGGAAAAGATGCCCAACTATTTTCGATGTTTAACCTTAAAATGAAAATATTTGAGGAACCGTGAATGTCGAAATAAACAACATTTACCGCATTTTAAGTTTGATAATTTATTGATGGAATTTCATAAACGAAACTGCCCAAAAAGAGAGGATAGGAGTAAGTATATATCATGTGATCTGATTAAAAATCGTTGAAATTTACGAGTCGTGCAATTTCGCAACGATCCGATTAACGATGTCAAACGAGTATGTGGTAGAAGGACATACCTTTCCCCCAATAATTTAGTTTCATCAACAGCACTTTCGATCCCGTTCTCGTTGAATTCGTCGTTTTTTCATAACGAAAACTCTTCTCGAGATATTCCGATAACATCTTCGAATTTTTAGAAAATGTTACGTATAATATTACCATATTTTTATGCTTTTAATCATTACATCAACATTACGTACGCAAAACTGCAATGCACACTGAAAAACAGTTACCCAAAAAAAGGCACGTTCACACTAAAAACAACAAAAAGCTAATAATAATTTGACACTATCGGAATTACTTGATCATCGTATCGCGGTTTTCCTACAAAAGTGTAACAACTCCAAAAAAAAAACAATACAATTTCTAGCTTTAGAAAAAAATTCCAGAGAAATACAGCAGTACCTCGTTATAACGATCTTCCCCTCAACCCCCACTCTGCGGGACTGGGTTGTACAAATCTATTACCAACGAAACCGAATCGGATACGTCAGATCGGACACATTTTGGTCCTGGGACCCCCTTCGCCCGCTTTTATGCTAATTCCTTGTCTCCTCACGACCCATCGGTGAGTGCCCACATTTCCCTGAATCATTTTCACGCGGTAGCTGTCACGAAAAACTTCGTTGCATCAGGGACCCAGTGATCGACTCGTTGGGTCGGATGGTCTCGCATTAGTCCGTCGTGACAGACACGAAGGAGGCTAAAGAAGTGACTTGCTATATTTGTAGCTCTTTCAAAAGCGCTCCTCTTGCCCAATCCTCTTGGAAATTTACATACGACTTCGGAATTTTGTCTTACCGCAACTACAAATGCAGGCAACTGAAGCGTCACTGCTTGCTGTGACTCTGCCTTTAGAAATTTGTCCCCTGGTGTGCTCCGATTGGAGCATAATTGACCGCGTGGACGTTAATTATTCCATTCGACGGAGTTCCAGTAATCCTTGCGGGTTGCAAAATGCGCTTTGGACGTTGCGCAATTCGGTGCGGCAGAGATTAACTCGGTATTTGGTATTTTCTTTCCCATTAAGTACCTAAACCGGGCTTCGCGGACTATCCTTGACTCGTTTATGGGCAGAACGTGTTACTTTATTGATAACTTAGTTCCATTTGTTACGATCAATCTTGAAACGCGTTTCTCTCGAATCAACATTTTTCGAATTTTCTCCCCCAGCTCCGATTCCGATACAAATCGTTTCGATCGACCCGCTAATTATCTCCCACGTGCGCGAGGTTCCTTTACGGGCAAGGCTCTTCCCAAGTCATTTTCGCTCGATTTTCAGATACAACTCGAAAACGATATTTTTCCTTTAGGTTAAAAGGTGCCCAAGCTTCTGGGCCTGGACCCATTCGTCACTCGCGCGACCGTTAGCGTCAATTACACAACCCGTGGATATACATTTTTTGTCCATCAATTGAAGCTCACGCTGAGATTTGAAAATTAAGTATATTACCCACACGTGTGTATTTCAATAAATATACATTTGTTTCGACATTCACGTACATTTTATTACACGTTAATGGCTAATATATTTCCACATAATTTGAGTAACTCCGTGGTTGGGGCAAAATTAATTAAACGAATATCGAATACCGTGGGTTTCTTAACCGACAAGCGGACGTAGTGGTAATTCATGGCGAAGGAGGCCCGCATTGATGGTGTCGGAACGTAAATTTCATGGTTTATACCCGGGAATAAAAGATACTCGTGGGGAAGAAATCTGCCGGTTTTTTCCTCCTGTCAGTCTTTCTCGGAGTACGTTAAAACTGGACGAGTGTAACCAATTCGACCGATTTTACTCTAATTGACGTTGTTTACCGTCTTCGTTTTTGCTTCTTCGCTCCTCGCGAAAATTTATTTAAAAAAAAAATAATAAACAATGAAAAAAATTTTGTTGTATCCTCGAGTACCGCGTTAGAAAGTTCACGAAACCGCGAATTTCGAATAGAATCCGACCGAGCTGGGTTTCGAAGATTTAGTTAAGCGGGATCGCTCTTTCACTCGACTTGAATCGTTCTATTGTTGAGAGCGCGCTTCATTAAGCCAAATTAGAAATTTTCATGAGAAGAGAAATGATACAAAAGAAGGTATTCGTTCGAAATAGAAATTAGCTTCTATGAAATTCACGTTAGATTAAGACCTAGACCTTAGAGGTGTGATGATGATGATCGTGCGAAAAAGAGAGTCGAGTTGCTTGCTCGTTCGCAATTTAATTAGCTAGCATCTGAAAGTCTCTGAAAACAAAAGGGAATGCTTTATCTGGGAACGGGGCAGATCACGATAGCGCGATTGCTCGTGAGAGCAGGAGGAGAAGGATAAAGGCTTTTCCTCAAATTGAAAATCTAACTGCTACTCGGGCAACTCGTTTATTCCAACTAACAGGCTTTCGCGTTTCTCCGTTTTCTTCTTTTCACCGCTCCTATTATTTCCTCCCTTTGTGTTTTACCGTTTCGCTCATGGTGCTGATCCTCTATAGGTCAGGGACGCGCCATGCTTATGAGCTAACGAGCTACAGCTTCGTCTTCCTTCGTTGATTACACAATACTTGCATTTTCACATTTAGAAGGTCCGAAAATTAGCGGTTTTGGAGGTTTTTTTTTTTCACGTAAAATGGATTGTCGGATACTATTGGAAGTTTGCAGTCTTTTGCTAGCGTTTTGCTAGGGTTTTGCTGTCATACTATTGGAAGTTTGCAGTCTTTTTATTTAGTGTTTGAACATTGTAAAAAAAAAATAGAACTATTTTTGGAATACAAAATGGCGGTCGTAGACGTCGGCCATCTCGCCGGTAGTCTTACAGCTGTTGGCATTGTAGCTTCGGCAGCAATTGTCTGAAACAGATGAACCAATTTTTTTTTAAAGTTTACACTCATACGCTATCGGTGTACCAGTAGAATCGAAGTATACGCAAAATTCGCAAGATGGCAAATTATCAAAGTCAATATTGTAATTTTTCACCAAATGTTTTATGAAATTTTATGAAACAAAAAAAGTGGATTTTTTGAAGCTGCCTCGGCAGTCAACGATAGCGGCCTTTGGGTGTGGTTTGTCTCGTCGAGAAATTCGAGCATCCCGAACTCTGACTCAAAACCAAGTATCCATCGCGTGAATTACAATCTGAAAATTTCACGTGGAGTGATATTATAATTTCGAAAACAAACACGCAGGATTGACCTTACAATCAGGGTATATCGTTTCAATAGCGTAATTACAGTGCGATTAAATTCTTTATTCGTCCCACCCGTTCTCAATCTTAGAAGTCATCCCGTTTGGCCTTTACCTCTGTCATTATTCAGACAGGTTACAAGATTCCTCTATGATGACTCGTACACTTTGGTATTCTATCACTGAAAAAAGAAAGGTCAGAGAATGATACAAAGTATAGATCAAATTGTACGAGGGAGACCACCCGAGAAGAATTTTCTTTGTGTAATACAACTCATAAAGGGCTGCATTAATGGATCAGCGGGAAAGTACTTTTATCATTACTCTTCTTGTCCCTATCTTTTTACACTAGGAGCATTTTTCCCCCAGATTGTTATAGGAAGGTTTGCCCCGTAGGAACGAGTGCCACAACATGGAAACGAAATTGCTGTATTATAATGATACGATGGGGTGCCCGTACAACCCGTTTTAGTGTTTAAAGCAGCTTTAAACCAAGGTGTTAAATTTTCATTCCACGTTTTACATCACACTGAGGGTTTATGTCTGGGTCGATGTAACACCGGACTCCTCACAGCGTGGGTTGCGTTATTAGAGCATTTATGGCTAACAATAAGAAAACATTGTCGGATATGGTTTTCGATATTACACTCCATGCTGTGGTTGCAGAAATGTCCCCTGGCTGAAAAAATTGAACTGCAATACACGCGGATTAGAATTTCTCGCGAAATCGTTACACCAAGGTATCATTTTCGGACAAGTTTGTCTTACGTAACTGTCTCTACTTTCTACAGTTGATTACCTGGACTTAATTCTCATGACAGGTCAAGAAACGCAAAACATTTTGTTAGCAGCAATCTATAATATGTTATGGTTTGTTTCTAAGCAGGCTTGAAATCGTAGCGTGCAATTGTCTCTTTAACGGACACCGATTTATGCCCCGTAACGTTCCCCGAGTGAATGTATAATAAATTGAAGACATTATTCCTATTATCTCGATCCTATACGACTATCGATGATCGATAACTATTAGAAATTATTGTAGAGTCAATATTTATCTGTACCCCACTTCGGTGATGACGTCATGCCGGGATAAGCCGAGGTAGAAAAAATGTTCTTTGTGTAACGGATAAATGAGGTAATTAACGAACTTGCGGATTTGCATAATCCTGATTGCTCTAGCGGAAGATCCTTGTTAGTCGTATTTTGGCACACGCGCCACTCTTTGGATCCACCAAATTCCCGAGATATTTTAGATTACGAAAAAAAATCGATTTTTGGGGTTATCGTGAGACTCATATCCGATGTATTTTTTTCCGAGGAATCCATTTTCATTGTCGAAATTCCCAAAATCCAACGGGAAATGCGATTTTTCCTCAAAAAACCTACTTTTTTCCAACTTCCGCTAGGATTTTGTCAAATTTGACCTTTGGAATCGATTCTACGGGAAAAATTACCCCTAAAAATGACTTGTCCAATCCCATTTTTGAAACTTTAATTTTTACCCCATTTTTGGGGGAAGGGGTATGTGTGCCCAAAAAAATCGACTTTTGGAAACTTTTTTTTTAACTTTCGGGAGACCCATATCCGATGTATTTTTTTCCGAGGAATCCATTTTCGTTGTCAAAATTCTCAAAATCCAACGGGAAATGCGATTTTTCCTCAAAAAACCTACTTTTTTCCAACTTCCGCTAGGATTTTGTCAAATTTGACCTTTGGAATCGATTCTACGGGAAAAATTACCCCTAAAAATGACTTGTCCAATCCCATTTTTGAAACTTTAATTTTTACCCCATTTTTGGGGGAAGGGGTATGTGTGCCCAAAAAAATCGACTTTTGGAAACTTTTTTTTTAACTTTCGGGAGAGCCATATCCGATGTATTTTTTTCCGAGGAATCCATTTTCGTTGTCAAAATTCTCAAAATCCAACGGGAAATGCGATTTTTCCTCAAAAAACCTACTTTTTTCCAAGTTCCGCTAGGATTTCGTCGAATTTGACCTTTGGGATCGATTCTACGGGAAAAATTACCCCTAAAAATGACTTGTCCAACCCCATTTTTAAAACTTTCATTTTTACCCCATTTTTGGGGGAAGGGGTATGTGTGCCCAAAAAAATCGACTTTTGGAAACTTTTTTTTTAACTTCCGGGAGACCCATATCCGATGTATTTTTTCCCGAGGAATCCATTTTCGTTGTCAAAATTCTCAAAATCCAACGGGAAATGCGATTTTTCCTCAAAAAACCTACTTTTTTCCAACTTCCGCTCGGATTTCGTCAAATTTGACCTTGGGAATCGATTCTACGGGAAAAATTACCCCTAGAAATGACTTGTCCAATGCCATTTTTAAAACTTTAATTTTTACCCCATTTTTGGGGGAAGGGTATCCAACAAAAATCGTGTTTGCTTAAACCAAGTGTTGAAAAAAAAATGATTTCCAAGATAAAAGAGCTCTGACATAAATGGCGGTAGTTATTATTTCGATACTGAACCATATAAAGCGCAGCAACATTCTTGGAATAAATGAATCAACTATTCAGTACTACAGAATGAAGTATTTCTTCGACCGCGCGGATACTTTAGCGAGACGCGATATACCATTTCTTTGCTTGCTTTATCCCACTGGAGAACTTGTAATTGTCAGCTCAATGAAATTTCCTTAAGAGACCTTACTCGTAGTAAAAAGCAGTGATTTGCTTTGTGAAATTTTTAATGAAGAAATAACTGTCTATAGAGGCGTACACACAGTCTTCCATCGCATCTCCTCTTTCATTACATTTATTTACATTTTTCCCGCGAACTTAATCGAGCTGAATTCCAGGCACTTTTTGCATCCTAGTTTCCATCTTAGATCACTTTCCCTCTTGACACATGTATAAGACGAGTGTATAAATCTCCAGTTCTTTAGCTTCTCTTATATGTAAGAATCATTATAACGGTTACAGCTGAGTCACTTGCATTCCTAGTCGAAGAACCTTACATTTATGAAATATTTACACGTTCCGTTAAATTGCGGATATTTTATTAAAATGTTAATGTCCGTCATGACGTATTGACGTTTAACTCATCGACAAAGTAATTGATACTCCAGTGAAACTAACCTACAAGAATTTATATACTTTCTTACGTAGCAGAGACATTCGAAATTATAATCGGATTTCCATCTATAAACTCGATATCATATTTTCGATTATATTTAAGACCGATAGACCGAAGGAAGGATCTATAATTGAAAGCTTTTTTTCAACCCTTAAAGGCCATTGGTCAAAATGACCCCAAACGCAACTCGAAGCTAAAATTACTATAAGTTATTGGCGCCCGATTGGTCTGGCCTCCCGTCTAATGGTGCTTTGGGCTCTAAATAAATACCTTTTTTGAAACGCCCGCTATGGAGCTATTTTTTTCCATACACTATGATATCTCAAGAGTATCACCCTAAAATTTTATGAAAATATATTAAAAATTGCCAGAATTATGATTTTTTTACCAAAAAATGGTTTTTACGCATTGCCTCCTTGCTGATTTTTTTTTCGCCATTTTGAAAATTTGATAAACATTTTTTGCCACGATATTCTCATTCGAAAAGGTGCAAACTAATATCCTGAATTTTTATGAGTCGTTCGGAATGATATTGGCAACGCGGCAATCGTTTAAACGTGGCTGGGGTCACTCTGACCCCGTGTGACCGGCACGTTATTTTCAGAACGCGTACACCTCTAAGGGTTAATAATAAATTAATGTAGTAAAAACGGCACGGAATAGCTTGCTAGGGTTAATTTTTGATGCCTCGCGGAGATCGTGTAGTCAGAAAAACATTTTTTGAACACCGGAAAACATGCCTCACTTCAATTAGAGTCCCCGTGTAGACATTATTTTGCTACATACGCGATACAAACCAATTACATTATACGTAAAGTCGAATACATCGTTGCCGAAGGTTGAATCTTCGAGTTACAGTTTTTGAAGTACGTATGTGTACAATCGCAACAGGAAAGTTGTTTACTCGGAATTTATAATATGGCTGAAATTGGATACACTGCTGCCCCCTACCCACTACGCGGAGATCATAACTCACCGAATGATGGACTCCGTTTTTCTTCTTTTCGTTGTTGTTTGAAAAAAAATTATTTTTTTTGGCTTTTTTTTCTATTTTCTAACACACCGCAATGGCTGCGTCCGCGATTACCCCATCGGACTCGTATTTACTCTACTCTCGCCCCCCCCCCCCCCCCCCCCCCCAACCTTTGTAACAACGTCCAACGAATTTTTATGAAATTATCAAATTAAATGCATACGTCGATTCGAATACGAAAGCTACAGAAAATTTAGAACGACGTTTCCTACAGGAAAGAGACACGGTTGGATAATTAATTTGATATTCTTATACGTGTGTCCACCCACAGACACACACATACACATAGAGTAAGTATACAAAAGAAGAGTCGTCTCGTCGCCCTTGACACCGGAGTCTCGGCGTATGAACACAAACAATTGTACACCTTGAACTTACTCGAAACTCCTCCACCTTCTTCCTTCCTTACTTATTTTCTGGAATACATTCTGGTTAGATAGGAAAATTAAGTAGCATATAACTCACGAGTATTTGCGTACTTCTGAATTGAATGCTAGGTATGTATTCATTCTTTCAGAGCCGCTGCGTGTAATGTGCGAGGGAAAAAGAAGAAACAAATAATAGAGTGTATCTTTGGCCCTTGCCATGACTCAGAGCGGGAAAAATGATAAGTTTTATTACACAGCTGTCTTTTAAATTCAGCGGAATTATTATGATGAAAGAGTACTGTGAAATCTTGGAAACGCTTCAGCAGGAAGATGCGATGCTCGAATTTAAGAAGCTTCCGTACACGTTGGGTGGGAGTTTTTCAGAAATCCACAAATTATCGGAACCCTGGTGTTATTTTCGGCATTTCATTTGATTTCTCGTCCACTCTTATTATTATTTTTCGACAAAAGGGGAAGGCGTGTCCTCCACTTTTTTTTTTCAATTATATCTATCCTATTCTTTTGGACTTTCGGAGTGAATGCGCGCGCAGACAGAGTAGGCTAAATATCAGAGAGCGAGACAAGTAATGTATCTTTCACTCTCATACCGTCCAGGCTAATGGGGGGGAGGGGGAGGAGGCACGTACATACTTTCCTCCCTAACCCATGCTTCAGAAATTAGAGGGGCTCTATTTATGTTTAACCTTATACTTGTTTACCACGGAAAAGATTTCGAAGCCGATCGGTTCTTGGTACATTTCCTGTAAAGTGTATGTACGTTTCCTAAACGTAAAGTGCCATTCTGGTGACTTGCAGGTTTCAACATGTACCGAGGAGTCCCGCGGTTATAATACGGTTTTATAATCTAGTATGACTCGTCGGTCTGCTACAAAGCATTGCTTTCATATTTCATGCAGCTACGATCATTGCGTTTTACGTTTGCATTTGAATCCACCCTCTCGGCATAATAGTAACAATTAGTTGCCATTCCGGTGAAATGAAGTATACGAAATGGACGATAAAAAAATCGAACAATGCGATGCGCGAAGTTAACACGAAACATCGCAGACAAGGCCTCGCAGTTAGAGAAACCCGTCAAACGATATCAAAAATCGAAACCCGAAGGATCGATTATAATTTCAAATCGATACGCAATTTTTCTTCGAATTTCTTGAACGAGAGTGTTTTGCGTTGAAAACGGAAAGAAATTTCTCGGTATAAATTCGGATTGACAAAATATGCACTTTGGAAGAATATGCGTTCTACTTCCAATAGGAAACTCACGCGACAGTCGACTTTTCGAGATTTCGAAAACCGGCAGGAACTTTACGTTGTGATTATTGCTTAACGGTTTTTACGGTACGAGCTGGGCTTAAACCCGTGACTTTATGATTACAGGACTGGTGGTAATAACCAATCGATCCTGGACTCGAACGTTCTTTTTATTGACTTTCATTGAACGCCGCGTTAGCTTCCGAGGAGTTATTAGCGACCGGATCTATGGCTTAACATTACATCCCAACTATTGTTCGTTTCGAATACGAACGCATGCAATTGCATCCTATGTATTTACTTGAGACATACACAATTCTTGTTCCGATACTTTTCCAGAATGTTCATTTCACACGAAGGTTAGGTTTTTAACCCCTTGGTGTTAAATTCTCGGAAATTTTGGAATTTGTACTTTATATGCAATCGTTGAAGTAATCTGTAGCAAAAGATTGTTATCGAGAGGTAATTTTGTGCTTTATAGAAAGGTAGATTGTTATAAAGTGAAATTGTTATAGCGGGGTCCTTCCGTAGTAAAAGATTGTTATCGAGAGGTAATTTTGCTGTTTATAGAGAGAGAAATCATTTTATAGCGAAATTGTTATATCGAGGTCCTACTGTAGCAATTCTCGAGATACCGATCACGCGTTGAAAAATATTGAGCCGGAATTCTTCGGAAGCTCGAAGAAGCTAAAGAAACGGTAAATTTAATAATATTTGCTAATGGGATAGCATGTAGGCTAAACGCACATATACGTATATACATATATATGTACCGAGAGACTGGGGTAGACGGAGTCTGTACACGTACACAGCATTTAGCGGTATTCCTTAAGAACATCAATGAATATACGGGAGAGTTTCCCAGACATAATTAATTCATAATGATGTAAAGTAATGACAGTAGTGATATATCATAAGTGTATATATGAAAACATGTTTCTTGACTTCGGTAGAAAATAGAAGAGGTAAACTGGGTTAGCGCAAGGTCAACATCAAATCCGATTAGATGGATTAGATGTGTACTTTGCTGCTATACACATGCTAATCCACGAGACAAAACCGGTTTAATGTTATTTCCAATTATGGAATACCTTAATGTATTTATTAGACAACAAATGTTTATGATACGAGTGGGTGTCCCACCTGGTTCGTGTTCCTCCTTTTCTCGTAGCTCTTTAACGGCGTGTACGTCCCCGTGGCCATTTTGACCATTATTTTACTTGTTCCAAACGATGGACATATTCTTTCGGACAATTTCTTGCCGATAATGTTGATCGTGCGGTGAAACGCGAGACGCTGAAACCGCAGGGCAGGGCGTTATACAAAAGTGTGTCATTTGTCCTGCGGTTGGACAGATTCTTGCGGCGTAGGCTCAATTTTGAATCGATCGCTCAGCCCGTGGCGCGTAATCGACGGTGGACAGACGAGGGCGGTTCGATCAAACGGTTGTCGCAATTCCGGTTGAAAATGCATTTTCAAAACGCGCGATCGGTGGATCTCGAAAATCGTTACAGCAGGACCTCGCTATAACAATCCGATATTCCATCAGTTACTAGGGAAGCGTAATCGAACCCTTCGATTATTCAACACCCGCAAAGGATACGACGTAACGAGCCGGACTTACGCCCTACTTCCACTACCGAGACCCCACGAGCTAAGTGACGTCACACCGTACCTTCGAAAATACGATATCGCGATTGGGAGATTTTCGTTAACGTCAATTTCAACGAAAGGGTGACAATCAGATAAGCCGTACTTTACTGCATTGCCGCAACCGGAGGCTTCCTCTTTATGCAAAAATCGTGCGTATGCGAAAAGCAAAAGCGCAAGAATTGCCCTACTGCAGATTTCGCGAGGACGCATGATTAAACCGTTTTGCTTCGGCCTCCAAGGCGATACTTTACTCGTGGCGATTCTTGCGAATCTCCAGGGCGTAATAGTCGGGTGGTGTCCCTAATAAGCATTCCACGATTATGCCTCGCTGGAACCCTCATTATGCAGTACCTCGATAGCCCAACTCAGTTTCTGCACGGGGACCCGTTTACCGAATTCCAACAGGGACCGAATAAAATGGCACCTTTTATCATTTAACGGCGACTCTCGTGACACGGAAGAATTTTAACAAAATTTACTGAAGATTCAATTTTCGAATCGCCAATATTCCCGCAAAAGTGCGAGGCAGCACCGTCTCCTCCCCGTTCGCGGAATTCTATGAAACTGGAGACAAATCATTTTGAAATTTATGACTTTCTATCAATTTGCTTGAAAAAATCAAATAAAATTCTCGGCGTAAATACATTCCAGGCGTGAGTTACCTCCAGGTGGGAAAGTGCGTATATTTTATTCGGGATAGGCTATTTACGAACCGGTAATAGAATGCTAAGATGCTTTCTCACTTCGAACATATTCTGAAAGATGCTTCATTATTCTAAGCGATACTTCATTTTATGCCATTTAACGTCGTATCTCGGCTCCTAAAGTTATCCACGGTGTGACTTATAACTTTAAGCGGAAACCGGAAAACTATTTATTTTCATGCGTACGCATACGAGCGTATTCCGAGAGTCAGGCTTTGGGTCTAGGGAATTCTGCAATTTCATAAATATGCATTTGAAGAATAAATATGCAAGAATATCGAAGTTTTCGTGGAAACTGAAGAAAACTGGACAAAAATTTTTTTTATATTTTTAAAGTCCAATTTAATTGGATTGCAATTTTTTTTTTTCGAATTTCGAAAAACATTTTTATTCAATAGAAATTTTTGTCATTCAATTTTCTCATTTTATAATTATTTTTTTAATTATCTTTATATTCGAAGTTATTTCAATTGCTTATAAATTATCATTCCGCTGTCAGCCTAAAATTGCGCGCGAATGCCATAGGGCGGCGCACCAATCGACTCGGAGCGATACTTGCCTAGCGTACAAAAGATGGTAAAAATAATGACTCCCAATAAAATAATTTCCAGTCAAATAATTTCTTCGAAGTCGTTTTCTCAAAACGGTTCGCAATCTAATCGGACAATTATACGTTAAAGCCAAACTCGTTGTGGATAGGAAACGAGCGAAAGAAAGCCCGTATGAACGATTTCTTTGATTCCGTCAGTGTTTTTTTTCCATTGTGAAGTAATTTAATTTAACGATCAACTCCGCAGATTTTTTCGTCACGTCGCTGTATATGTATTTAACAGTTTATTATAAGAGAAACCGGTACGCGTTATCTCGTGTAAGAAACGTACACGCATACTCATTTCCTGCGCTATGAGCCAATGTCTTTTGAAGAATTTTAATCAATATTTTCATAGATGTATTTAATCTGTCAAGTTTGTGCCAGCCTTTTTATAATTAATCTACGGGCATTTATTATTTCAAACCGAGGGCTTACGGTTTTCTGAACCGGCAGTTATTGGATTCTTGACTCCAAAAAGCCAATGTAGAAGTTGCGAAATTTCAAAACCCTCTGATTTTCATTTTATTTATTCATTATTTATTTATTGATTTACACTTTGGAGTGAAAATGAATAACAATATGTAATTTCGTGTTATTAATTTTTCGTTTCCAAAAAAAAAGGATCGAAAAGCAGAAAATTGAAGGCACATTTACCAGAATCAATTCATCGATAAAGTAACTGTACAAGTGGCATTTATATGAAATTGACCAGGAACTGGAAACTTACTTATATAACATGCAAGGAGCTTTCATAGGTGTCGGAATATTATAACTCGAAAAAAAAAGAAAAAATGAAGAAACGAGGAGAAAATGCAGGGCGTGCTATCACGATAACGTTCACACGAAATTCGTCACGCATGTTGGTAGGGGTGAGTCCGGCTACATATCGTCATAGGAAGTAGGATGGGCGCTTAGATGAGTACTTACTCGAAATCATACAGTGAAGTTTGTTAAACGCACTCCCTCGACTCTTTCCTAACTGTACAGTTTCCAAATGTGATTCATTTACCGAACAACGCCTGTTTCATTCGTTCATTCATTCATTTCATCCGTGGTGCGAGTGAAAGTGCTGAATTTTTCATTTATTTTTTTATCTGGAAACTCAATAATTAGTGTTTACAATTTTTTCCCCGAGTGTATCTCTATCTAGTCCCAATAAACAAGGAGTAGGGTAAGGGAAAAGAAAGAAAAAGAATGTTGGAACGTCGGATTCTCGATTTTTGGGTTTTCCTTAATTTGATTTTTGAAAAAATCAAGTTAAAAAAGTGCCACGTTTATGGTTAATAAAAATTCTGAACCGTTTCTATTTATTTATTTTTTATTTTTTTCAATTGAATTGATGTAATTGAAAAATCCATAGAATTTTTTTTTTCAATGCAGGAACGAAATAAATTAATATATAAACAAATTTGTTTGAAAAAAAGCTAATTTATTTCGTCGTAACAGCCGATAATGTGGGCGGCCATTTGAAAATATTCGTTTGCGGTGAGCAAGATTTCTCGAAACTGGTTTACCCGAAAACAAAAATGAAGGTAGATTTAGAAAGTGTATTGGACCGACGGGTCCCCGATCGAAAGATTTTGGAAAAAATTAATTAAAAACAAAATGGCGTACATTTGAAGTTAAAATTCAATTTTCGCTAAAAAAAATGACAAAAGTTATGTAAAAATAAACTTGTAAAAAAAAAGTATATTAATTCTTTTTTACATTTTTTACTATGAAAATGAATTATATAAATATACATTGAAAATAGTACTACTAAATACTTACAAAATTATTTTTTTCAAATCCCTAGTATGTAGTATACTAGAGATATATTACTAAAGATTTATTAAAAATTTCCATTTGTCGTAAGGTTCGAGGAGCGCCGATTGACCGATTTGACTCCGCAATGGCTCATTTTCTTTGGAAGGCCGTCCTTTATAGAATGAATGTGGGAATTTGGAAAGAAAAAAAAATTACAAAAGTTATGAATTTTTTTTCATAAATTACACAGAGTCGACTATTCCAGGGCCATAAAAATCACCTTCCGCCGAAGTAGACGCTTCGAAAATATTAATTTTTTCTAATCGAAAATTTCAAAGTTACTGGCCGCGACTAACCCCTTAATGCAATTCCCGAATCGAAATGAAAAGAAAGTCGATTGGATAAGCTTCCGATCGTTTTTTTTTGCGATAAAACCCAAGACAAAATAAAGAAGAAATTTCTCACGGTATGGAAAGGAGGAAACTTGTAAAAGAAATAATAAAACCCCTTTTCATGATATCATTGTTACGTAGGACATTCATACAATAAAGGTACAACATTCATTGAGAGGGTGGGAGACAAAGAAAGCAAATTGTAATATACGCTAGCTTATACGGATCTTCCTCTTTTTTTTCTTCTTTCTTTCTTTCTTTTCCCCAACTCTTTAGTACTCTGCCAAAGGAAGTAACGTGCAGTTTCACCTGATGATGTACAGGAAACCACAAGACATGTCGTTCAGTTATATCTTTACTACGAAACGAGAATGTAATATGTTTTAGATGATAAATCAAGAGTGGAGCTTTAACGAAGATCGAGTAAGACATTAAATAACGGTTCCTTCGGATACACGTATAAACAATTTATGATTGTTATCATTTTCTTTTTTTTTTTTGGTGGATAGGTCGATTACTCAAATTCGACGATTCGGAGTTTCAGTTATTTGGAACCAGTCGATTCGTTGTAGGCTAGTGCTTTTGTGACAGTGAAGAAAGTTCAGTCCGGACGTGGAAGAGTAGATCCATAGATCCTGAAATTGAATTTAAAAAAAATTAAATAAAATTAAAATTCAATTCAATTGAAAAAATTAAATAAAATCGTCACTCGAGAGGAATTGAACATTTTTAAGAATGACGTTTTGCAATAATCTTGGCTAAATATTAGCCAAGGCATTAATTTTTTTAATGCAATTTACTATTTTCTTTTTTTGTTCGTTTATAAATTAACTATATCTTCGACAGTGGTTATTAAAAAATAATGTTCGATTAGTGACATCCTGCATCGTTTTGTGAAAATAATAAAAACCGAGTCTTTTCAGTGTAAATATTAATAATTCGATAAATATGATAAATCATAGAGAAATTGTGATAAAATTGCCTTTTTTTATATTTAGGAATGATTGAAAATAAGTGTCACCAAGGGTAAAATTCCAGGTTGAAAGTGACAAAATTATAAATCCGTGAAAGTAAAATTCAATTAAATTTAATAAATTACAAGTACATGGAAGCAAATGTAATTTGATCGATTAATTAATTACATTCGATCATTGAAACTTTAAACGAATGGTTAATAATGTTAAAGTACACTAATTGTAACGTAACAGTGCCTTTGTTACGTAACTGCATCAATGTTACCGTAACAAATTTGTAATATAACTGAAAACATTGGATTGTTTCAACGTGAAACCTTACGTAAAATTGAAAGTAGTTGGAGAGACAAAAGATCGAAGGAAGAAATTGCTAAAATCTTGTACCAGGTGAACCTTCGAACAATGCGAAACGGTGGCTTCTGAATCGTGATATGCCAAAAGCCAAGTGCGCGAGTACAAACTGCACGTGCATTTTGTGTCTAGAGCTGAGGGACTTGAAAACGAGCGGCGCGATGATGGAATCTCAAAATTGCCCGGACAATACGAATTTCCTGCTGAGAAGGCCCATGCCGTTCGTGCAAAGGCCCCCGAGCGAAGAGTGGCAAAAAGCTCTTGGGTGCGACCAGGGGCCTTTCGACGGCAAGAGCGTCGCGAGGGATACCAAAGGCAACGAACAAAAGGACATCGGTCATCACAAAACGGTCATTTATTTCGGCGACACGCAATTAAGGGAAAAGGGGAGAACCAATTGCACGAATGCGGTGGAACCGAAAGTTCGGAAAGAGGAGCCGGGATCCGGGTCGAGGATCAGCGGTGACGAGGACGATCGTTTGGAAGAAATCGAGGGAACCGAGAAAATCGGTGATGACGTTCAGAGGAGTCACGAGATCGTCGTAAACGTTAGTCCGTCCAGAGAAGACGTTTTGCGAATTGAGGAGGATGAGACTCGCGTTGAAGATTATTGGTCCTTGCCGGGGGACACCACTGGGTTCAAGGCAGACTGGAGTTTCGTTCAGCAATGGCGCCTCCGGGGGTAAATCATACTCACATAGTCACATACGGAAGCCTAAAAAAAATGCAAAAAATAAAAAGGAAGAAAAGGAACATATTCAGGGCTGTGAACCGTAACTCTTTGCTGAGTTTCTGCTCCAGCATATTTTATTACCGGTCTGACCACTGTCTTTTACCGTACCTGTGGGTACCAAAGTGCCCTTCTTCTGCTTTTTTTCCTTTTTTGTTTTTCTTGCTCTTGTTCTCCTATACGCGACTTTTCAACAAAACTTTTGCTACCATTTTTGCATTGAAAAATGGCAGCAACGGTTTCCCTTTACCTCTCGCGCTCTATCTCTATTCACCAGTAGGCTCTCGTTTGAACTCCGATCTATTATGCAAATTTCGAAACCCTAGCAAAACCCTAGCAAATTTCCTCGCGAAATTTACAAAAAGTAAAAGGTTCTAGTCGTCCGAAACGGAAAAACAATTTTTTTTCAATCTATATGAACGTAGTTATCGTCCGAACTAGGACTAAGTAAGTACGAAATTTTTATTGCCGGAATCGTAGCTGTCTGAAAATTAAAGTTCAATTTTCACGGAAAATTGTCAACTAAAACACGAGAGCGGGGCTAAAATATTCAAGCTATCGGTATAATTCTAGTTCGATCCATAGACGAGGGTTCCCTCGAAACGTGCACCAAAGCAGAAGTCAATCGGTCCAACAGTTTTTGAGAAAAACGCATTTCAAGTTTTCTCTACATTTAGCACTAATGCGGCACGGCAGCCTTTGAGCTTCCGTAACTATGGGAGTTTTACGAATTTCGACTCAATATATTAGAGACACTTTCTCAAAACCCCAAATTATAAGAAAATATTTTTAAAAAATCGAATTTCTGAAATTTCTAGACGAGAATACTCCCTCAATACTTTGAAATTAGTTGACCAGTGGATGGTATCCTCTCGTTCCTCTTCGTACCCTTGCAGCCATGAGATTCCCGTCTCCTCTTGGGAATACGACCACCGATGCCACCGATGCCACTGATATCCTCCCGGGATCCTTACCACACTTCCAATCCGATACGGGCAACCGATACATCGGCAAAAAATATGCGCGCAAGCGGATCATATTTGATATTTATGCGAAAATTCCTTCGGAGGCGTCTGCGTATCGGTAATCGGTGAATGCTTTATCGCAAAATGGATGTTTAAAAATATCGATGGTTGTTGTAGAGTGGATGTAGGGCCTCGATGCAACAAAAGCCGCGGAAAACGTAGACTTTTCGCTCACGGAGTTCCGGAATCTGATAAAAGAAAGAACGAAAGACAATTAAATTGGAAAATATGGAAATCATAAAAGTAATTAGTGTAAATTTGAATATTGTAAAAAAATGCTTTGGATTTCAACTATTTCATTTCAAAATTGAGACAGATAATTTTAGGACAATTGTTAAAATATTTAAATATTAAAATAATGATAAACGAATAAATAATGATCATTAATAAAATGTTAATTTAAGGGAAAGAAAAGAAAATTTAATAAAGGAAATATTGAATTGGAATAGATTTGAATATTGTAAAAAAATATACAATCAAAAATATGTTTCAGATTTGAAAATTTAAAAAAAAATAAAATATCACATATTTCAATTTTAATGTTATAGTTTCGACAACTATACTTATAAAAAAACATTCTTGGATTCAAAATTAGAGAGAAAATTAGAGATGAGCCGATGCAACATCAGGAAAATTCGTGCTACGTCGAGAAACTTGATACTTTTCCTCCGACCCCTTTTCGAGAGCTGTTTTTTTTCACATAAAGAAAGACAGTTACAGTAAAACCTTTTACGTCCAATGCGATCGGTTCTAAGGAAAGTAATATAAAGAGACCAGTGTTGTGCAACACGAAGAGATTTATGTGTCCAGATTTCAAGAAGAGATTACGACGAGGGGTCATATGAAACGATATATTAATAACCAGATATTTCCTCTTTATGCAGGCTCTAGCCGTGTAGAATTTCTATTCTATTTGAAATTCCTATTTTTCAATAATTTTATCCAGAAGTAATAGGAAAACCACAAATATTTCTTTCTGGTGGTCGACTGCAATTCGATTCCCGTCGAACTTCTAAAAATCTAAAAACGAAAGTACAGTCGTTATTAAGAATTCCATAATTTATTATAGAAGTTCGAAAAGTAGCTTAAAAATGAATAAATCCCAAATGTCGAACTTTCTCCCGGGACTCTAATTTTTGTTCGCTAAAGTCACTTCTTTCTGGTCCCTTGGAATTGTAAATTTTTAACATCCATCAATTTCCATTCTTTTCCCTCACATAAATAATTTTAAGCTTCGAGTTTGAACCCTCGTAACTTCAATATTTTATTACCAGCCCAAAATATTGTATTTTAAGTACGAGGACAAGAAAAGACATTTACAAAAATACCAAAAATCTGTGCTAAAATTTACAAATTAAAGTATCGCATTTGAATTGTAATTAAATTTGAAATTTAAGGGTCGAACCAAAACCCGACACGAATTACAAATTTTGATTTAAGGAAGGAAATGTAGACAGTGAGAAAATAGACAATTTTTATAATTTTTTTTAAGGAACAAAACGTTTTAAAATTTTAAAATTTTTTATTCTTGAGATGTTAAACTAACATTTTATGAAAAAAAAAATTTGTGTGGGAGTCCCAACGACTTTAATATTCACCTTAAAAGTACCAATCAGAAATTTTTAGTATTTTAACATCCGGATACTGAACTTATACCTGAGCAACATTAAAAAAATTGAAAATTACAAAAGTGGAATACTTCAGAAAAAAAACTGCAATTTTACGTAAAAATTTTTTTTCTTTTTGGCAATAAAAAAGCAATTTCGAAAAGCGATTTTCATAAACAAGTGGATATAAGTTCAAGCTAATATCGTTATCGAGTTGTGTGTACAATTTTAGCGCGATCGGTGGATTCGTTTTAAGGTTATGTTTCCCACAATCTTAAAGAATGTAGTTTTCCGCAAAACGTTTTTAAACTTCCGAACGACGAAAACTCAATCACTTTAGTAACTAACCGGCTAATTAGCGATTCCAGGGCCACACCGAATTTCAGTTTAAAACTTTACCACTCTATTCTTGAGATGTTTAACTAACATTTTATGAAAATAAAAAAAAATGGATTTTTTGAAACTGCTACATGTATTTCCCCCTTAAACAAATCTTGCGTTCCAGGAAATTTTTGTTATTCTCAAAGCGCATGTTGCATATTGCATATTTTGAAAATGTGTAATAATAAAAAAACTAAACGGCAAAATTTCTGACTTTTCCAGCATTGTTCGAAGAAAGAAAAAAAGAAAACGTTTCTCATTGGTAGATAATATAAATTCAATGCGAGAAAAAAGGAAAGATGTTGTTTTTCTTACTTCATGAATAACGTTTTCTACTTCAGACTCATCACTTTCTTAAAGATATACCCAGAAACTTTAGTAAAAGGAGGAGAGAGAGAGAAAGAGAGAGAGAGACAGGGAAAGGATGCAAATGTTGGGAATACATCGCAGTCTTCGCTTTCTCAAGCAAGAAAGAATGAGTATAGTAGTGATAAAGAAAGAAAACGAGTCGTTTGATCTGTCCATGGAAACGATTAACGAGCTGAGAGAAATAAGAAAAAGGTATCACGTGTCGAGGCACTTTACAACACGTTAAAGCAGGAAAAAAATGAGAAAAAAAGAAAGAAGAGACCCGAGAAATGAACCCTTCTTTGTCCATATGCTCATTTGCGCGAGCGATCCTTCGCTTAACGAATTCAGAAAGTCTCGCGCAAATTGCGAAATTTCCACATCCTTTTAATAGCGAAAAACCGGTACAAAAATAATAAGCCCGTTCTTCGTAAACGCGCGACTTTTACCCGCAGTGGGTAAATTGTCGAGCGAGCATCGGCAGTCCCTACTGCGAAATTCGGGACTACTTTCTTGCAACAACCGTAGAGCCGCTACGGAGAAATTGAACGGAAAGTTTTATTTTTTTTTTCAAGTCTTCTAATTTTATCCCAAGAAACAGCAAGCGTCTGTTTTTGTGTACGTACGATAATGAAAGGTTTAACTGTTGAGGTTTTACAGGCCTCTCAGACGCAAGGGCAAAAAATCCTCGTTAAAAAGGCTGCTTTTCTTTCTCGTGTTTATTAAAAATGTCTTTTATTTCGTTTCAGGCCCGGCGGTGGAACTGGGCGGGAAATATATTGTCCCCCCTATACAAAAGAATTTGCGGATGATTCGCCAAAACATAATATGGTTCATATGGTAGCCGAAAGGGATACCGATAGCGTAGCGCCAACTCCAACGCCTCATCACCCGCATCATTCTCAACATCATCATCTCAGTTTACACGAACTTCGGGTGCTCCAGGTATTTTCGACGACTTATCGTATTATTATTATTATTTACCGGCAGAAATCGGGATGGCGAAAATTTTTTCTTTTCAGGTTTCAATTTCGAAATCGTCCGTTAACGCTTTCGGTAATAAATGACATGCGCTGATAGAGGTCACCCCTATCGTCTTCTGCTTTAATAACCGTCTCTATATTTATTTGAAATGCTCTTGAGGCAAGAATTCGCCTGAAGATTTTTAGAAGTTTGTTGTCATTTGCGTCGGACGTGCTTTTTGTAGAGATATCACTTTTCATACATGAACTTGTCTCGAGTTTTTTGCACCAGAGGTGTTTTTTTGGGTTTGAAATCCTATTCAATGAAAATTGGTCTGAAGATTTTCAAAATGTACCACAAAACCAGGCTTGGTAGTAATATTTTTTAGCCGACACATGGACATTCATATTCATTCATATTCATTCTAAATTATTAAAAATATGACTTATTGATTTTTTATTATAATCATTTTCGATTTTTAGACGTTTCGTGTAAATTAAAAAATTTTTGAGTTTGTTTTTTTAATCGGATGTGCTTTTTGTGGAGATATCACTTTTCATACATGAGTTTGTCTCGATTTTTTTTTACACCAGAGGTGTTTTTTGGTTCTTTTCAGGGTGTGAAACCCTCCTAAGTAAAAATTTGCCTGAAGCTTTTCAAAATGTACCACAAAACCGTTTTTTAGTTTTAAATTTGTTGAATTATCCCTTCTTTGACCGTAGGTTTGAAATAAATATGGATTATTTCTTCAGTCTTTCGGTCTTAAATTTGAATTTTCTATTCCTGTTATGTATTTTTCTTTTTCTACTGCTACTGTAACATTTACTTTATCTGCTTTTAAAAATATAATATTTGGATTTTCTTTTTGGAATTTTTTTATCGCATTACTTTTCTTTACCCATTTATTATCTAAATTTTTAAATTTTATTCTTTGTTTATAATTTGCTATTTCGTTAGTAATTTCTTTTCTAATTTTATTTTTAAATTCGTCAGTAAAATTATAAATTGTTTTTTCAATACTACCAATAATTTCATAAACTGGTAAATTTTTGAAATTATATTCAAGACCGAAAGACTGAAAAAATAATCCATTTTCATTTTTAGTTTTGTCCGTCTAGACTGACATGCCCCCTTGCACAAACATTAGCCACTAAATCAAAAAGACAGGCCACTCCTTGAACGTTTAATTGAAAGAAGCGAAGAATCAATGCGATCTACTCGATATCATCGCTTCGCTGGTTGAGCAGTTGCAATTAACATGGCAATTTTCCGAAGTTCCTACGCAATTACACGACATTCGATAAGAAACTGATAAAACGGCGCATGGAAATTTTTTTTTTGTTCTTTTTAGAGAAGACCAGAATGTACAGGAAACAGTTCATCAGACGAAAACCGTTCATCAGGACATGCAAGTATGTCCGATACCGGCGGACACACGAGCAGCAGCTCGCCGCCACATCGACATCATAGGGCTCATAGTCCTCACCCGTTAAACGCCGTTCCCGAAGATGACAGATTATCGGCGTCCGTTACTCAACGAAATGGAAGAAACAGATCTGGTCAAAATCGCAACAGGCATCGAGCAACTCCTGCAAAGGTTCGTTGCACCGTTAGATAGCTAATAAGGGCAATAAATTGTCCAACGACGCGTTTCAACAGTACCCGCTGGAAAAATTCGAAATGCTCTCATTAGGTTCGCCGCGAAATGATCGAAACTCTCGTGGAATACGTAAAACCTTAGACCAGAAACCGAAGCACAGAGAAAGTGGAATAAACGTTTGTTCCTTTTTTTTTTCTTGCTCAAATGGAATTTCATGGGATACAAGCATTCTTTCTTAGACGTTCGCTAATTACATTGATGAATGACTTTTGATAAGAGAATGGCACTCCCAATTGGCAAAAATCGTCATTCCCGCGTTATCCGCGGTCATTAAATGAATATTAATAATTGAGTAATTCTTTGATTGGTTTTCGTGTAATAATTTATTTTTTGAACAAAAAATTGTAAATCGGTAGACTGTCGATTCGCAAAAATTGGTAGGATGCCCCGACGTCTCATAGATAATAAACTTTTCCGTTGGAAGCTTCAGGTTCCATGGTCAGGCTCCGGGCTGGAGGACATAAAGCTGGCGATCCAGCAGTTGACCATGCGTTCCCACACGTCCACGTCCACGTACTCCTCGTTAAGCGGTTCCGAAAGTTCCGAGCCAGCTGTGAGACGATTAATGAGACACTCGAGTCTCGAGACAATTAACACCAACGTCACCAGCGCGGACGAGTTCGTGTGGGTCGACTCGCACAATAGACTCGTGGAATTGCAGCAATTGCCGTGGACCCATCACGACGTCTTGCGCGTCCTACAAAACGGCCGCACCAGGGACCACATGGAGCAAGTGTCGATGGAGACGATTCCGCGTTTGTCCTATTTGTTGCAACGCGCTCTGGTTCGCATCGGACGCGAAACCCAGAGACTCGCGAAGCCTCTGGGTCTTTGCAGCAAACACGAGGTCTACAGCGCGTTCAAAATCATACTATGTCCGGCATTGGCCGATTCTTGTACAAAGGTAAAAAAAAAAGGAGAAAAGGCAATGATCAGGGCCCGAGGATGTCCTTATTAAAATTCGAAGCATTTTTAATCCGGAGAAAAATTTCATTTTTATCTTGATGCGCGGCTGAAAAAAATTAACAAGGTAGCAGCTACGTCCCGAGACGGCGAATTTGCATAAGGAATCTTCGAGACTTGATTTACACTCCGATGGTGCTTCCTGGAAAAAAGAGAACTCGGACGGATTTTATAAAAGCGTGATTCTTACATGATTCGACCGAATTAGCATTAAATGCTTGGCCGAGCTCCGGATGTTGTTGCTGAAAATTTCGAAATTTTGACTCCGCTTATTTACATATTTTTCACATCCAATTTGACCGATTTCTTGAAAAGATTCCAGTTTAACTGGTAATTGGAGCTTCGATGCGCTGATAAAATTGATCGACCGCCGATCGTTCACCGATTTTTCTATAATTAGCAATTTTATGGACAACCAAAAATTAGGCGATTGACCAAATGCGAGTTATTATTATTGTTGTTGTTGTAATACTATTATTATTGCTAAGCGACTCCGATTGGCCGGAACATTTTAATTGATTACTCGGTAATTATTGGGAATTTCGAAAAATGGTAAATTTCGATCTTTTCTTCTCGATTTTTCACCATCTACCGCCATCTCTCGACTTCGACACCTTACACCGCACACCCTGTACATATATTTTTGAACAAGTCTAAAAAGACTGGAAAAATTTCAACGACTCCTTTCCTCGTTACAGGCTTGTTTACGTGCCGCGGCGATGTTTGCAGTTTCGGGAGATCAGTTGAAACAATCAAAAGCCTCGCGATCGGGCTTACAATTACCCGTTGGACGATTCATGAGATGGATGTCCGATGTTAAACTCGGTAGAATGATACACGAATACGCGGCCGTTTATTTAGCAGCCGGTATTGAAAATCTTTTGGAAGAAATTCTCCTGCAGAGCCTCCCAACGGATTCCCATACGACGTTAACGGCTACCATGTTGGAGCACGCCATCGCCAACAGCGGTGATTTATGGGGACTTCTGCAACCTTACGCTCATCTCAACGCTGGCCGAATAGCTTCAGGTTAATATCCTCAAATAAATCTCGACTTTCGTTACGAAAGCCTTGTAAACACGCCCCTGCCGTTTCAATCGGTACCATTGTTTCACCGGTTCCAAGTGATTTTTTTGACGCCTTTGACTGGTGACCGACAAAGAACCTTCGGTTTTCAGCCCACGTCGCTTGGGATAAATGCATTATCACGTACCATCGCGACCCACGCGGCGTGAATAAGGAATTACGCGAATTTGGCCTGGCGCCTAACGAGTTAAATAATTTGAAAATTGTTTATAAATTTTTCAAAATATGTACGACCGGTATTTCTTTCGTTTAGGAGCCTTAGCGATGCCAAGATGGGCCAGCGTTAGCTCCTTGAGTTCTTCCACGTCATCGAAAAGCGGAAGGGACGTGTCTGGATCTGCTTTAGAACCATCTTTATTAACAACCTGCGTAGGCTCCATGGCGGAACTCGTTGAATTAATATCCAAAGTGGCACAATCAGGACGTTGTCCCGTTCCTTTAACTACCAAAGCACTCCATGCACTTTTTTACTACATGAGATGTTCGCAGGTAAGTATGTTTCCAATCTGGTTGGAACATTTTTATTCCAGAAACTGGATCCGATACGAGTGAAAAAAAGTATTTACGAAATTCAGCAGCTCGATTTCCTTGCTCGATGGTTTAATTAAATTGCTCTCTTTCGGGCCACTTTTAGGTGTATCCAATTGTACCATATTTTAAAACGGTCATTCGTTTATGAAACATTTGTATGGACTCCACTTAACGCTGCGGCAATTAACGTAATAAATATATATTGTCCTACAACGGTCACTTAAAATCAAGCAAATGTGTAGCCTTGCATTTTATGAAATCAAAATGCAGTAGAAAATAAATTTCCATTTGCTGGAATAACATTTGGAGTTGGAGGAATTTTCAAAAAAACTTATTTCGTAGCATTTTATATATTTTTTTCAATAAAAATTCTTAAAATGGACCTCGACTGGCCAAGAATTTTCAAATTTCCTCATTCGATGTAACAAAATATACGCGAATCAATGCAATCTGAATTTCAAACGAAGAAGTAATTGACCGTAACTGAAATCTTGCTGCAGCCGAAATATTCCCGATGTTTTTCCCAAATTTGAACCGCATAATTGATCGAACATTTTATTCAACAGTTGGAACATGGGGAACGTGGTTCTGCGATCCAGGAATTAGCATACGAAAGAGCCTACGTGGTTCTTCCGCCTTTGGTGGAATGGCTGAGAGTCGCAACGGCGCACGCCGAACATCGGCACGGTCACGTATTGGATCACGGTGATATCAGTCAAGCCGCGAGATTATTGTTACCTGGCGTGGATTGTCCCGTCAGACCAGTGTGGTGAGAACGGCAACGAAATATTTTACGTTGAAAGTGCGAGAGAAATACAAATAACTCCTTTGTTTTGGTATTACGAGATTTGGGAATCGAAATAATAATTATTTTTTCATATTTATTATTTTTTTGCTGTGTCTTTAGGGGACGCGTCCCAAAAGCGCTCAAAAAAATGACTCCCATCATTATACGCGATAAATTCCCTTGGAACAACAATAACAACGATAATAATAACGACAAATTTATTTTCAGTTCCGAGGAAGTGACGGTTTGTTCGAAAAGAATCGACGATTCCGAGTACGTCCGGTTGCTCTCGACGGAGATGGCCTTTAAAATGCTGATAAGCGGTCGAAGCGATTTAATATCGCAAGCGTTGGCGCTTTTACCACCGGCGAAGATCAACACGGTCAACGACAACGGGCTGACCGCGCTCATGCTGGCGTGCATCAACGGGGACGAGGTCGCGGTGGCTGCACTCATGGATGCGGGCGCCGATCTGAACGTGGAAAGTCCACCGGCACCCACGAGTCAGGCCTCGGCGACGCCGTCGAAGTCGTCGGCGACGACCGGCGGCGGCGGTGCCTCGTCCGGGAGCCCGAGCGTTAAGAACCCGTTGGGGCAATCGCCGACCGCGAGAACGCCACCGAACAAGGCCAATTCCACGACCGGGTCGTCCGGCAACGGGGCGGCGAACGCCGGTCTCGCCTCCACCAACATTTGTTACACGCAAACTGGTTTCAACGCGGAGACGCAACACTGGACGGCTTTAACGTACACGGCGTTGCTCGGGCATTGTAACATCGCGAGGATGTTGTTGGAACGTGGTGCGGCGGTCGAAGGCGGAGCCAAGCCCAGCGAAGATAAATGCACGGTAACTCCGTTGCAAGCCGCCACGGCATCTGGTAATAATGAAATGGTAGCATTGCTGCTGGCGCACGGGGCCCAGCCCTTTTTATCTACTCTTATAAAAGATACTTTTTGTTATTCCGGATCCGCTCAGAGAGGCTGTTATAGGTACGTTTCTTTTTTCTTTTTTTTTCCTTCCTTTTTTTCCGCCCTTGAATTTTATTCCGAATGTAGATAACAAATACGCCAAGATATTTCTGATATATTTTTTATCCGGTGCCAAGACCTACCCTGGATAATCGTTTGGCAATCATTTCTAACAAAGAAAGTACGAAGAACCCGGTTCTGCATCTGCTTGGCGTTGCATCGAAGACTTTTAGGCTCGAAATAACGAAAAAGAAGAAATTTAAAAAAAAATGTTTTCAAAATTCTCTGTTAACACTTTGCCGTCCGCGAGTCTGATAGGGATTCGCTCGTTTAGCGCCGGTATGAATCTTTATGTACGACACCAACGTGGTGCCACCGGCGCTGGCCCGATAGTTTTCGCATGGCACCAACGTGGTGCCACCGGACGGCAGAGTGTTAACAAAATTTTAAAAAATGGATGTATTTTTTTTATCAAAAATCCATCATATTATTTTACAAATTGCAAATTCTTCAAAAACCTCCGAAAATGGAAAAAATAACCTGATTGATTTTTTAAAACAATTTTTTTTTTTCAAAATGGATAGATTTTTTTTAATTCAAAATCCATCAGGTTATTTTCCTTATTTTCGGATTTTTTTTTAAACAATTTGCAATTTGTGCCTTACAAGGTTTCTGAGGTGACCCCTTCCATTAGCGAGGATATGAAATACTTCTTTCTTTTAAATCGGTCAAACGATGTCTCTCATATGTCTCTACTTTCAGCGCAATATCGGTAGCAACTGCACATGGTCAAAGAGGTAGCCTGCATCAGCTGTTATCTCACCCTTTAAACTTCTCAGCGAAACGTGGAGAGAAAGAAGTTCTTTCGTTGGAAGAGATATTGGCTGAAGGGAATGCTGGTTCTACTCAGCAACAGCAAACCGTAGAAACTCGAGGGAATCGGCGGGAAGGCAAAGAACCTGTATTTAGCAAAACACAAACGAAGGCCCTTCAAGAAGCAATGTATCATAGCGCGGAGAGTAATCATTTAGGTATTCTTTATTACTTCTCATTTGAAACTATGTATTTTCTTTCCTTAAATAGAAATCTTGTTGCATTCCTTTCGATTTCAACGTTTCGTCATTTGTGTTCGAGTGATGATTGTTCGATCCTTGATTTTCCAGACATCACGATGGAGCTTCGCAGTCTAAAAGTCGGTTGGACCCTGCATTGTTGGATGCACAGTCTTTCGACTGCTCACGAAATGCGATTGGAGACAGTCATCGACCAGCTTTTGCAAGATTTCCTACAAGTTTGTCCGGATGATTATTCCACACAGTTCGTGCAAGAGTGCCTTCCGCTGTTATTCAACATATTCCGGTACAGCAAGGTAACGAACAGTTTTTTTCTTGGAAATTTGGTATTTCGATACTCAAGGTATCCAAAAAAATGGGTTCGAGACTCTTCGAAGCGACTGATACTTTTAAAAAAATTACATAATTATCATCGACCATCTCGAACTGGTAGACTCGCAACTCGAACCCACAGTCGATTCGGATAACATCGACTCGAATAAAAAAATTGTGTTGCAGAAAGAAGGTACGACCCTGCTCCTCGCCGACATATTTTGTACCTGTTTCGGATGGGAGCCTATAAAGCCGATAAGGGACACGACCCTATCGAGTGGCTCGAGAATAGACCCAAAATTTGTGAACAATCCGGAACTGAGCGACGTGCAATTTCGAGTCGAAGGCAGAGTCTTTTACGGACACAAAATTGTCCTCGTAACGTCCTCTCCGAGGTTTCGAAATATGCTGAGTTCGAAATTGTGCGAAGGGAATCCACCGATCGTTCAGATCAACGATATTCGGTACCACATTTTTCAAGTAAGTTTTCAGACCCATTCGGGAACTTAATTTAGCGAATTTGAGTTTTCCAGGTGGCGTTATTTTTGATTATATGTTTATCGTCCTTTCAGATGGTTATGGAATTTTTGTATCACGGTGGCTGTGCAACTTTGGAAGTCAATCAAAGCGATGTCCTGGAATTAATGGCCGCAGCGAATTTCTTCCAACTCGACGGCTTGTTGAGATTCTGCGAAGCTCAGTGTTCGGCCATAGTCGACCTGGACAATATCGTTTCCATGTACATCCACGCCAAGGTTTGTAATTTAAAGAGAAAAATGGAATATTGAAAATGTGGTATTTTATAGAAAGACCTTTGGAAAATTTGAAGTACCACAAAAATGATAAAACTCAAAGTTTTTGTTTTTAGCGAATAGACACATTACACTAGAACCTCGTTATAACAAACCTCTTTGGGACCGAACAAATGCCTTTCCCACAATAGCCACTCTGCAATTTTCTCTATAATTTTTTGATCGGTCCCAAAGAGATTGTTATAACGAGGTAATTTCGATTATTCCATAACTCTGATCAAATTCGTAGGTGTACAACGCCGCTCAATTGCTGGAGTATTGTCAAGGATTCCTCTTGCAAAACCTGGTGTCGTTACTAACATACGACGATTCGGTGAAACGTTTGTTATTCGCCAAGAAATTACCAAACCACGATGTCTTGGCTGGTTTGCTTCTAACGTTACAAGCTCGAATAAAATCGCGTAGACCGCAACAAACGAATAAATTGAAAACTTGAAATTGTGATTTTGTAAGTATTTCCATAACGATTAAACGAGGACAAAAAAAATGACTGTAATCTACTATAATATAATAATATTGTCGATATCAAAAAAATATCCTTGTGTTCGATCGAAATGCATTTACGAATAATTATTT
Source organism: Gasteruption jaculator (assembly GCA_949825005.1). Taxonomy (NCBI): domain Eukaryota; kingdom Metazoa; phylum Arthropoda; class Insecta; order Hymenoptera; family Gasteruptiidae; genus Gasteruption; species Gasteruption jaculator. The sequence continues at coordinate 13,694,491 of OX463770.1, forward strand.
TTTATAAAAAAAATTACAATTTTATATAAAAGAAATGTATATAAGAACTTTTTTAAGTATACGTTTTACGAATGCTTTAAACCTTCATTCTTGCCTTGAAAACGAATTGTCTGGTTAGATATATATTTAAGTGTATCGTTGATATTCGAGTTATTTATGACTTATAGAAATATATATTGTTAATAGAAATATAATTTCTCCTTTTATTTCACCTAGATTTTTCCCTATTTCCCTATTTGCAATTTCCCAAAATATTTTTCCATTCGCGATGCTCGATACTTACCCAAATTCAGTTCGATACCATCCTTCGCTCTGGGAAATTGCATATTTCTTCCGAAAGTTCCTTGTTCGTTGTCGCAGTCGACATAACTTTTTCAAAATATCCTCCGAGAAGGTGATTTTCGAAAATACTGCATTCGGTACGCGTTCGATACGAAAGAATAAGGAAAAAGACATAACTTTTGATATCAGATCTTATTTTAATAAGCACAATTCTCTTTAATCCGTTGAATAATGACAATTTTCCGCGTTGGTTTTAAATACAAGTTTAATATTTTCTGTTGACTAATGTCTGTGTTATAATACTATTTTTTATTCAGAATGGTAATAATAATAATAAGATCATCAATAATCGGTAATAATAAGAATAATAGCAATAATAATCAGTTGTATATACAACACTGGGATATTATTATAGTCTTAGTGATAATGTGGGTTTTCGAGGGATTTTTGGGGATTTTGGAATGCCTAATAATTATCATAATTAATAACTTTTGAACGGGCATTCGGAAAATAGTTGTCTCAATCTACAATATAATTTAATAATTCCACTTTGTCTTCCTAAACTTTCTTGCATTAAAAAGCTCCTTTTCGTTTTGATTTTCCTTTTTTTTTTCAATACAACTGTATTCGAGACACAACGTTCTTAACAATTACAAAAAAATAATAATTTCATTAATAATAACAACAGTAGACGCAACCGCAATTCAAATCATTTTTAACATATTGCTCGTAGTTGGAAAAAATTTTATACAATTTGCTCATCGGATTTTCTAGTCCAATTAATCGCCATTTTTTTCAATAAATAAGTTAAAATAAGATAAAACAGTATTCAACAACGTCATTCCCATTTTTTTTTTACAATAACAAAGAATCAGCAGAGAAATTTTTTCACATTTCGAAAAAACCGAACATTTTTTCTAAGTGGAATGAATCTAACAAAAAAAAAATTCCATTAAAATACTTCCTCATTTATAGCTTCAATTTCTTATTCTTTTTCGAAATTAATTTTTACACTAACTTTTTGTTGAACTCAATTTCACAGAATTTTTCCCCAATAGGTACCACTAATTGCTACTTTGCTGGTAGATACATTTACCATTTTCAAAATACAGAGTTTTAGACATTTCTAGATTTTAAAATGGGCCAATCCAACAAATACATAAATTTATTTTGCAAAAAATAAGGGAGCTTTCAAATTTGTGATAAATAGTAAAATAAATGAAGCAACAAAGTCAATGGGACGGTTTCGTTTCAATTCTCGTCAGTAACATTGACGTTACATCATCTTGCGATCGCAAACCGATACTAAAGGCATGGAAAAAAAAACATTGAAACGAAGCTTTAATTGTCGGATCGCTGCATCGACCCGATAGGAATGTCGAAACTGCGAACACTCGGGTCGACAATTCCAAAAAAATCAGCCACTGTTCGACTGCGAATGTCATATTTCACTAAATAACAGATCGGTCTCAACCTTTCCCCGTAACATTCTTCGTTTAAGCTTCGTTTATTTTACGAATGAGCTGCGAAAGCACTGGAACTGATATTTCCAGTACAGTCAAAATTTCCATTTTCAATTCCTATCCACTTTTATCGGAATCAAATGTTACTCGTCGAGCTTTCGACTCGTTTTAGGTTCGCTGTTCGAAAGAATTTAGTCGTTGAACCTTCCGACATCTAAAATCATTCCGCATTTCAGTTTTTAATCTCCGTTATTAGTTTCCTACGAACATCCGAGTACCGATGTGTCATTCGAAATGTCCAATGTAGAGAAATGTTCCGACAGGACTTCCAACATCGACTTACGAATAAATTTCAAATTCATACCGAAAGAACCGTACATTCGCTATGAAAAGGATACTAGTTCCAAGAATAAGCAACAATTCCACATAAAATGTTATCGAAACTATCGGGCGTATTGGCAAAATAAAACAATTATTGTAAGCTATCGATATCGAATAGTTTTGATCTCCTAATTAACTCTAGACTGTCAGTTAGTAATATTTCTTCGCGAGACCAAAAAATTATCGCCTTTTGTTCTTGCAATTGTTGAAATGCTGGAAAGATAAGGTTTAGAATCACTTTAGCAAACCTCTGGTAATTATTATCGAGGTGAAACGGTTGAATTATACGAGAGATCGAAAAAGGCAACCTTCCGATTGGCGCTTTTCTGGTTTTTTTTTGTTTTTGATTGAGACAACCCTTTTTATTCGCAATCGACACCGTTCCTGATACCTATAAGCGCTAACTTAATTTAGTGACTAGAATAATAATTACTACAATGGCGATAATAACAGCAATTATTAATAGTACGTAAACTTTCCGGCGAAATTTACTTTGGTAATTACTTCCTTTAATCAATTGCTGCGCTCCAAGTTCAACATTACCGTGTACATTTTCTATATGGTTATCAATCGTACCTGGAAGAGAAAAAATTTACAATCATTAATTTAAACTAAATATTTGCTGGAAAAATTGAGCTTCCACTAATTCCCAAATTTGATAATTACTAATTTTAATTTATAGCATCTTATTTTTGGAAAAACATAGAACTTCCCTTCGAATAAATTTTATTGTGTGTTATAAAAAAAAATTAAAGCAAAAATTGCGCGATAAGGGTGAAAACTTACTAATAGTATCTCCTTGTTGATAAACCAACGCTGCAAGTTCACGCATTATTTGATTCACATCGAGAATGTCGCCTTCGACGCGCTTTATCCTGTCTTCTCGTTCTAGCAACATCCCTTGCTGAAATTCCAGTGATCTGAAATGCGCAATTTAGAAATGAACTTCCTTTCGTAGAACCAATTAACCGCTAGAATAAATTAACCATTAGAAAAAAAAAAAAATTCATCTAGCAACAAAATTTTCATCGAATTTAATTCATTAAAAAGAGAGTTGGTCGTAACGAGTCGAAATCCCACCTCTGAGTAGTCCTCCGCTCTTCGTCCTCCTGAGCCTGCAATAAACTCTGCTTTTCTTGATCCTCGTAATCATCGGCTGGGACTTCGAAAGAATTGGATGTCGTCAGAATGTGTCTCTTCATTTTCTCCGCGATAGACTGCGAACATAAGAATAATGGTTTAACGGCACACGTCGAGCAAAAATATGCATCGGACAATAAATATGAACCATGGGTTGCAAAAAAATATTACTTTTTGCATGTCCGAATATCTCTGCAAAGCATCTTTGAAATCCGTTGTCAGTTTTTCAATTTGTAACTTTTGCTGTTTGTCGCCTCGTCGCATTAACACCGTCAGTCTTGCGATATCTTTGCTCGTCTGAGTTACAACTTGATTTGTCCTTAATTGTGTCACACGCCTAAAACGACGGCAAAAATTATGAAAATAGTAATAAATAAATTTTCTAAATAAAAAAAGGGAAAACGAAAATTTAAAACCTCTTCGAAATCGAGTACGATTAAGGTTCGAGTAAGATTAAGCTTCGGCTTCGCATCAATTTTGAAATTACATATTTTTGGGGAAACAATAAACAAACGAGTAATATTTTGCAAATCGTCTGACGAAGGCAAAAATTATGAAAAAAATATTTCATGCTCGGAAAATATTTTCGATCGTACGATTAAACATTAAAATTGAAAAGCAGATATTACTACCACTAATAAATGTAGAGTTCAGAAAAATCTTACACTTTATCCCTGAGACCTTGACAATCTTTACTTGTTCCAACGCCTTTGTATGCACGTTCTAATGTACGCCAGCTTGTGTTGATTGTATATATATTAGTGGTAATATTTTCGCTGAGACTATAAAGTTCAGTGGGACTGAAACCCACATCAGGTACGTCCGTACGTTGATCTGTAGACCCATAGTTTTGGGAACTGTGCGCCATTCTGAAAAAGAAGAATCGCAACGATCTCGAACTACTTCCACAATTGTCTCTAAATAATCGAAATATTACTAAACGATTCGTATTAAAATGATGTTTTCGTCTCGACTTCGTATTCGTATAGCCTCGGATTCTACGTTACACCGGATATTCGTCAACTAAACGAGCTTGAAAATCAAATATTGGTATTCACCGATCGTATTTCGATAAATGATGATTTTGAAAATGAAAGTATACGTACCGAGTATACATTTCTTAACAATAAATGAGATGAAATTGGGGATATAAATTATCTGATGATCATTAAACAATTATAACATTAAAAAATGGGAAATATTATTCGTTCGAAGACACATTTGGTAATAATACGAATGTCACGAGATTAATATTAGCAAAGAAAAAATTATAAAAACTGCAAAATAACAAAAAAATGTAATTGGCTTGAATGATGTTTTGATTTTGAAAATTCAAAATTAATTAATAAAAATACTAACGATAATTTACGAAATTAGAAAACGAAATAAGAAAATATAATAATAATAATTTAATAAACGAGATAAGAAAAGGAGAAAGGTTTCGAATTTTATGTAGATTATAACGAACAAAATTTTCTGAATGAATTAAATTCTATGTAATTTAGGAAAATCAATTTGAAAAAAAGACACTAACGAAAACAAAGGAAATTAGAAAAACCATGATTAAAACCTTTTCGAAGTAACTTGTATAATTAAATGTAATGTTAATATATTTCTATAACTCTGCAACAGCGATAATGAATTATGTACTATATTATAACTTTCGAACACGTAATTTATGAATGAATCATCTTCGGGCGAACCTAGATACGTATTCTGTGAAAATAGAAAGCATACCTAATTGTTAGACGGGCTGTTGTTTTTCCAGAAATTCTCTTACAACATTTATGTTCCTTATTAACAAAATTTTTACTGTTTGTTTGAAATATGTAACAAATTAATAACAGTTAAAAACGAAAAAAACTTTTGTGATTATTGAATTAGATATAATTTGGTAGCAGGAATGTATTTATTTATCTATCAAAAATTCATCAATGATTTATTATTATAGGTTGAAAGAGTCAGACGAGAGAGATGGGTTTTACAAAAACAAAGAAATTACTCATACGTTGCAATTAACGTTACAACAATGACTTAGAAGATACCGTGAATCAAGGTTGCATTAGTAATTCCTTGTTGCTTTTCGACTTTTAAATGATATTTCATTGACACGAACGAAAAGGCTAAAAATTTGTAGATCGAAAGGTTCATCCTTTACCTATTTCTATCTCGCTTGGTCTACATATCCCGTTATCAACCTCTTCCGATACGATTTAATAATGGAAAAACTGCGCATGTTATAACCATTTAATTTTTATTTAAAAACATATTGTTAAATAACATCGAAAATGGTAAAATTAAAAGAAAATGGAAAAATTAAGAGAAAATGGTAAAATTAAGAGAAAATCAAAGCAAAAACTTAATGTTTTGCTTTGATTTTTCAACCATTTTACTGAAAGGGGTTAAAAAAGTGTTAAACCCATAAGGACCCCATAACTCTTTTTGGATTATCGACTTCTAGCTTTGTCTTAATCGAAAATAGCTCAAAAACCAATTTTACCCAAAAAAAATCAATCATTCTTGCTTTCGCGAACCTCATTTTTTAATGAATCCCTAACAACGATCATGGTTTTTCGTACCCCTAACAGCCGACGTGGGGTCCTTGGTGTAACAAAATTATTTTTTCAAAATTGATGATTTGAAGACTTTTTGGGAGAAAATAAAAATTTTTTTGTAAATTCGTGCCGAGGACGTTGGAAAAAATCAATTTTTTTTCCCAAAGCAGGAAAGACCCCACGTTCACTGTTGAGGGTCAAAATTATTCGTATGAAGGTTAAAAGGATTCAAGAAAAAAAAAGTGTCCCGTGTTTACAATTTTTTGTCCCTGTGCCTTAGAAATTTATTTTTCCATTAACAATGACCATTTCACGGTATTTTTTTTCTTTCTTTTTTGTTAAATCGAAATCTTCGTACAGGTTAGAATCATCGCCGTGCGGTAATTTCGATGCATTTTTGTGATTTTACCGAAAAAGCAATAAATCGTATAATTAATGACAAAATATGAGGGTTTCTAATTGGTACGTGCAGAAATATATATAAATAGCTAATGAAAAAAAAAAAGAAAAAGGGGAATCAACCGAAAGACGTGTAAACTCACCTCTAATTAAATTATCACAATGTTTATGAGTATTTACGTGGAAATTGTCAAGACAATCGACATTTAAAGTAACAAACGATTTTTGCTATCCAAGGAAATAAAGTAAATTGGAAAAAGTGACAGTTGCCTAAAACGATCTCTACTGTCTAAACGTCTATCGGTTTACGTTGGTTTAGCCGTACCGCTGACGTCACGGCACCTTCGGGCAGAGGAGGATACATTCGTTACCGACAGAGGCGCTGTTTTACCGCCGGGGCGCGTTCGAATTCCCTCTTTTAACAAGTTCCGTGCCGTTGCACTTTCCGTTCAGGCCGCAACTTTTTCGAATCCTTGGGGCGGGGGTCGTATGCGCCCCACGCGGACTCAATGGTAAATCTTCCAAAACTGAACGTCCCGTTTTCGTGCGTTCTTTTTTTATGCGCTTTCACTCTTTTGTGCCATTTCATTTTTGAGCGATATTTTTTTTTTGCGGAAAAAAGCACATAAAAACACATTTGACCGTACGATACATATTTTGTTTAATCGATGACGAATAATATTTTTTTTGTTTTCGTTCGGCCGGATTGTACAAAGATATAGACAAAAATATAATTTAATAGATACAATAATACCGAAATAATGGAAATTACAGTGGACGTTTTTTTATTTTGTTTTTATTTTTTTATTATTTTTTGTATATATTTTTTTAATAACCTGGGATATTTGTAACGTATGAAAAAAAATGTATTTCAATATTTGCTAAAAAAAGTGAATTATTTTGTTACTACGTTTATTTATTTTTATATTTTACTTTATTTATTTGTTTTTGTTACTATATTTTTTTTTATTACTAAATGAATATTCGATTTGCCTTTACTTCCACGGGAACGGCCCGTTCGACGTGACTCTAGCTACTTGGGTATACTCCTTACAAAGAAAAGAATAACATTATCTAATTTAACTCCACGGAACGCGATTAACATTTTTTCACAATATGCGAATTTCGAAAAAAATTTCCACGGATTCCTGGATTTTCTTCTACATTTATTCAAATCATGAATTTCTACCAAATATTTTTTTTCTGTAAAAGCTGCGGTCACGGATACATCTACTTTACCGACCGAGCAACATTTTAATTGAAAAATATAAATCGAAAAATTGCAATTGCATTGCGCACCCATGAAAATTAAAAATAACAATTAGACAAATTTCTTTTTATTCTCGGAAGCCATAAATTTCGCTTTGGGGGATAAAAAAAGTACATATCGGGAACCGTTGTCTGCCCCGACGTTAACGAAAACACCACTCTAGTCAAAATACCGTCCAACGATTGCCGCAATGAGTCATAACGAATTCCTCAAAATAAAAAAAAAACTTCGCGAGGAAGTAGAAGAAAATCCAAAAAATGAGATTCCAATAAAATTCGAGCGAAATCGAAACGTAACGGGTTCAATGGTACCTATCCTTTCATTCGTTGTCCCTTTTCCTTGAATGGGATGACAAAAAAAGGGAGGGGAAATGGTAGATGGCGCTGCCATAGACCCTCGCTACCAGCTTCATTCGCCTAAACTCACGTCTCGTAATGGTAAAAGAAAAATACTGGAATCAAGTTCGGGTTTGAATACTCACTGGAACTGTAAAATTCGTTTACGAGGTGCCCCGATAGGCGACCGTAAATATTTCGACGAATATTTTGGATAATTCGGCCGAGGGATATCCGCGCCGAAGGGAGATTCGCGAGCAAGGGTCAGTCCTTAATTCGACACTGACTTGACAAGAAGACCATTATTTGACGAAAGTCCCCGAGTTGAACCGACAGATTGCGAAAGCCTTCAGAAACAACAACCGTCGGCCGTAAGTAGAACTCTTGCATGAAATTCTTTGGATTTAACGTAGAAATATTGATAATATGGTATTAAAATGAGCGTTTAAGGGGATTTCGCGAAATTCCGCGTAACGATTTGTACGTTTTTTTTGCCGCAAAAAGCGCGAAATCGCGGGCACGAGATGCGAAGAAGTTTCTCGATGAGGGTAGATCCCGTTGAGTCTACGATGGTAGCACGTACGACGTCGTGTCGTGCGTCATGTCGGGCTCGTGCCGAGAGGCATCTTCCATCTTTCGAGAATATTAATACAAAGATCTTCCATTTTGCGTGCATGCGATCGGAGGGCCGATTTTCGCGAAATTTTCCGGCGATCGCGCGGGCCATTTCCGCGATTATTGCGGGAGATTTCGCATGGGAACGCGCTTTAGGGGCGGCCACGCTTCGAAATCTGACGTTTTCATCCGAACGAACTTTTTCATTGATCATGGCTTCTCGTATTTGCTTTTCCCACGTACTAACGCTTCCTCGCCCGACGCGTCTAGCATCGACATCCCGACGTTCCTTTTTTTACTTCGAGTCCAGGCACGCTTATTTTTCTCTCTCGAAACAATGCATGAGAACTGGCCTGTTACGATGCTTCATGGAAACAAAAAAAAAGGCCTATGGGTACACTTCACCATTGATGGCGTTGGCCTTAGATTTGTAATAGCGCACCTTCCCTGGGCATTCTTCTCGCAATTGTTAGGACCCACCGCTTGTGACTACGCTAATTTTTCGAAATTTACTTCCCCTTACGTGGATTTAGTGAACTCTTCCAAAGCTAATTAATTGACGCTAATGAGACGCGAGGAGGAAAAATAAATTCTTACACGGTATTGTGTAAGAGCAGAAGTTCCAAATATTTGTTGGATTTGGGATCCCAAACTTTTTCGATTGTTCCATTTTTGGACAAAAAAAGATTTCCACAAGATGGAATTTTGTTATTTTGGATTTGAAATAATTATTGCGAATTTTTATTAACGCAAACTATAACATTTCCTCATTTTTCCAACTATTTAGTAAACTACTAATTATCCCTGAAAGCAATTAGCGATTTCGGTACTGCGATTTCGAGTAAATGGGAAGACCCGATTGTTTTTAAATACAAAAATTACTATTACCTAAAATACTTGGATCTAGATGGAATCTTGACCCTGAAACTATCGAGAATGAAATATAATTACATTTCAATAATTTTTTAAAAGAAAATAATGATCTCATACTCGCTATAAACAGCTGATAAAAGATTTCAAGGGTAACGAATACCTTACTTGAATTTCAAATGAAGTTAATCGTGTTCTTCGTGTCTTTAAAGAGACGGAAAAATAAACATATTTGCAGCGTCCATTTTAATACGAAGTACGACCGACTTTTATCTTTTTCAAGGAATTAGGAATAAAATTTGGAAGCACGAAATTCAATGTACCAAAAATAATAGGAAATTTCCTAAGCATCGGCCGTTCTTTACCGAATGTACTTCCAAAATATTTTTAAGCATCCGATGGTTAATACATTATCCGTTTTTCATTGAGCTCGAAATTAAATAGGTATTTTCGACTACTCGAATTTTTATACTCGTTCTATTATTTATATTTCTGCGGTATAAAAAAAATTAAAACATTGCCTTTTAAAAAATTTTTTTTTAATAAGAAAAGAAACGACATTTTTGTTTTTGTTACAGAAACTGTAGAACAAATACACACGCCTCCCACATAGACATAATAAACACTGTTAAAAAGTTGAGCATTAGGGCCCCTTAGTAAAACAAATTTATGTTCTTAACCATCTTTGTCCATCCATGCTATATATTTCCCGAGCACCAATCGGAACGGTATTTCGAAAATTTCGATTTTGATTGTCAATTGTAAAGTGTGAGGAGCGCTACAAATTTCAAATTTATACTGATTTTGCGATTTTTCTAAAGTATCGAATTCTAAATTTGAGAAATTCGTTAAAAACAGTTACATTTTCCTTTATTTCTATATCGAGAAATGTGAAAGCATTTTAAATTCAACAATATAATGACGGTAAAATTGCAGATTAAGGTCAAGTGTGAATCAATCCAAGTTTCACCTTCATAAAATTTCCGCCAATTTCACAAGCCCGCAATAACTTAACGGGATCCTTCGACACATGCGGAGGATTTCACAAAAATCAGAAAATTAATAGACCTTTCGTTTTATCGTTGTAAAATAATATCGAAGGTATCGAATTCGAGTTTTGCTTCAATAACGAAGATTCTTCAAACTTTTCCAGTTGGTATCGAACAGGCGAAGGCTAACAAACTTTACGAATCTTCAAGTTTCGATAGTCTTTTTTTACACAAACAATGATGAATCGTTGGAATTCGATAAAGTCGCAACCTTGGTTTTACATTCAGGGAGAATGCATCTTCAAACATTTCATTTTTTCATTCCGATTATTAAAAGAAAAGTTCTCGGTATTATAAGAACGTGCTCCGATAAACCCCAAGATTAAGATTGTTTCCAAAGAGTATGTATCGGCCCATTAAGAACCGTGTTTGATATTTTCACAATAAAGAAAAACAGTTATTTAGAGAAGTCGAGGAAGTACGAGAGTTTGCGAAACTCCGATACTCGCAAATTTCATCCACGAGGAGTCTCGCTAATTCTTATAACGTCATAAAACGTTAGGAAACATTTGTAAATATGCCAAAGCATGCAAATACAGAGATCTTATTACCAGGAATATTAGACTGCTGAATGTTATGTATTCATCAGCTGAATGAATTTGTCAGTCGTTGACCTCTTTCTCTTGATAAGTATAGAATTTACCATGTTTGTAATTAATAAAGCCAGCCCTTTATTGCGCAAAGTTAAAAAAAGTTTTTCTAAAAGAGAGCTTTAATGTTCCACGAACCAGAAACGGAGTGACTTTGATAGAATTCATTTTCATACAGAGTTTGAAAAATATATACCACACTATGTAGTCTCTTTTAAACTTGATTCTATTTGCAAAATATTAGGGAGATTTATTTTTGCGCAATAGGTAGAAATGTAGTTTCCGATATTACATTATCAAAGATAAATGATTCGTATCCCATGTAGTCGAGTATAATTCGAAAAGAATGGAAATTTTATCGTAGCGAGAATGATACATTTTATCTGAAAAATTCCGAAACGAATAAATCCAAAATTCTTATGTAATCGAGGAAATCTATATGTCGAAACTATGGTCAACGAATAAGCTAACTTTGAAAATTTGTTAATCGAGTTCTTCCGACGTATCGTATCGAATAAATTAAAATTTATCTTAAATATTCAATATGCACTTGCATCTATTAAACTCAAATCTTTTTTTAACAAAGAAATCACAGTCGATTCAATTTTTAAAAAATAGACTGCTTTTTCCGCCGAGAAGGAAAACTCGAGACATAATTAATCCATTCTCTCGTACGATGTCACATACGGAGGAAAGTTTACAACTGCAGTTACGATATTTTCATCGCTCTGCAAAAACGTAATCACCGGCATGAGGATTTCAAACTAAAGCCAATAATAATTGCAATTTCGGTTATTGCTTTTTCCTTTCAAAGAACAAAATTATGGTATTAGCGCAGCACCAACTGTAGTCGTGTGCGAATAAGATATGCATCGCTATGTAGAAATAGTCATTGACCGATGCAAATCCTTTAGATTATTTAAAAAAAAGGTTTGAAAGTCATCGAAGTTAATGCGCATTCCAATGTGCACCAGGTCCGAAGGCGATAAGTAGTTTTTTCCTATATCCTGTCGCTACATTCAATAATTTCTCCTGCAAATCTTAGTAAATTCCCTAGACGACAAATGTATGGTAATATTTTCTACTCTGTAGTTTTCTGTGGCAGGATATAATTCAGTTTTTATTCGATGCACACTTATCAATTGTTTCTAACACAATTTGATGCAGCAATTTAAGGCTGTATCACAAACAAAATGTAACAATGGCGTAGGACGTAAATTTACAAAAATGGACCAATTGGAATCGAGAGTTTTTGGACAGAGGGGACAATTGTTTATTGCTATTGGTCGATTTGCATAAGTTTATTTCTTATGGCATCCGAGAAGTTTTTGTGTAAAGGCCCTTAGCGATGAAAAATAATGTAAAGGCACAAAACATATACATGTGGTAGATTCTCCCTGAGAAGAGCAAACGATGAACATGTTGAATCTCTTTGTTAGGTACGGCCTAAACAAAACGCTTATCGTTACTATGAATAGACGTGCTGATTTCCATTCAGCTGTTGGTTTCTTTTCGCTAGACTATACTGTATCCATTTTATTATAATGAATATATACACACACACATACAACCGGGTCATATTTTTATAAGAAAAAAGTGCATAAATTTGCTACGCGAATTGATATTAATTATTCTCTTTCAATTTTATTTCTGTGGAATTATAACGTCAATGTTGTGATACAATAATTTACACGAGGACCAAAAAAAAATGTTTTTCAAAATTGTAATTAATTACTATTTTATTATAATATTAATTATTATTTTATTATATATTTTATTAATTATTAATTGTTTATCAAATTTTTTATTAATATTATCAGTATAAAATTAACAAAAATCAAGGACTGCCATTTCGGGAGTGATAGTTCCAAGGTTGACCGACAGAGCACCACCGGGATAAAAAAGAATCTTTCTTTTCTTTCTCGAAAGTAGAGGTTATGAAGCCTCGGAATAACAATTGGGAAATTCCTAATGAAAAAAAAAAACAAAAAAACATGAGACTGCAAAAACCGGCAACGTTATTTCCATGATATGCTTCGTGCACTTTTATCTCGATTCTCGGTGCGTTCTTGATAAACGCGGTAGAAAATTTCCCCCAAAAATGAGTCACCACCGAATTGTTCCGTTGCATTGTCTGACTTTAAAGGAAAAAAAAAGAAAAAGAAATGACTCAGGACAATACGTTTTCGTAAAAGATTGTAATCTTATGATTAGTTTGATGTATGGATTATTTTATATATTTTGACATTGGCAAAGAGTGACGTAAGAAACGAAAAAAGTGCAAAGAAAGGAGACGAGAAACGGTGAAGCAGTCAGTCACATGGCCCATCAAAGTGACGCGTTTGAGATAATACACAGAGCACACGGAGAGTATGTCCAAGGCATTTTGTCAGAAAGGATAGAGAAACGTTTGCTTTGCGTCATTCCACAGCTATCTCTTTGTCTCCACATTGCCTTGCATACGCTTTGCATCGGCTACATATACCGATCCCTCAAGGTTTTCTTCTCTTGCACTTGCATCTTCCTTATAATAACAAGAGAAAATAAAACGACGTAATAATTTATTGGAATCCTTCTCCCATTTTTGCCTTTTTTCTTTTTGAGAGTTGCATGCCAATGTTATTCTTGATTTAGTGGCTTGATATATTTTTTAATTAAAATACAATAAGAAATTAGGTTCGACACTTGTACGAGCACCCAAATTTGGAATCGGATTTTCTATCTTCTTCTCAAAAATAATTCGTATGTTAAACTTAAACAACGCGACCTGATTTTTATTTGAATCCTTAAAATTTCTGCAAGTACATCTTTCAACTCGAATCCGAACCTACCGACGATATGTAAAAAAATGTCACGTCGCTCTCCAGAAATTAGCATAAATTTGAATCAACGAGAAACCACATTTTGTTTTGTAGATTTCAAAGAAAAATTGAAACGAACCCACATTTTGTGTCGAACTCAGATTAGTTAGTATCGAATTGCGACATTTCGGGATCTACCTTTTCGCTGAGTGATAATTTTCAAGCGAACTTATACAAATTAGCCTTTGTTTTGAAATTGACAACTTTTCTTTGCACGGTTACGCTTTGGTACGATGCCAATTCGAATTCGCAAAATTACAAGTTTCGTAGATTCAATAATGTCGACCGACCGGGTTCTCTTCAATTCGAAAAGCCAAGATTCAGCGAAGATTTCATTTTCTTTTGTATCTCGAAGGTTCGAAAGGTCTTGGAATTATCCAAATTAGTGTCGCATGTACGTATTGCGATCACTGCTCTATTTGTTAAGTAGTTTGTTCTTTGTTATATATATATACAATGGGACAATTGGACACACCTAATTTGACTACATAGAATATTGCGTGTCAAGGAACAATTGGATATACATACAAACTCCGCTAATACAGTTTATCATAAACTTTTATAATGTTACACGAAAGAACATTTACACCAAACTGGAGCAACGTCGACTATAGCTCTCGTTGGAATCGATAACCCGATTTGAGTTTCATTAAATATTATATTTGTTGGAAAATCAACGATTTCTTGTTATTATAATCATAATAAATATTCTGAAACAAATTACGAGGGTGTATTTGATAACTATGAAGGTTTCGAGTATCGTTCGATTACATCTTCTGGAGCGTGTACTCCAAAATTGCATCCGTACTCGGCGAACACAATTCCATTTTGTTAAATAATGTAATAGACTTAGAAATTTCCAAAAATCATAATTTCTGGAAATTTTCATAAGACAATAATCTCGAGGACCATCCGACGAGTATCCAAATTACATTTCTGTGTCGTCTGTTTTTCTAATATTCATCATTTTTAATAAATTTTGAAAAACTATTCATTAGAATGCCACCTGGCGACCAACTTGGTAACCTGTAACGCAAAATTTTTTCTTCTTCTAAGTAATTGAAAAATGCTTAGTTTCCAGTCAGTGTTGCCACCCTAAGTTTTGAGCAACAAATTCAATTGTTCTCTATCGAAGAGGGTTTCGCATTTTTCTTCCTGAAATGGAAAGTTACTTCGAAGCGTGGCTGGAATTCCAGAAACATAAAACCATAAATTTTCCTCTTGTGGGGTCGCCTACCTGCTGCTTTTTGTACAAGGGCAAGCGGGGAGGGCCCTCACCCTCGACAGCTGCGTGTCCTTTAAATGCGCCCCACCCTTAAAATCACTAGAAGACACATACCAACGCTAAAGATTTCCTCGTCATACCTTTAATCCGTAGGTACGCTAGGTACCCAAAGGCTCTTCCCTTTACGACGACCTCTCCCGAAGCAGCGTCAAGCGACCTCCACCTATCGGCACACAATCGCGTTTCTCTCTCTTTCTCTCTCTTATGTTAGAAGCGAGGTGTGCTTCAAACTCAGGGTCATTGACCGTCTGACCATGAGCCGCGCCCCACATACGTTTCTTCTTCCACCACTTTTCTTCCATTCGTCGTTTTATATACCTTAGCTTCAAGATCAAAGTCGATTCTCGATGAAGGTCCTTTTCACGAACCTTTTCCCATCCTTCAACAATACCTAGGGTCTTAGGGATTCCATAATTGCAGAAAGGACCTTCTTTGACCCGACCCTTTTCATTTTTCCTGCCAAGTGTTAAACCTTTTAACACTTCGGGGGTTAATCCCCTCATTTTCTTTCGCTCAAACGTATTTCATTTCGAAAAAAAAAATACAAATATGGTCCTTGTTTGCAAATTAATAAAAAAAATAACAAAAAGGGGGGATTAAGAATGCAAGGATCAATTAGGAAGAAACTAAATCAATTTCGAAATTTGGAAAAAAAAAATTGAAAATTAAAATACATCGTTTTAAATTATTTTTAACCCTTAGAGGTCACACGTTCTGGAAATAACGCGCCGGTCACACGGGGTCGCAATGACCCCAGCCATTGTTGCCGCGTTGCCGGTATCGTTCCGAACGACTCATAAAAATTCAGGATATTAGTTTGAACCTTTTAGAATGAGAATATCGTGGCCAAAAATTTTTATCAAATTTTCAGAACGACGGAAAAAAAATCAGCAAGGAGGCAATGCGTAAAAAAACCATTTTTGCGCTTGGAGTCATTTTGACCCCTGGTGACCTCTAAGGGTTAAAGATTTACATTTTATTTAGATCATTGAGAATTTTCGAAATCTACGAATTTCGATGAAATGATGAACAATGGGAAAATCGGGTACCTACAATTAAAAGAAAGTCTTCCAGGCTTTTTATTAATAGATTTGATGAAAGCGTAACAAAAGAAAGAGAAAATAATCTCAAAATGCATTCAACTGTGAGCTATTCAAGTACGGCGTTATTATCGGAAAGGATATGGGTCAGGGTAGCGCGGCAGTGGGTAAAACGTCCTCGATTGATACCGAATGGGTATACTGAAATCATAAGGCAATGTATCACACGTTTGAGGAATAAAGTCAGCAAGAACTGCGGCAGCCTTTCCCCCCTTGATTTTTCATCTTGTAATGGCGGTGATCATGATATTGAGAAACAGACTCGTGCCGATGGGTTTCATAACCTCTATGCCCAGCAATTTAAATATCAAATAAATATATATATTAAAATTTCATTGTTATATACAATAAAATGTATATTCAATATTGAAATTCGGATAATTACTGTATAATAATTATATTTGAGATAATTATGAATAATCGTGTTACGTTTTTTATGAAATTTGTAATATATATTTTTTATGATTATATTTTTATAATCATTTTCAGTAATTAATATATATATATTTTATTAAATAAGTAATATATGTATTACGATGCAAAAATATTTGATAATTTTGTGCGATACTAAAGTTTGCGAATTTCTGTTCGATGGTACGACACACATTCTGCGAATCCAATGGAAATTCGCAGGCTTTGGTTTTACAGAAAATCCCACAATCGAAGGTAATATTTTTAGCCATCGTTTTAGGGAATCATACCAGGGTGAATCGCGATAATGCAAAATTCTTCATCGCAAAAGCAAATACGAGTCCGCCAACGATATATAATTATCTTTTTTAAGACTCGAAGACTCGATTGCACGTGTCGCTTCAATTTTATCGAAACCTCTTTCTTCGACTTGTCGAGAAATTCCTCGAGTCTTTGTGTACTTACATTTTCTGGAGATTAACAACAATAATATTGTCAAACTTCTAGCACTTGATTTTTTTATTTTTTTTTTCATCGTGTTGATTTATCGTATCTGTGTTTGTAATGCGATAAAAGCTGTTCGAAATTTTACAAAAAAATACAAGAATTATAGAGTAACTTTTTCAAAATAAAATCGATTATATTTTAATTACTTCAAAAACAACACGCATACATTCAAGACATTATGATCTAACGTGTATCGTCTCACTCGAAGTCTGATAATTTCCAGTTTCAATTTTGGCCTTTCGTTTACCAATGAAAAATTCTATCGAGTAAAACTGTTGAGTAAAACTAAAAATATTTTTCTTTAGTCGCACAAATTATACGATCGAAGGCGGAAATCAAGATTATTCTGATTTTTAGCCTTCGATGCACACTTTTTAATCGCTCGACGATACGATCTAATGTGAAAATCTTGTTTTTTTTATTTTTCAGCTTCCAAAAGGAAGTTCTCTGTGCTGTGATTTATCATTCAGGGGGCCAAAACACGCGCAACAACGGACAACCCCACAGGATCGGGGGGTGCTTCTCGTGTCTCGGGAGGAAGGTCAGGGTCTGAAAAAGAGTTACCTTGACTTTGTAACAGTTTTTTTGAAAGGAACCTTAGAGAACAAAAAAAAAAGCGAAATTTTCGAAAGAGCCAAAGGAAAACTGTTACTTAACGCAAAATCTCCAAGACTAAACAAACAAAAACAAATTAGAGCGTTGCGTCTGTAATTTGTAAAACACAGTACTAAAAAGATTCGATGCCTTCCAGGGACGATATTCGCTCCCTATCCACTGAGCAACGCTGGATCCCTCCTTCAACTGTTAGACGCGATGTACTCACCCCAGAAAGCAGAAATGATCTCATCTTTAGAAAGGTGCGGGGTATTCTTAACAAGCTTACACCGGAAAAGTTTGCAAAGCTGAGCAATGATTTGCTTAATGTCGAGCTCAATTCCCATGTAATTCTCAAAGGTGTCATATTTCTGGTAAGTAACTCCGTTTTTCTTATTTTTATTGCTATCGATAAATATTTTCCAACTAAGTTCGTCTCCCACGAACACTCGAGTCGTACATTTTGCAACCGACCCGAGTCCATCTGTGACATTTTTTCTCGTTGACTGTAGATTTTGTGAAATTTAACAAAAAAAAAACTGGACTCGGGCCATTTTCACGAAATGTTGAAACAAATATATATTTTTTGTCGACGAAATAATAAGTAATTTTTGTTTTTAATTTTTCGCAGATCTTTCAAAAAGCACTCGATGAGCCCAAGTACAGTTCTATGTACGCACAGCTGTGCAAACGGCTGTCAGACGAAGCACCAAACTTTGAATCACAAAAACCGACTATCGAAGGACAGCAACCACAAAGTACATTCAAGATATTGTTACTCAACACTTGCAGAGATGAATTCGAAAATCGATCGAAGGCAGCGGAGGCATTCGACACCCAGGATGTCCTCACGCCGGATCAGGAGGAACATCGACAGAAAGCTAAGCGTAAAATGTTGGGAAATATTAAATTCATCGGAGAACTGGGAAAACTGGAGATCGTGTCGGAGAACATCCTCCATGTGTGCATTATGGAGCTGTTGGCGGATAAAAAACGTGGAGGATCCAGGAGGGACAGTCCCGAGGACATCGAATGCCTCTGCCAGATTATGCGCACCTGCGGCCGTATCCTTGACACGGAGAAGGGCCGCGGTCTCATGAACCAATATTTTAAACGAATGAGTTCCCTGGCAGAAAATAAAGATCTTCCTATACGCATCAGATTTATGTTGCGTGATGTCATTGAATTACGTAACGATGGCTGGGTGCCGCGTAAAGCTATTAGCACTGAGGGCCCAATGCCAATCAATCAGATTCGTAATGATAACGATGAATCTTCAAGAGGAGGTGGTTATCATAGACGGGACGATCGCCTTCCAAGCGATCTCTTTAGAAAAATGGGCCGTGGTGGATTGGAAATGGATATGGTTGGAAGCATACCTTTGAGTTCACCCTCATTCACTATGCCACCATCTTTCAGTCCAAACGGTTTTTCTGCAAATCCTGGAAACGTTGCTTATGGACGTCATAATCAACGCAACCAATCGGGTTATTATCCTAACCAGAATCGTCATCAAAACAATTACCAAGGAAAACACAACCAACAGCAGCACAACTCGCCACAAAACTATAACAATAGTGAGTCCCACATTTGTCTTATTCGCAAATTTTGTACAAAAACCCCAGAAAGAACGCGGCTACAAATTACAGGAATTTCGACTAATTCTTTTGAAAGAGAAAAAAAATTCATACATTATTTGATGTAAAATTATTTCCAAATATGCCATTTGCTAATTTGGAATATGCATATAACATATTTCTAAGCAAAAGCTTAGAAAGTTACTCGAGTTACCTTTCGAGTATAACATTTTCACGAGTCCTATTCTGTCTTTTCTCAGATGGCAACAAGGAACAACTGCGTTTCAACAAGAACAAGATGGTGATCCATCCAGAGGAAGTGTCTCTAAGACCATCAACCAACTCCATGATGTTCAAACCAGCTACTATCAATCCAACTCCACCGTTGAACAATGGTGAGTTGCACAATTTCCAGTTTGCAATGTTATCCTTGCAACTGAATGCAAAAAAAAATACTAGAAAAATCTTTTCATTCTCAAATTAACGTTATTTCTACCAAAGGTGTGAAATAGCACCTTTTAAAATTTGTATTTCCAATTATTTTCGAGGTTTTTACGACACCAACGTGGTGCCAGCGGCGCTTGCCCGATAGCTTTCGCATGGCACCACCGTGGTGCCATCGGACGGCACAGTATCAATAGAGAAAATCTATTTTAATTAAAATTCTATATTTTTGCTTTTGTTATTTCAGTTTCGCGAAAACAACAAAACAATATTAATCGTGGAAATGTGATAGATTTGTTCCCAGGACGTCTACCAGAGTCGCCGTTGTTGCGTACAACGTTGAAACCGAGTTCTCCTTTGATACACAAAGAAACACCACCGGCAATAGTGATAAAGCAAGGACCAGTTGATAAACGCGAGAAAGCGCGTGATCGCAAGGACAAAGGACCAACGAAAGAGGAAGTCTTGAAGAAAGTCACGGCGTTATTGGATGATTTGGTGTCGCATAATAATGTTGAAGACGCCGTAACGGCGTTCAAAGATCTTAAAATACCGGACAGATTCATACGCCACGCAATTTACACATTGTATTCCGATACATTGGAAAGGGGCGATACCGAACGCGATCTCGCAGCTAAACTCGTGTCGCAATTGAAGAAGGAGAGTTTGGTCACCGGACAGCAAATAAACGAAGGGTGGAAGGAACTCGTTGCAAGCATGACTGAAAAAGAAAGTACCGTGCCTTGCATAGCTTCTCATGTCGCCTTTCTTACGGCACGAGCTATCGTTGATAATCTCATGCAATTATCGGATCTTGCTTCCGTGACGGAAAATGGCCAACATCATCCACTTTTCCTTTTAGTATTACAACAGTTACACAAAAGCCAAGGGAAAAATAAACTAATAACGATATTTAATGATAGTAAAGTTAATCTTATCAGCCAATTACCGGAAGCGGAAAAAACGAAAGACAGATTGGGAGAGATCCTGGAGGATAGAGAATTGACTTTCTTGTATCCGCTTCTGAGAATTCAAGGGGAAATGTGGCGTCAGTTAGAGTCTGATCCCAGTCCTAGTGCTTTATACAAATGGATCAAGGATAAACTCGAACCATCGCATCAATCCGATCCCGAGTTTATTAACGCACTCATGAACGTTTTGATCAAGTACATCACCCAGGTGAGTACCAATTTTTTTTTCTTCTCTAACGTCATTTTTTTAGGTATATGTAATACTTTCAATCGTTTGTTTTTGTAGTAACCCAATTTTCAGCACAGCAAACCAGGCATTTTGTTGTTATTTTCAGAATTTTCAGAATCATTCGTTGATTCATCTCCCACTGATACTCGTTTACTGGCTTCGCGACAATATTTAGCTCCTTTCGCGAGAAACCACGTTCTCCTAAAACTGCAAATTTTGAAAAATATTACAATTTCTTCTATAATTTTCAGGAAACAACATTGGCACCTGGCGTGGCTCTTAGCAATAATCCCGACAAGTCATTGCAAGAGAAGGAAAGCGCTTTGTTGGACAAATACACCGGAGTCCTTCAAAAATTCCTTCCACAAATCGATCAACAGGTTACTGCCTTACATGCGCTCCAAGTATTCTGCTTCTCGCATAATTTTCCGAAAGGGATGTTGTTGCGGTGGTTCATGGCGCTTTACCACTCTTCGGTAGTCGAAGAAGAAGCCTACTTCAAGTGGCGAGAAGATATTACTGACGCCTATCCTGGCAAAGGCCAGGCTCTATTCCAAGTAAGTTTGATTTTCAAACTTTGCTTCCTTTGGTTACTTGACACTATTTCTACCAAAGGTGTTAAAAAAGACACCTTTGGTAGAAACAATTATTTTCGAGGTTTGATTCCCCGTTTTTTTTTCAAAATCGCAAATGAGAGGAGCTTGATAGAGCAATTACGCGTCTCTCAAAAATTTCGTATCGATTAAGAAAATCTATTTTTATTATAATTCTATATTTTTGCTGTTGGATTAAGTTTGCTTTGGGTGTTAAGTATTATTATTTCTCAGTTTTTCGCAATCAGAGGTAGCAAAATCTGTAAATTTGATTTATTAAAATTTACATTGTTTTTTTTTTTAAGGTAAACTCATGGTTAACTTGGTTAGCCGAGGCATCGACAGAAGAGGAGGAGGACGATGAGGAAAACTAACAAAATAGTGAAGAAAATCCTCGGAAGGATTTTACCTTCTTTTCCTGCCTATAATTTTGGGATAGGGGTTTTACTGTTCAATATAACCAAGAGCTGAAGCAACGGTTTCAGTTTTGTAAGTTGAGTTGTCTCCAAAAAGAAAAAAAAAGGTTTAAGAAAATGAGAAAAAAAAATGCGAAAAAAAGAAAGAAAAATGGCCAAAAAAATGCAAATAATAAGTAAACGAGGAAAAAACAGTAAAAAAAAACATCTGGTGAATCTGTCGGTTGGAAACCTTTCTAGTGACTAAAGATCGAACTCGATAAAATGTGTCTTTTAAACAAAACAACCAACAAACACGTCTAAAAAAAAATAAGAATATTAACAAACCAACAATCTAAACAAAGAATAACAAAAGGGGGAAAGGGAAGAAGAAAAAGAAATCTAGGGGAGAAAAATTCACCGACTGGCATCACGTCAGATGAAAGTTTTAAAAAAAACAATAATTTTTAGATAATTGAAAATATTTAATATGATTTACGTAATGAATTTTTTTTGCGGGTTAGCAAATAGTTACAAAAAAAAAGTAAATAAACGTACGCCTTCAAGATATATAAATATTTAAAAACAAAACAAAAAATATGACTACATCTTGAATCGATCGTCATCGGCGCAGGAAATAAGAGAAGAAACAAGTAAAGGCGGGGAGTAAAGATAATATTAATAATAGTGATAAGAACTAAGTAAGATTTCGAAGGCATAAGAAAGAAGAAAAAATTGAGTAGATGTGGTTTTTTTTGTGTTACTCGTATAGTAAAGAAGGGTATCTCTTTTTTTTTCCTTTTGTGTCTAGTATTTTGTGCATGTGCCACGTCTTAATCTTTTGTAAGTCCCTTTATTTTTCCGTCTGCAATTATGAGCAACGCAAAAATATAACAGTCGCTTGTTATAATAATCTCTGTATAATCAATCAGCTTTTATCCATTTATTTACAAAAACGAAAACTTACTATTAAAAGAAGTCAAATATTTAATCGATAATTTTCCATCCTTTTTTCTAATTTATGAAGTTTATGAAAAAACTGTGTACGTAAAACTTGTTTTTTCTTTTAGGGGAAAGCTTCTCCGTTTTCTCAAAACTTTGTTGGCTTTTTTTTTACAACTAGCAAACAAAAAAATACCACTAAACACTGTATATATGCATCTAACAATGCAATTTGTAAGGGAGACAGAAAAAATACTGTAATGAAAAAAATGGAAATTGTTTATAATTTTAATCTCAGTCTATTTGAAATTAACACCATTTCTGTCACATTAATTACACGTAATCAATTTTTTACAGACGCATAATTGCTCTGTCGATTGCGAGCACCTCCCGTTTGTGTCTTTAAAAAAAAGGATGAAATTAAAGCTCGAAAAAAATTCGAAAATGAAAATTCTGAAAGGTGTTTTTCTGTCACCTTCGGTAGAAATGGTGTTAATATTCCAATCGCCGAGAAATCGCTGGAAAAAAAAGAGAAACACAACACGAATGTATGAGGCAAAATATTGTTGAAAAGGAGAAAGAGTTTTCCCTAGGAAATGTATTTAAATTAGTTATTGTTAGTTTTGCGAGAAATGGCCGTGCGAATATGCGACAAATTATGGCGTAGTGGAAAAACACATGAAAAGAAGAAAATAGTTTCTAGTATAAAGTAGTCGTTTGCTTTTGTCATCGTATTTGTGTTGCGCCGTGATTTTTCTTTTTTTCCTAAGTACCATTTTGTTTTTTGGTTTTTTGTAAGAATCTTGATTTTCATTTTCTTTGTAAACTTTAACAACCAGCAGCCAACATCACATCCATTAAGAAATTATACCTAAGGTTAAAAACTGTAGCGACAAAGAGATTTAGAAAAAAAGAAAAATCTTCGTATACATACACACACACACATACATACATACATTATATATATATACATATATATATATATAAATAACAAAGCGAGCCTCGATGTAATTTATTACAGTATGCCCCTTTTATTGTACTGTCGATGACTGAATTTCTCGTACCCTAAACAAAAAATAACCCCCTTTACTTTAACTGTTTCTCTCCTACTACTACTACTACTTTAATTCAAGTTGTGTCTTCTAAAAAAAAAAGAAAAAAATGTAGCGCATGGTATAAACAAGATAATTTAGTCGTTTGTTAGTTCATATATTATAAGTAATTAATTTGGTCACTTTTCAGATCGGTAAAGGTTGAAAAAAAAAAACGAGTCAGCTTATTGACGAGTTGTAGTGCAATATTGTATTTTTTTTACAAGGAATTAACACTAAATTCAATTTAATAGTTACAAAATGGAAAAATGCTAATCTTCGCTGAGTTTCTAATCAATTTTATGCTCGACTTTCTCATTTTGATCTTTTTAATGCAGTCGAATTTTTAAGTTTTCTTGCTCGATGTCGAAAAGGTGAAAATAAAAAAAAATGGAAAAAAAACAGATTCAACAGGAAATTGGCATTTCCAAGAGTATCAACTTTTTTAATACTGAACTTCGCGATTTTTAAAATTTCAAGCGATCAATTAATTTTATTAAAAATCCATTATCAGGATTTTCAAGATTTTGTCATTTTTCCTAGTTATTTTTAGAAAAATCTTTTTTTTCGGTATTTTTTTGTTACAAATCAAGTCGATGTACATACATACATACACACATACATATATATATACACCATTATTTGCCTTAGTTAAATAATTTCTTTACCGAACTGACCATAGTGATCAGAAAAGTACCATTTATTAATCGTAGGAAAGGAAAAAAATCAAGAGATCGTTCTCGATCATCTTTTTTCTTGTATTTAGATTGACGACTTAACTTTGGATTTTCATTATTCTCAAAATGTCGATACCTCCAGACACAAATAGAACTTTTTTCTTTTTTTATCACACGGATTCTGCTTGGGAAAAATTCCACGAATGAAAGAATGAGTTTACGATAAACAAGAAGAATTGTATTTACATCTCGGAGCATTGTTAAGTTCATTTTTGGAAATTTCGTAAAAATCTGTATTTCATGAATTTTTTTTTCTTCTATTTTTGTCAAACCGAGCGAAGATCGTTTTACGAAATTTCCAAAAACCGGTGCGTTTGCGGTAACTGATGTTAATCCAATGTACAATTTAAGTATAATTAATTATCCTCCTCAAAACCATGTCTTCTGTTTCAAGGAACCAGATCGATAACGTAATCGAAGAAAATAATGATCATTCTGAATTTTTGCACGGTGAAGATAAACGGGAACGGTGAAAAAGAGTAATTTAACAAAAAAAAAAGCGTAATAAAAATAAGAGACATAATGATAAAAAAAATAACAAAAGAATCATTTTTCCTTCTCTTTGCACGTGGCATAAATATTTGTAGTAAAAAAAGAAAACAATATTAGTATAATACTTAATGGCTATCTGTGGTATACTTGTATGTTTTTTGTCTATGGCTTGGTATTGTGTAATGAGAGAAAGATAAGGTAACAAATCCGAAACGATAAAGAAAATCGAACACACACAGAAACGATATAACGAAAGAGCCACCCTCTCCTCCTCTTGAATACAAAGAAAATGTTAAGTAATTAATTGAATCGGTCGTAGTGAAAAATATGCGACGTAGTTTAGATGAATGAAAAAAAAGAAAAAAAAACAATAAATACACAACACGTACACGTAAAAATCCAAATTCTAGTTTGAATTAAGGACGTTTATACATTTTTTTCATCTTTTTCCGTTCCACCGTTGAATTTCTACTTTCCATCAGTAAAATGAAAATTCGTCGACCGAATGAATTTGGTTCGATGCTTTCACCTTCGACTTTCCATCGACTCGGTTCGATGCTTTTTTCTTTTCCATGGTGAAGAATCTCAAGAAAACAATATTTTTGGGTAATTTTGTAGAAAAGAACATTTATTTTTCTGAATTACCACTTTGCGAAGAAGCAAATTTCTTTTCCCATGAAAAACACTGCGAGCGAATGCATAATTTTACTCGAAATGACTTCTCTCGAGAAGGTATTTCTTTCGAACATCTATTCCGACGTAATATAAGATTCATTTTGCTGATTTGCAAAAAGTAAGGATGGAGAAATTTAGCGAACTAACAAATTCTCATATACAGGAAGTAAAAGCACTCACCGCCAAAAGTATATGTATACTTTTTAATGTAATATACTTATTAAGGTATGAAAAAAGTTCTAAAATTTATTATCAAACTGTAATCATCAAATAAACAAGAAATTCAATTTTCAACCATCGACGTTGACAAAGATAAGTAAGGAAGTAGCGCTGTATTAATTCTTACTCATAAAAACACTAAAAAGAGAAATTGTAAAAAAAAAGAAAAAGATCTGTGTATAACTTTCGTTTCATCTTTAATTTACATTTTTTTGAATTTCAACCGAAAAACCTAATTATCGCTAATTCCAAGTCTATGAAGCATTATTTGGAAATTTGGAATTCTTTGAGAAATTTCCCAGGGGTCTCGGTCTGCAAAAAACAAGTCCTATGGAATCCCCTAAAAACTAACGACATATAAGAATGGAGTTTACCTGTAAGGTCCGACCTTTCAAGGTCACGTGGCATGCAAACGAGCCCCCGACCAATTAAAGTTGGTTCTTTGCATACCAGTCGAATGGAATTGGTTGGTACCTCGCAAGGTCGTGTGACCTTGAAGGGTCGAGCGTCAAGACGAGTGCCAATATTTTGCGAAGGCGTCTTTGAAACGAAGAAAATTTGTAAGAAAACCGATAAATCTCTGGAAATGGTTCGATTGGTTCCAAAAAAAAGGATGAGAAATGTGTGGAAATTAGGGACACTGTGAGAAATGATTGTTTCGTATGTTCAACCTATGTATTTGTTTTTTTTTTCTTCCTTTTCAAGGTCACGAAATGACTGTTTCCGTTTGATGAAGTAAAATAAGTAATAAAATAAGCGTAAACGGGCAAAACTAATAAAATCAGCATAATATCTGTGTAAAAATAATTTTCGGTACTGTTTCATGAAACCGAGGGACAAAACCGACTGTCCTGGTGCGAAGGCAGGTTTTTCGATTTTGAAGAAGTCAAGCGGACGAACGAAGAAACAGGCGAGGATGGATAAAACATAAAGTATTAATAATAAATTCATAAAGAAGTCAAACACATGCATAAATACAGTGAAAAACGAGAAGATAGAAGAGAATACTGACAGTATTTAAATGAAAGAAATGATTGCCATCATTTTCAACAAACGAATGTGTCAATATAATAAATAACAAAGATTCTCAAAGCGAAGAACGAGATGAAAATTGTTCCTAGGCTCGTTTTTCATAAGCTGAGTGAGTAACGATAAAAATCGTAGCGAACAGAGAAATAGTAATAATAATAATAATAACATTAACACTAATAATAATAATAATAATAATAATAAATTAATATCATCATTCTTCTACCATTTTGTCATTCCTTGTATGGGCATCTATAATAAAGACAAAGGCTGCTATGCAGTATAGTACTGAAAAAAGTATTGAAAAAAAGGAAACGGAAAGTTTCGATAATTGTAATACACGTTTCGATGCGCTTCCAGAAGTTTTGTTTCATTTGTACTTTATCTCAACGAGTGTCGGGAAAGAGGGAAAATTTTTTTCAGACTTTTCATCGCTTCCTCGAGCTTTCGAATAAGTCGATTCGCTGCCGATTCACATTTTCGACTCGAAACCGAATTTATTGTCGGAGGAGGCCTCGGTTTTTAGTTACAATTTTCTGCTGCGGAAATAAAAAGTCTAAGTTGGAAGAAAAAGGGAAGATCCGAGTAACGAAGCTCGCATGAAAATTAGTGGAAACGACGAAGTCCATTTTTATCGTACCTGAAACTTCAGAAGGTAATTGACATTCTGTTCCATAGCGCTTCCGATTAAATATTTCATCTTTTCAATTTCTATGGTTTCCAGTAGATTTTTTAGTAATTTTTGTTTGCTTTCGCAAAGACGAGTCTTATCGATGCAATTCCTTCTGGTGGTTTTTTTTTGCAATTTGAAATTAATATTAATTTCAATTCACTGAAATTAGTATTCGATCGTGTGAAAATGCCTTATCATTTCAAGTTGAATCGTTTTATCGTGTGGAATTTTTACATTTCCCTAATATATACCAGTGACGTCGTTATCTTCAAAAAGTGGAAACGCACTTTTTATCTCTACATCGATAATGTTATCTGTGCAAGCCTTACGCGATGAAGCAGGTTCCGAGACAATTTAGGGCATGTGTGAGTATGCTTAGAGATCTTAAAGCGTAAATAAAAATCTTGAAGAAAAAAAGAAAAGTATGCGGAAGTTCATCGTCAACGAAGCTAAACGTAATTGAATAAAAAAAATCTAACGTTAGAAATATTTTCGAGAACTGATGTCCCATTTCCATTAGTTTCCCTAATTTTGTAAAAAACTTGAAAAATTCAATTAAAAAAAAAATGGTTTTCAAAATTGAAAAGTGACGATCCGGATATTTTATTTTGAAAATCAGATAAAGTAAATGTTACAGTAACAATTAATAAGGACGATTACGTAATAATTGTCCTTCGGATTCAAATATTTATAATTCGAGGCCCAAATTTCCAACGACTCCATTGCAGCAAGTTCTTTTTTGGTCCTTGGGGTCGGGTCGAGCCCAGATTGAGCAATAAAATCTCAACGTCGAGGGTTAAAGGACAAAGATAACAATCCATGAAAAAAAAAATGTAGCTGTTTGTCCAAATTAAATTTTTATTAAACACGGTTTTCTTTTCTGTAACATCGAGGACAAATCATAACATAAATAATTATTGATCAGTATCACTTTCAGCGCTCAACAATGAAATTTCTATTAGTAGTAACACTGGAAGATATTACAACATTTTTTTTTTGAAGGGGATGGGGGATTGAAAACGGGGTTATTTATTATAAAGGTAAGGGGACCGGTGGTGAAGGGTAGCGTAGATCTTTGTATTATTTATTTTGTCGCTGTTTTTGCCAGTGCTTTCCTATCATACTCACATATTTTTTTTTATTTGTCGCTACCACTCATCATTCTCACTCACACGTATAAGAGACGCATTCTCATTACACAATTACTTATCTTTTTTTTTTCTTTAATCCTTTTGTTTCTTTTATACAACAGCTACACAAGGTATATGGTACATAAAATGATACCTTACCTAATCTAGCCTAATATAATAATAATTCATTAATTTAATCGTTACTTTTCATAGTGTGGGTAAGCTTCGAGGGTGGTATGTACATCACACGCGCAACTACTTTTCGTTAAATACCAAGACGAGGTGTGCTTGATTACCTTTTGCTTATATTCAATTTTATCGCCATCGATTGAAAGAGAAGCCATTATTAAAAAATTGAAATTTCGATAAAACAAAAAAAAATTCGATTCTTACGTTACGCTTGAAAATCTACTGCCGTTTATCGCCATTCAACGAAATCACTTTGAAAAGGAATTGAAAAAGAATATTGACATAGGTTTTTTCCAAGAATAAGTTGATCTTTGAATTTTGCTGATTTTTCTTTTTTTTTTTATTATTTTGGGTTTGTGTGACTCTGAAATATCTGTTTTTCTTTATTCGTCTGTGTGTCAAGTGCGAATGAGATTGCAGCGTTCTCCGAAATTCATCGTCGTTGTAAAAACAACCCTCCACCACCACTCCCCTACTCGGTAAAGACAAAACGGGCTAATTTTTCGTTTTCTTCATTTTCAATTTTTGTCATGACAATTCCTTGCTTCCCGGACAGAGAGGTAAAGTTGAAACGTCGATACCCCAGTGGATTTCCATGTATTTCATTATTTTTTGCTTCTTGTTTTTCTTCTTTTGTTACTTCGGATTCATCCTCAACCAATAATAACAATTTATTGTTTTAATATCCTCGCTGTAATAATGATCGTAAATGAGCGTTTAGCATCCATAGAAAAAAAAGTTTTTCTTTCGGCAACAAAAATTACAACAGTAGAAAGCATTTTTCCGACCAAATTGACCCCTTCTTCTTTCCGTTCTTCTTCTTCTTCCTCCTCCTCTATCGCATCCAAATGCATTCTAAAGGTGCAACTTTTTTTCTTCGCTTCTGTATAAGAAATACTGCAGTCAATAAACAACATCGGCAAGCGGGCGCGAGACCGCCTGAACAAAAATCGCAACTACTACTTCTTCTTCTTCTTCTTCTTCTTCTCCAGGTTCTTGCTTTCCCAAAAAACTTTTCAAGGAGGGGGTGGTTGGTGGGTCCTAATTCCTCTTTTTTTTTTCCTCCAAGGGTCCCCTTTTCTCGGCAAGGATCGATCGTCAGCTCCCGGACGACAAATCCGGCCGGCCGGAGGATGAGGAAGAAAAAAAAAAAGAAAACTCGCGTCCTCTCTCTCTCTCTCTCTCTCTCTTTTCCTTCCACGTTTCAACGAAATTTTCATCTTTCGGAAGAAGTTTCTCCTTTTCTTCTTCTTCTAAATTATGCTTTTCATCGTGACTTTTTTGAGCGCCCGCTCGCTTGCACTGAACGAACATATTTATGGAATGTACAAATTGTTTTTTTCGCAATCGCATCGTAGTTCTTTGAAACGAACCCTTCCCTTCCTTTTTTTGGCAAAGGCCAAGTTCATGATTTTTCCAATATATATATATTTCATTGATCCATTTTTGTTTTCTGTGATGCTGCATTTTTTTTTCGTTATTCAAACTGGCACGTATGGCGTTGCTTTTACGTGTCACACATACCTCCCACAGTCTCCACTAAAACCTATGGTACGACATGGGTGTGAAATTATAGGGATGCTTTTTTCGATAATCATCTTTTTTTTTCTTCTTTCGACTATTCCTTCCATCCTTTCTATACAATTCTTTGTCGGCCTTTACAAAGAATTCCAACACCTTTCCTTCTCGTTAACAATTATCTCTCTCTCGCATTAGCGTTTCGCTAAACCAAAATCCAGGTACGTAATCCCGTTACGACCGAAATCTTCGTTCGACTTAAAAACCTTAATTATTTTTTTTTTTCATTTCAACGATCGTTCATTTTCTGGATAAAAGAAAAGAAAAAGCAAATGGATGGTTCGCCCGGTTCGTTCCTGATTTTTCTTCAAATTCTTCCCATAAATTCGTCAATTTCTCATCGAAGCCTGATTCCATTGGTTTTTAAGTCCCTACATTCACGAAATTTGTGTGTATACATGATGCTGCGCCACGGTTTCTTGAATTATTTTATTTCTGCATTGAATAATAATAATATATATTTATATATATATATTTATATATAATTGTGCTAAGTAGTTTTTCCTTCGTTTCTGGTTTTTGATATAATGTAATTCCTTCATTTCCCCACTTTCTTCCTTTTTTTTATACACTTAATAGAGCCGATTTTTATTTACTTAATTAGTTCGCTTATTTTCTCATCTTTTTTTTTCTTTCTTGAATTTGAAGAAATCCAATGCGATAGAAACTAGACTAAAGAATGATTACTATACAATGAAAGAGAAATGTTTTTTTTTCTTATCCGGCATTTTCTTGTTGTTGTTGTTCTTTTTTTTAGATATGGGATGGTTGTTTATTTTTTTCTCTCACTTTTCGCCCCTGTCGCCTGTCAATTAATATCTCTGTATATTTCCTTACACGCTCCTCCTTCCTCGTAGAATCTCAAGCTTTCTCTCTTTCTCCATTTTGTTCTTCATTATAAAATCCCAAGCTTTCATCCAAAGGAAAAGAGATCGCACAAAATTCGTTCGTTGTTATTGTAAATGCTTGAATTCTAAATTACGGAAGGATTTTTAAGAGAAAAAAAAGATATCAAAGGAACGAGTATATTTATATATATGAAGACTGATGTGGTGGTTTTTTTTTCCTTTCCTTTAATGCACGCGGTATTCAATTTCTTAATTTTTACTTTTTGTTTCATATACTTTTGTCGAGTCAAACGTTGAAATTAATAATGAAGGATTTTTACGTTTCTTTTTTTTCCTTTTTTTCTTCTTCTTCTTTAGGGGAGTGTTTCTCTTGTTTTCAATTTTCCTCATGATGTTTTTTTTCTTTATTTTGGGGGGGAGGGTTTATTGTTTATATTATTATTATTATTATTTTGTATTTTTTGGTTGACGTTGTTGCAGGCGACAAGTTTCGTATTTTCCCTGCCACTCCGAAGAGGATGATACACTTTTTATTTGGCGTAGAGATAGATGGCAACGATGAGACCGTAAAGACCTAATACTTCGGCGAAAATGAGAATAAGGATCATACCGACGAACAAGCGAGGCTGTTGGGCAGTACCTCTTACACCTGCGTCACCGACTATGCCAATTGCAAAACCTGCCGCTAATCCGGAAAATCCTACCGCCAAACCAGCGCCCAGATGTACAAAACCTCTGCAAACATGAATTTCAAAATTAGTCACTTTGTTCAATTAATTCTTTCATTATTCGTGTAACAAAAACACCATGAAAGGAGTAAACGGTATAAAAAAAAATGTGGTGATTTCATGACAAATTGCAAATTTGCAATTTTTTTTTTAAATTATCAGATTTTCATATTACGTTTCCGAAGGAAAAAGAATAACATAATTTTCATTTTTCAAACGGGTGACCCAGACTAAAACCATCTTCCCCTTTTACAGAATTATCTTTTTTGTTGTGTTATTAAATAAGAAATGAATTTAATATAGAAAAAATGTATATAAATTTCCAATGTTTAATTGAAA
Source organism: Gasteruption jaculator (assembly GCA_949825005.1). Classification (NCBI taxonomy): domain Eukaryota; kingdom Metazoa; phylum Arthropoda; class Insecta; order Hymenoptera; family Gasteruptiidae; genus Gasteruption; species Gasteruption jaculator. Next base: position 13,727,077 of record OX463770.1, read on the forward strand.
CCTCTCCTTTTGATACTGAACGAAAATGAAATATACGTACACTGCTTTGAAATAGTAGCATTTTTGCAAAACGAGATTTCATATCTTATCATTATCGTAGGATCATTCGAAACTTCAATTGTGTAAAAAAATCACGTGTACATTCGATAAGAGCGCGAGGGTACTTATTATGAAAACCTCTAACGTCGGTAATTAAAAATATTAGCAACTTTTGAGCAAGGAAAGAAAACATGAAATCCAATTATTGCATCGCAAAAAAATATTTAAATATTAAACTAATTTATTTTGTTTAATATATAAATAAAGAAAATAATTTTTATCCTTTGTTTTGTAATTTTTTTTATGAATTATTTTCCACAGTAATTTTTTTTAGGAGTTATTTTTTTCACGCACAATATAAATCAACGAATAAAAATAATTTCGAATAATATTTAACACAATAGTTATGTAGGAATAAATATTCAATTCAAAAAAGAATTTACCAAAAAATCATTTTTATACTTTTGGACGAAATTGAATATCAGGATTTTTTTCTTTTCGGTTTGTCAAAATCACTTTAAAAAAAAACCCAAAGTTTTTTTGTACATTCAGGACAAAAACTGTTGAACCGTAGCAGGAAATAAAAACAATCATGATCGTGAACCGTTTTGTTTTGGTCGGAAATGTCGATTAAACTATAGAATTAGATCGTACGAAGCTATAGATAGATTTCGTCTGCCGACCACTGTGGCTGGGCGTATGCAAATGCACTGTGTCATCGAAAACCTCCTTTAGTAGGTGTCATCTTATTAAGAATTCGACTATTCGTGTATAAATTGGATAGATTCCCCCAAAAAACCGAACTAATAACGGAGAATTAGAAAGATTAGGATTGGACTTCGAATATTTCTATTTTTAGAGTAAACGCAATTCCGCAGAGTGTATCTTAAAGTTTGCGTTCGAGGTAAACTAGTTGATGCACATTTGTCATTTAAGAGCATTTTGGGAAATTTATGGAAACTTTGATTCGTTAAGATTGATTTCTTTGGTACACAAATTTTTATTTTTATCCAAACCGTTTCCAGAATTTTTTTTTTAATTTGTCAAAATTATTATACTTTCCCAAAAATTCATTTTTCGAAATTACATATAACTTTTTCTCGAAGGAAATATTAGTTTGACGAAAGAAACTTTAGCACGAGTGGATCGCTCGAACTTATTTTCTATTCATCGCTTCATCTTTTTTTTCCATCGCAATACTTTCCGCATCTCTGTCGATTATAAAACTCGATGACTCTTGATTTATGCATCATTCATATGCGATAATCGTTCCGAGGACTGGTTCGGTGCATCCCTCCGTTTTTCCTTATCTTCACCTAATCTTTCCAATTCACCGCATTTACGCATAATTGTTCATTTTGATAATCCCAGAAACTCTAGAAAAGAAACTGAATGGCACTAATAACTATGTTACTCTTAAAATTGCTTACTTGAAAAGGGTGTATTTTGGTGCTGGGTCCAGGGCACCAGAAATAAGTACGGCTACTACTAGCCCGTAAATGGCAATGATACCCGCCATGACAACAGGAATGATAGATTTCATGATAAGTTCTGGCCTCATGACGGACATCGCGGCGATACCCGTTCCAGATTTTGCAGTGCCATAGGCTGCCCCGAGGGCTGAAAATCAGAACAGAGAAAATTAGTTTCCATCGTTGTGCAATAATTAATTATAACATTTTTCTATGTCTTCATTCGTTGAATTACAGTAATTGCATTTCCTACGAATTTATGCACCAGCTACAATTTGTTTATTATATTATCGCTGTGGTATATCTGCGACGTTGAGCTCTCGAAACAGAATCGGAACGTCACATATGTGTGACGCTGGTAATAAAATTTTAAAAAACCAATTATTGCAGGTTAATTTGGAATTACACGACTTTTGCAAGTTTGTAACTTTCGAAAATCACCGAATCAGTAAATTGTCGTTTTCAAGTTGAATTCCAATATTTCACGTGCGTCGACAATTGTGATTTCGGTCTTGTCGAGCACTTGCAATAAATTCAAAGCGTTTTTAACGTCAGAAAAAAAATGCCGCATATTAATTTTGAAAATTTTTACGAGTTTTTGCATTTCAAACTAAAAATTTCCTTCGTGCGGCTATTAGAACTTCATTTGGATATTATTGTGCCGAACTTTGTTTATCTTACGTTTTTTAAACTTTGATCTCTTCGTACCATGTACTTTTATTACACCGACTTTTATCGTCGGATGTTATAATAGCTGTTACTCGAAGTAGAGATAGATTTGAAATATTTATCTTTGTATTTAGAAGAATCGCTTCGATAGGTAAAGTAAATTTAAGCCGTTGTGTCGAATTAAAACAAGACTATCGCTCTCTGTTATTACAATAAAAACGATTGAATTTTTCAATTGATTCCGTTTAACTCCATTACATTCGGATTGAGGAGCTTCGCGCTACTTTTTTACGCGCGGCGATGAACTTACGAGCTTTGAATGTCGCAAAGTAAGGATGCGGGTGTTATATTTGATTAAAACACGAGACTATTATCAAAAGAAAGAATCGAATTTAAAATTACAATGGATGTTTTCAAATTTTAGACACGACAAAGCTCGGAAAGTACAACATATGAATTTTGAAGATTTTTCTCAAAAGCAGTATCTCGGTAATTCGTTGTGGCGTCTAATTTTAAGGAAGCGTCGAGTGAAAATATTGAAAAGAATGGGCTGTTTAAAAAATATTGTCTTTCTCTTTTAAAATTCTTGCTCGGCGACAAAAAAAGTTGTTGGTATTTCGAAATATTTCGTTTCTTCATAGAGAGAGTCGATAGGCATTCAAATTACAATTGACCCAATTTATGTTAAGTGAAAACTATACTTTGCTAGCTTTGCCGCATCCAGCTCTTGACATAGAATAATTAATCAATTCGCTAAAAAAGAACTTTTTCGCAGAAAATGGTCAACCCCATTGGCTACGAAGAAATACGACCTCAAGTCGAATAGTCACAAAACCTTTTTCGAAAAATCCATATTTCTCGAAACTATTTTAAGAATCTCGACTCTGAAGCGATTCCGAAATTGGACCATTTAAAATTTACTAATCAGATTCTAATCTTGTTACCACGACTTCAAACTCGAATTTTCAAAAATGGCAACGCTCGTGAACATAAAACATTGCCATTTTCGAAGCGTCGCCAAAAAAGGAAAATTGTAACATTCTCTCTTTTCCAACCGTTCCGATAAAATGAAAATTGAACTGTAGAAATATCTCGAGTATTCATTTTTTGAACCCGACATTCTCTAAAACAACTAAAATTTGAATATTTAAATTCTTCGAATAAAGCTAGTTTCAATTTCATTTCCTGGAGCTGCACCTTCAGTCGCAAGACCATCCCAAATTCCAATTACACACATGATCCTCCCGAGTGCCCTAAATTTTCTCGCGTATTTCCCTCGAAACAACGAACTTTTTGGGAAAAAAATCATTTCGGAATTTGGAAGGTTTCGAAAAAACACGAAAAATCGTATTCGTCATTTTTGCGGCAGAAAATCTGAAAAACATTGACCAAAAAAAAAAAGCGTGATTGTTCCGCCCAGACTGGAGCAGTCACATGATTCTCACGTTGGCAAGTCACATGACAATCATGTAAGTCCCGTCTCGTGAGCAGGGGGGCGTGGCACGTTTTTTTCCCCTTTTTCAAAATACTCCTCTTAGACAATAAAATACAATTTGACAACATTTCATATTGAACCTCCAAATTTTACCGAAGAAACGCGTAAAATTTGGCTCGGAATCAAACAGGAAAATATAGTTAAGAAGACAGAGCGAGAGCGAGAGAGAAAGAGAGAGTGAGACTTCTTATAAGAGGAAGGACAGTCTAAGAAGAGTCTATCGCGACGCGGTGTAGTTAAATTTCTTGTAAGCCTGGCCCATTTGGACGACTCTCAAAATGTCTCCTGTCTCCTTCTTCGCCGAGCTATCCCTTTTTTTAACGTCACAGAAGTACTCTTTGCCAGACTCGATTTCACAGGCCTCGTAAAAGAAAGACCCGCAATCCATATTCATTCAAGAGGACTCTGGCGCACGGGAAAAGGGAATGAATTTCGTATTGATTTCCGTCGAACGGAGCATTTCTCTTCACATGCTTGCAAAAGGAAACAGATTTTCGTAGCCTTTCCTCCTTTTTCCAACGCGATAGCGGATTATTTATTTATAGAAACCAACTTTTTTCTTTTTTTCCTTTTGCAAGTAACCGAAATAGCGATAAATCCTTACGCTCCGCGATCGCATCAGGAAATTGTTGCAAATTGAAAATGAATCATTGCGATGTTCCAAAGTTCATAGATAGTTTTCGTCTCGTTCCCGTTTTCTTCGACAAAATCAATCCTCTCTTCCTCTCTGTCTCTCTCTCTCTCTTTCTCACTCGACCCGGGGTAAAAATCGATATTACTCGTGACCGAAATAAGTGAGTTTTCGGTATCGATCAAAAATTCGAGTGGAAGGTCTGCCGCTTTGCAATATCCATAAGGCATCGGGTGGAAATATCCAGGAGACGACATTCGTACCGGGTTTATCCCCGAAATTCGGAGGAAAGTCGGCTGGATGTGAATAGATAAAGAAAAATGGCGAGGTTCCAGGCAACAACATGGTGGACGGTGGTCTCGGTACTTTGGGAAGGAAAAAGGAAGAAAAGCGAAAATCGAATGGAATGTATGTGTGAGTGCGTGAATGGAAGGAGATAAGATCGCGAAATGCGGGAATTGATGGACTTACCAGAAAATATGATGGCCGAGGCAGCGCCCATAACTCCAAAGAATGGCCCGTAAGCGGGAGCAAGTTCTGTCACTTCGGAACTCATTGTTTTTTCGTGTTGTGTGTCTGTGTGTGTTTCTGTACTTTAAGGAATTCTTCCCGTAATACTTATATTTTTTTGGATGATCTCGAAAGAAGCGTTGCCGTTTCAAGAGCACGAGTATTTTTTACAGGTTAAAACACCAAGATACCGCAGACTCTTCCGTTTAAAAAAAAGTCGGGAGGTACAAGACGACGAGGTTTGATGTATTATAAAGGTGGCGAAGAAAACTTCTTCTTCTTCTTCACACACTTTACTAAACTAGTGCCACTGTCAAATATGGCCTACCGTACAGTGGCGCGGGTCATGTGATAAGTAACGACGAGGAAGAGAGACTTCCGAGTCTTGGCTCCCGACTCCTTTTTTTTCTCGCCGTGAAATGTCTATCGCTCCGCTATTGGCCAGCGTCTACGTTGTAACGTCGATGAAAGCGAATCGGGTCGAGCGTTTTATCCTTTGTACCCCGAAGACGCCGAAGCGCCCCCCGGCGGCGCGAGCGCTCGCGCACGCCAGCCCGATTCTCCTCGTGACTGGGATTTCCTGTCGATGTTTTACAATTTTCCATGACTTTTTCGCCCAGAATTACCATTTCGTCCATTTCTAGATTGATTTCGGGATATTTTCCAGCCCGGGGCGCGATTTTTCGCGACTACCGGACCCGCGCAATGAAATTTTCCTCATTAGCGATCCGAAGGTTTCAAACACATGATCGTTTTTTGAACGCAGCCGCGAATTCTACGAGAGTCAATCAACGCTTTACTTTTCGATTCGAGAATTTAAATAGAAGCGAGATAATAATCGGCGATTTATTTTAATTCCATTCTTCCCATTTTGACCCCTTCGAAGGAATCGGACTCGAAAAGGTTCAGATAAAATCGTTCTTTCGAGTTTGTTCGAACATAACCTCCAAATGGGTTTTATCGACTAGCTTTGAAATTCCTGAAAATTAAAAAAAAAAGGGAACGAATTCGTGCACGTGCGAATTCGTATTGAAATTGATTAACAATTTTGTTTGTTATAACACGACAAGAACGATACTTTTGGAGAAACATTTTTGGGAAATTGGTTCGCATAACTCTAACAATGCCATTGTTGAGCATTGTTGCTTCGTTCGTTTCCGTGTATAAGCGTAACCGGAAATCGACGTTCCAGCGCCCTCTGAGTAGGCTCCGTTAATTGATTTTTGCTTACCGATTTTACAGATTTTCGAAACGAAGAATTTTATGGAGTTTGCCGCCATCTATAGCAACAATGTTGAACTAGAATCAAGAAAGTTTCGCTTTTGTTTTGATTGCGCTGGTAAAATGGGACGGACAGGAACGCACGTGTGTTTTTGAATTGTGACAAAGTGGCATTGTTATTTTAGAATAAATACACACAAATATCGTTGAAAATGAGATTCGCCTACAAGGTAAGCTAAGTTTTTTAAAATATATTCCATGGTAATATAATACAAATGTTATATATTCAAAATTATTTATATTACATTTCTATGGAAGAATCTTTGAACGTGAATGAGAGACTTCTAACCTAAAAAAGACATTTTATGGATATTTTATATTCTTGTGAACTAATTCAGTTTCAATAAATGTCTTAATTTGTTTACACAGTTCAGCAATTTGCTCGGTACCGTGTACCAAAAAGGGGATTTGATATTCTCCCCCGATGGATACTCGGTTATCAGCCCTGTGGGAAACAGAATTACCGTATATGATCTTAAAAAGTGAGTTTTCATCCATTATTTCATGCTTTTTACAAAAATATGTTGTCGTTATTCAATCTTTATTGTTTCCAAATTACAAAATTGTCGAGCGACACGGTAGGACTTTTTTCAGACTTCGTAACCTGCTCGATCATTCGGAAAACTCGACTAGAATGCTTACTTGTGATTTTTTCAGAATTGTCGAGTATTAAAATTATCTTAAGCGTTAACACGATCGTCGGTGTCTTATTTTTACTGATATTACTTTTTGCTCTGTTTTTAGTAATAAATCGACCACCCTTCCCGTGGAAAGTAAATACAATTTCACAGCTTTGGACATTTCTCCAAATGGTTTATTGTTGATAGCAGTTAACGAAGGTATTTTTATAACTCTACAAAATTACGTTGCGTTAAATCGAATGAAGTTACAGATCGATGAGTCTTAAGAGCCGGTAACTTCTCGTTAGAAAAATATCGCCACAATTGTGGTAAAATGTATAATATACAGGCATCCCTCGAATAGCATGGTACTTGAATTGCACGAAGTCACGAATAGCACGATTGCAAATTGCGACAACTCTCAAATAACACGAAGTTCGAATTGCACGAAGTAGCAAAAATTTTCTTAATTACTCTTTGGAACCAAATGTACAAATTTCTATGGATCTCGAGTTTCGAATTGCACGGAGCGTTATCTCCAAAATTGTATGAATTATTAGTATCCAATAGCTCGATTTCAAATAACATGGAACCAGTTAGCCGTGTTATTCGAGGCATCCCTGTATAATGTATAATTAATTTTATAATTAATATATAATTAATAATAATACGAAATATTAGAATATTGGTAACCATTGGCGTCCCAGGGGGTATTGAAAAAACACTGTCGAAGAATCTCCAACGGCGCAATTGTGCTTTAGTTGTCGATAACGTTCGAAATGTGCTAGGGACTCGAGCGGTTAAGCAGAAAATTTAGCGTTCTTATAAAAAAATTCTCCTTACTTAAATGGGCACCTTAGAAATTTATCATTTGAAATTTCAGAAGGAGAAGCTCACATAATCAGCATGATTAGTAAAATGGTTATACACAAATACAGATTTAAAAGAAGAGTAAGGTGTATCAAATTTTCTCCAGACGGGAAGCATTTTGCGGCATGTAAAGAACATAACGGTAAAGCGACATACTTTTATTCATATTTTTCTATGAGCGAACGCAATTTTGAAAATGACGTTAATTGTAGCTCGAAAAATATAAAAGCGTAGATTTGAAAAAGCAATTCTTTATCCGAAATGTATTCGTCCAGTATTTGTATTCAACGTACCTGGACTCGAAACCGGAGAATACAATCCTTTTGTAATGGAGCGAGTGTTTCATCGTGCGACCAACGACACTACTTGCCTGCAGTGGTCCTTCGATTCCAAGATATTAGCCGTAGGTTCGAAAGACAATTCCACGAGGTTGTACAGTCTCGAAAAATGGGCCAATTTCAAATCTTATTCTTTGGGATCTCATTCCGACGCTATCGTTGGATGTTTCTTCGAGAAGAAGAGCTACGATCTTTGTACTATCAGTAGGTGAGCGATCGCACATACAAAGTTATTCGTTCTCAAATTTACTTTATTTTTTTTATTTCGCTCTGAAACGTCTACTAACTTTAATTTATCGGTACAGAAACGGACAGATGTGTGTTTGGGAATGCAGTATCGAGCCGGAGGATTTAGTCCTTTGGCGACCTCCCGTAAAGAAGAGTAAAGCGAAGGACAGCGACAGCGAAGATGACATAGACTTCGACAAAGCCATAGAAAAGCCGGAAGGCAAAAACCGAATGGAATCGGGAAAAGGTACGAGCAACTTTTCTCGAGTGGTTTATCGAAATCTGAGAATTTGTGTATATCGGATGTATGTTTTGAAATGACTTAGGTAACGCAGAAGAAAGCGACAGCGACGATGAACCGGATAAAAATGGCGCGACCGAAATTAAGAAATTGTTCTATAAAAAATTGGGACGTCACTATTTGGCGGACGAAGTCCGGAAACAACATAAAGACGCAACTTTAACAGCTGCCGCTTATCACCAAGACGGTCATATACTGGTTGTCGGATTCAGCACCGGAGCATTCTTTCTCTATGAAATGCCGGATGTGACAATGATTCATTCTTTAAGGTAAATTATCTTATTAATTATTATATTGAATATTATATTTTTTCTATCGATTATCAAACGAAAATAGTTATAAAATAAAAAAAGAAAAGGAAAGAATGCAAGAATTGACGTTTCCAATTTTTTGGCAGTATTTCGAATGGCTCGATCTCATCGATAAGCTTGAACTCGACCGGAGATTGGATAGCATTGGGTTGTGCGGATATGGGACAATTGTTGGTATGGGAGTGGCAAAGTGAAACCTACGCCATGAAACAGCAGGGACACAGCAACAACATGGCGTGTCTGGCTTACAGTCCGGATGGGCAATTTATAGTAACCGGTGGCGATGATGGAAAAGTTAAATTGTGGAATACGATGACTGGATTTTGCACGGTCACTTTTCAGGAACACACTTCCACCATTACGGGAGTGCTTTTTAGTCACAATCGTAAATTTATTGTATCCGCTTCGTTGGACGGCACAGCAAGAGCCTACGATTTGACGAGATATCGAAATTTCAAAACGTTCACGTCCCCAAGACCGGTACAATTTTCCAGTGTCGTTATTGATTCCAGTGACGAATTTCTCGCTGCCGGTGGCCAAGATTTTTTTGACATTTATTTATGGAGTGTCAAATTGGGAACGCTCTTGGAAGTGAGTATTCTTGTAAGAGTGTACAACTTGTTTCTCGAAAATAATTCTAAATTCAAATTCTCTTCGGTAGAAATAGTGTTGGTAATTAACAATCAAGAAATCTAATTGGCTGCCCGATTGTTTGCAGATTTTGAGCGGCCACGAGGGACCAGTTGTATCGTTGGCTTTCAATCCGAGTCCCGCGAGTACCGAATTGGTTTCGGTGTCATGGGACAAGACTTTAAAAATATGGAATGCAATTGAGAACGGTTCGGCTCACGAAACTGTGCAATTAACGGCGGACGGTTTATACGTAACTTACAAACCCGACGGTAAAGAAGTAGCAGTCGCTACATTGGACGGTCAAATTTCATTTTTCGAATGCAAAACTGCTCTGCAAACTAACAGTATCGAGGGAAGAAAAGATCTGGGAAGTGGCATATCCGAAACCGATCTCATTTCTGCTAAAAGAAATCTCGAGGGAAAGTGAGTTAATTTTTATTAATAATATTATTATTAATTATTACAGTTTTAATTTCTGTGGCATTTACTACATTATTAGAGCAAAAATTGTTAAATATAGTTGGGTTAATATTTGTCTGTGAAAAAAAAATATTTTTATGCCTCAATTTGTCTTGTTTCAGAGCATTCACGAGTCTATGTTACTCGGCAGACGGTACTTGTATTTTAGCGGGTGGACAATCGAAAAATGTTTGTATATATAATATCGAGGAATCGGTACTGCTGAAAAAGTTCGAAGTAACTCAGAATAGATCTTTGGACGCAGTCGACGTAAGTTCCTTATTTATTCTTTTTTCTCTCGTTTCTGAACCGACCCGGAAGGTAATACAACGTTTACGAATTTATTTAGGATTTCATAAACCGACGTAAACTGACGGAATTTGGAAATTTAGCATTGGTAGAAGAACGCGAGGAAAATGAAGGTGGAAACGTGTCGTTAAGATTACCCGGAGTAAGAAGTGGTGACATGGCGAGCAGAAGTATGAAACCCGAAGTTCGCGTTTATAGTTTGCAATTTTCTCCAACAGGTAACAAACAATTTGTACGCAATTTTTTTTTCAAGTCTCAGCAAACGAAATAGTTGCAACTAATAGGATTAGTGACCCTTTTTTTGGGAATTTCTTTTCGTAAATTATTCGATAAAAATTATTTGAAAAAAAACTTATTACGTTCATTTTCAGGACACATTTTTCTAAAATAATGAAATCGATAAAATATTTTTTTCCTTCCATGAAACTCATGTAATTCAGTCTGAACATAATTTTACCATTTTTAAAAAAATTTCTTAGGACAAGCCTGGGCAGCGGCGACTACCGAAGGTCTTCTAATCTATTCGCTGGACGTCGATATGGTTTTCGATCCCTTCGAACTCGAACTCGGAATAACCCCGGAAAGTGTTAAGGAAACGTTACATGAAAAAGAATATTCTAAAGGTTTGTTTTTAAGAACCACAAATTTTTAATGGCGATAAAAATTGAATAAAAATGCGAAGATTAAATTAAACCTCGAAAATAATTCGAAATTCAAATTTTGAAAAGGTGTCTTTTAATATCCTTTGATAAAAGTAGTGTTAATGACGATTCTCTGTTTCAGCGTTAATGATGGCACTAAAATTGAACGAAAAGTCCTTGATACAGTGCGTCACCGAGTCGGTGCCATACACGGAAAGTAAGTTTCACATTTTTGGGGGACCTTTACAATTAATTTATAAGCGTCAAATTCAAATTCGATTAACATTTTTGTCTATCTTTCAGTCGAATTGACAGTGGCGAGTGTAACGGAAACTTATATCGAAAGGATATTAAAATTCATAGCCTTGGAATTGGAAAATTCAAGGCACATACATTTTTACCTGATATGGATCGAAGCCATTTTGACGCAACATGGAACGAAAATTATTCCCGCGCTGCAAATGCCGATTTTGTTGCTGCTTCAAAAAAATATGCAACGGAAGTACGACGATCTCAGTAAAATGTTAGTAGAAATGTCCAAAAATTCCAAATTTACAGTAACGAATATTTCAGTGTTGGTCGAACAAAAATTTTACGTAGAAACCGGTTCGTCATTCGCCTTTGATTAATCAAATATTATTTTTAGATGTGAATTCAACGAATATACTATGAAATATATCAGCAAATTGGGCGAAATCAAAGAATCGCGCAAGGCCATGTCCGATGAATCGGGCGATGAATTGAGCGATGGAAGTCTTTCTATGGAAGAAACCATGGAAGTGGACGATGAATGACGAAGTAAGTGTCCCCACGGATAAAATGCACATTTTTGCGAAAATCTAAGGGAATTTTTTTATACAAAAAAAAAATAGGAAAGAAAAAGCCAGAAAAATTACAGAAAAAAAATAATGTAATGAATTCTTTTCCGATTCGAAATACAATTGCGAGGTCCATTAATTTGAACTCTTTCGAATCGTTACATTTTCCGTTCGTTCCTATTAAATAATATAAGGTGGTGCAAATCCATCGGATCTATATTAGATTTTTTTTAGGAAGATGTGACGAACCAATAAATTTGTCACATTTGTTATTGATCTATATACTTTTTTTTGAATATGAGAATCGGCCAGTAAAGAACGACAAAGACTAAGAACAATACCGGAAATACCGTTCTGCTGTATAAGTCTATCCGTTGCGATAAAGGCTTTGTTCTTTGAAGTAACGTCTCAGGATCCATCCACGTGTGTTCCAGTAAATGTTTACTTCCGGCTCTTTTGCACCTTAATTGCGTCCCATAAAATGTATCGTAGTCCCAAGTGCACATGTATTGACTTTTCTCCATGAATGGTATTTTCTAAACACAAAAATATTGGCCTTTTATCAATTTTAGAGACCCATTATCGTTCTCGCATAATCAAATTTCAAGATTTTTAATGGCATTTTTTTTATTAAAAAGAGAAGGGAATATAGAAAAAAATTGTAAAATGCGCACCGGAGGAAATTGACGAGATATCGTTTTGTCAACGGCTCCCTGATACTGCAAGTCTAAAACTTTCACTATTACAAATTCACCCAATGCTGCAAAAACGAAAAGCATACAGCCGGCCATCCAAAGGTCCAAAGCCTAAGATTGAAATAATAAGAAAAATTTGAGGCAAGAAAACTTGAAATGAATCTCATATATCTCAAATTTACTAATATTAGAAATTTATAACTTCATTGTTTATTGAATTCGATGGAATCGGTATGAAATTTGTTTGCTTTAAAATTTAGAGTCTTGTTTTACAAAAACAAATGTTCTGAAAATTTAGTGATCTTACAATTAATAGAAAATGAATGGTAGACAAATAAAAAATATTAGTAGAGAAATATTAGTATTAGTAGAAAGTAAAAAGTATTTTTAGAAGAAAAAAGTAGGATAAATAAATATATTAAAGCTTAAAAAAAGTAAAATTACTTTATTTTGACTTACTTTGACATACGCCACAGGTGGAATGTCACTCTTAAGGCCAGTAAACATTGTTACCAATGTCAACATACTTGTTACCAAAAGTGCAACTCGGCCTGGAATTGCGTCCAATCCCAACCAAAAACTGAACCACGATAAAACAACTACCAAACTCGATGGCGCAAATGTTTGTATCAAATGGTGGCCGATTTGTCTTTCGAAACGAAAAAACGCAATCAAACGTGAAAAGTTCCCTACGAAATTATCCAAAATTAATGTACCTCTAAAGTCAAACAAAGAGTACCAGGAATTTGTTGTTAAAAAATATTTTTTAACATTTGCTCAATCCCTCGACTCGTTTGGAAATTATTTTTTAGGAAATTTCGAATATTTATATTTTTATACGCGCAACAATCGTGTAGTGCATCAACAAATTGGAACAGAAATTGTTAATTTTTTAATTCTACCAAAAGTGTCCTTTTTTAATTTTCAGAATTTTAATTTCTAATTATTTTCGAGGTTTATGCGTTTGTAATATATATTTTTGCTTTTAGATTTTTAATCCAAATGCAAAAATAAAGATTTTAAAAATAACTCGGAAATCTTTTTAACAAAAATTTGACCTGTACCCGAATTTTCAATTTTTTCCTGATTCGTTACCGAGACATTGAAATTATGAAAATATTTTGAGAAACACAAGTATTGAAATTTTACTGGTAATTTCAAAACATACCATTTTTCTCGATCATATAATTTTGAGATTCTTTCAGTTGCAGGGGTTTTCCAATATTATATTGCAAAAGCTTGAGTTCTGGATCCACGGTGACTCCACCATCTCCCCACTTCAAACGCAGTTTTTGGTGATCGTACGAAACTAAAAAAAAAAATTGAAAAAGATGTTCCTGATAATTGTTACTTGAATTTCTTTTTCACATCAGTTATTTGAATACCGAAACCTCGAAAATTTCGATCCACACACTGTTACAGATATTATGATTCCTCTAAAAAAATGTCCAAACTTTGTGGAAATAATTCTGTTATGTTGATTAGCTTTAATTAGTTAACGTCTAATTAATCGAATAACGTTCTCGCATAAAAATTTCGAATTTCTTCTTACAACTTTCGATGTAAATAGGACAGACTTGTATGTCCATAGGGTAAAGCTGAAATTCCATTTGACATGCAATTATTGCATGCATTCTTGCCGAATACATGACAGTTTTGTTTCTGTACAACGTCACAGATGAAAATTTATGGGTCAGTGAGGCAATTTCTAAAACACAAAAAAAGTAAATATTAATGTAGAAAATAACACAGATCAAATAGAAAAATCAAAATACTAACTCTATTTTATCTTATTAATAAAATAAAAATACTAATTTGTATTTTATTTTAATTAGCATTTTAACTAATTAGTGTTTTAATTTTAATTTTTGGAAAATAAAAATACTAATTTTTCACCGTGACAAAATTATGTATCAATGATTTTCTAATTAAATTTTTTTAAATCTTTTACGACTCCCTTAGAGAGAAATGCTACTAATAATTAATCACTACTAATTTTCATTCCAAAGCAAAATTCGCTAAAATTGATCTTGCATAGAATCTCAAATGCAATTTACGTTGAATCCGATTATTCATTATTATTATTATTTTATCGTTTATTAGAAAATTAGTCCATAAACGTATATGACTATACATGGACAGTCATGGCGAATACAATTTTATGCTTCGTGTAAATCTTGCACATCACTGCTTAAATGCACTGTAAAATATAAGTCACTCATCGGACAGGAAAAATTGTCTCTCAGGTGTCTCTCGCTTGTCTGTATGCGAGGAAAACAATTTTTAAGAAATTCAAAAGTCAGGATTACGGTAAATCACTCGTCCAGCTTGTGCACAAGAAAATATATAAAAACAAACGCCTTGAAGTTCAATGAACTATTATCCGTATATTAATAAATATATGAATTATATATATTATTAATAATAATACTAATTATTAATAATAGATCTTTCTAAGTAATATTAAAAAGTAAATAGCGTACCAGTAATTTTGGAATTTAAAAAATAAGGATCCGGCTGCCAAAGATTATCAAAAAATTCCGGTGGTAATGTCACATAATCATCTCCCTCTTCGAATATGTCATTTGAGATGTGTAGCCTCGATTCTGTCCAGCTTTGTCTCACAAACATATCCACTCTGGTTGCAAAGTAAAATTTTACGAAATTACGCAATTAGAGAGAGAGAGAATCTTTTTGAACGGTTTCAAATACTACTAATTTTTATTTAAGGGAAATAAAGGAGATTCTTACCGAAAATCCATATCTTCGACGTTAATGGAATTAATATCAACAACCAAAATATTGAAATTCACTATCACAGGGTATCCTTTCTTGGACGGTGGGCGCACTTCTGGCAAAAAGTTAACGTTATGAACGAACTTGCATGAATATTTCAGTTTAATTAAACATAAATACCGATGGATATTTAATTAATAACAAATAATACATTAATTCATTTAAGTTGAAATTGATAATTGGCGGGATATTTGTTAGTTTGCACATCTTACCCTTCACATAATGGTCCGGTAGGATAACCCGTGGTCTGATGGTAGAATTCTTTTTATTTTCCACATGGAACAAACTGCATTAAGGGACAAATTTGATTTTTCATTGCAGAAAAAATGTATTTTTATATCAAGTCTTATTTTCGATAATTAAAATGGTCGAATTTGAATTCGGAATATTTTGATAAATTGTAGAATTCTTAGTTGGTCTATGCTGGTGAATAAATATTTCAAATTCTTAGTTATTACAGAGAACTAGATATAGAGAAAAATATTAGATAATAAAATTAATAGAGAAAATATTATAAGGTTTGAGTTTAGTTTCTATTCATTTTATTTACTAATATTTCAGAGAAACGGATTATAAGATTTAACCATAGGTTTTCTATAATAGCTAAGAATTTGAAACACTCATTCTGAATATATCCAATTTTTCTCTCCACTTTTCTTACTTTTTCTGGACCAATTTTTTCTTGTTATAAAATTCACCAAAAAAAAATGTGTTACTCACCTGTTCGATTGTACTTTCAGGAACAAATTGAAGCACGGGTAAAGGAATGTCACAATTGTGGCAATCCTCATCGTAAGCTCTGAAGAACGCGAATGGAATTGGAAAATACATTGTCATCAGTTTGAAAGCATCATCCCGGACGATTAAACTATTACTTAGCGGTACTTAGATGCAATTTCATTTAATTGTAAGTATCCGTCAGGTGCACCTTGACAAGTAGCAATTTTTCCTTACAATATTGCATAATTGTTCTTACCGATGCGACATTTTATTATAATAAAAATACAAATATTGTTTTTGTATTTTTATTTTTTTTTTTCACAAACGACAGTTAGGTCCTGGGCAATTTTTTTTTTTTCAAAATTGGCTCATTCCCAAAAATCTCAAGCTTTTCCACTTCTCGATATAATCGGCCCACGTTTCATTGATCAATGAACCAAAAAAAAAATCGGTAAAAAAAAACTAATTGGTTTTGGTCGAGAATTGGGACAGGAATGAATAAACATAAAAAAGTGGAACATAAAAAAAACAAGGAAGGCTCATTTTTTGTTGTTGTTGAATCGGGTGATTAAAAAGTTTGTAATATTTAGATTGAAAAGAGGGAGAAAGTGAGAGTCGGTCAGAAAAGAAGTATTTTGAGAGAGTTTATGAGACATGTCTCCGCTTATAAATCATACGAACGGTCCACGACCGTTTCAGTGGACCAAAGTCTCGGTAAATATTCTTCCACGGATGCTGTTCCCTCTAAGCCTTCCTTTTTTTTTTGTTATTTGACACTCCTTCGCCTTCCTAAACAACGGTACTTGTTATGAACTACGCGTTTCTCTGTGTGGAGTGGACAGCGCGGGCTAAAAGCTGACCTCGATAACTGACCTCAATGGGACTCTTTTTTTTTTTATAACGAAAAATCAGAGACACGCGGTTTAAGAGGAAAAGAAACGGAAGATGAGGCACGTCTCGTCTTCTTCGCTTTCAAAAGATGTATGCGTTTGGTGGTAAAAGATGCAAGTTCACTCTGTGTGTCTTTTCCCGTTAGGAGCCTACGCAGATATAAGAGAAATTTCAAAGATTCTTTTCATCCTCTCGTTCAATTCTACGAACCGTTAATTCCTCTTCTTCCTTTTTCTATTTTTAATTATTGATTTCAAGTATTTGAGGATGACAACGCGTTTGGCATTTTTATTATATTAATTTTTTTCCCCCCGTCTTCATTTTTTCACAACAGCTTTTTCTTAGAAACGATTTTGTACCCTGAAAAATCCTGGATGAACAATACAGAAATATTGTTGATAATTTTTTTAAAATAATGTTGTCTACCTTTTGCGAAAAAAAAAAACAAAAATATGTATTTTCTGAAATTTGGAATTTGTGGTTGTCTTTGAAAATTCAAAAATCACAAATACAGTTTTTGAAATTTGACGTTTGTAGTTGCATTTTTGAAAATTAAAAAAATACAGTAATTTTTTATTATTTTTTTTTCTCAATAGGATTTAAAATATAGCAATTTCACATTTTTATTGCAATAACGCACTTAAAAGAGAGGGTTGCAACAATTTGCGTCCTATTTTTTCACTAAAAATAAAAAATATAACAATTTTTTATTGTTTTTTTTTGCAACAATGAACTTAAAAGACAGGATGCAACAATTTGCGCCCTATTTTTCTTCCATTACGACTGTTTCAATTTGACAAAATTGTCCAAATCTTCCTTTATTTACTTTATAGCCAAGGATCAACAATCTTTTTCATGAGAAAAGGTGGAAAGGGAAAATTACAAATACATTTTTTGAAATTTGACATTTGTAGTTGCATTTTTGAAAATAAAAAAAATACAGCAATTTTTTATTATGTTTTATTTATAGATTATTCGCATAAAATAGCGTTCGCATTATTTGCATTTTTTTGGCTCTTAAACTGAGGCTTGAAAAGGCAGACCAAAAACTTGAATGAAATGCTGTTGAGTATGTTCTCCTTAAGGATTGTATTGATTTCAATGATGGCGACTACCCGGTGCTGGTACTCTCTTTCACAGTGAAGTAAAACAAAAAAATAGCCGGCTAATAAAAATGCCGTTGGATTGATCCGTGAATTTTCGTTAGGGAGGTGCAATAATGAAAAGTGATATGACAATTTACAATAAATAAATAAATAATTAGTGAAGTGATCCTGTCTCAGGATTTCTAAAAGTGCAGGCTGAGTTCATGGGATTACATTAGGAGTCGAAGAAGACGAAGGTACCGTGATGATCATTTGCTCTCGCTTTTGCATCCATTGTAATTGAATTTCGATGATTGACCTACATTTTGCAACATTTTTTAGCGAAATAGAATTTTATTTGAAAAATATGGTAATTTCGGTATATTTCAAGAAATCAACGGGACAATACGCAAGTAATATATTTTGAAACCCTGTTTTTTTAAGATGATAGAGAATTTCGAGTAGAAATTGTTTAACAAATTGAAAAAAAAATTTTAACAAAAATTAAAAAAAAGTATTATTTTATCTTACAGTCTTATCATGAGTATTCCAAGAATGGTACGAATTACTTACGCATTAAAATCGTTTAAAGGAAAGAAGCAGGTTTTTAAAAGCCGTAAGATGAATGTATAATATTGATAAATTAAATATTACTAATTAGTCATTAGTATTCTTATGATTTTATTAATATTATTACTATCCAACTAAAAACCAATTATTCTTATCGTAAGCATTATGATTTTATTAATATTATTACTATTCAATTAAAAATCATCAATCATCGGACTCCTATTGGTAATTTGTAAATGATTGATGTTGGCGAAGGAAGTTTCGTTTATCTTCAAATGATGATTGAATGCAAAAAAAGACAAGAAATCTTTTTTTTTTTAAGATTCAATAGTTTGTGCGGAATATAAGCGACGCATCAAGAAAATCTGGATTGAACGCATTGGTCGACTGACTCATCATTTTGTTATTAACGGATGTCAACGAGTCAAGTCCAGCCTCATTTCGAAGTAGGCACGTCGTTAGAAGGCGTTACGTTGCCGATGCAAATCTTTGAAGCCGTAACATTGTCGCGATGGCACATATTCCACGAGAAAAATGGGAATAGAAAAAATTGTTGAAACGTTCAATCGCTGACAGCAATCAACATCGTTCGTAACGTAACAGATGACTGTAGAAAGTTGTGCGTCCACGGAGTACATCCTTGTGTGACATCTTGCGCTTTCTTGGAATTTATTCGCTCCAGTGAGATCAAGAACATTGCACCTTGCACGGGAACACTGGTGCATTCGTACCAATATGCAAATGTCCAATAGTTTTCCAAGAACGAAAAGTAGCAAATCTGGGAAATATCTCCAAGCGTGGGACAAACGGTCCGATGTTTCCCTACGATTTTCATTCCGTTCCAATTAATATGCATAAAGTCTTCGTTCATATTTTGAATCGTCAAAGTCTTTACGTTTTATCGGCTTCTTTTTCCTCGCTTTCGTCGTGTATTTTATTGTTAATCGATTGTTACTCGATTGGATATACATTTGACAGTGGTGCCGAGTGAGATTCAATTAATTCATTAACATCGTCGTTGTCGACGTCCAAGTTAAATTCATTCACGAGACTAACTATTTCATCGGTGATAGTTACCGGTGTTTCTTCAAAATTTGTAAAATCATTCGTCGTTCGTGGGCATAATTGTTTCCAGGAACCTTTTATCGTCGACTCTTTTATGTCAGCCCACAGAAGGAAGAACATTCGATCGCAAAGGCTTGCAAAGTTGAATCTTTTGAAATGTGCGATAGTAGAATGTGCGAAAGTCGCCTGTAATTAATTATTATAGAATTATTATCATTTTTATTATCATCGTTTTGCGAATACAAAGATTTGGAATATCGATATTCACCGTTATCGGCGATACACCCTGTATAAGGAAATATGCAGAATGAAAGTTCCAATATGTATCACGTGGATTCCAAATTCTGTGATACCCTTCAACTTTCACCTGGCGTTGCAACCTTTCTCGCTGTGACCCCCATATTCCGTATAAAAGAATATACAATTATTTCGGTGTAAATCAAACGCGTTATACGTGTAGAAATTATCGATAACCACTGTAATAACAATAAAAAAAGACTGGTGGCATTAAAAACGGCGAAAGTAAAATCTCTCAGGCGCGTAGTACGTATATGCAGTCAGCGAAAGAGAGAAGACCGTCGTTATACGTCTAAGGCGTTGTAAACAAAGATAGCATTTGCAACCTTCGTCAATTCCTTATCTCCATTACGCTTTGGATAACCTGAAAAGTATAAATATGTAATGTTATACCGTCCCGAGATGCAAGGATTCTCGCTGCGGGCGAGCGCATGCGCTCCTTTGGTATCGCACAATGGCACGATAATGCTTCGTTTACATGGGCTGCAATTATTATATACATTGCACGGAAAAAACGCGCGATAACGTACACGGTGAATTTTCAATGGAGTAGATTCGAGCTTCTCGTAAACTTCTAATTCTTTTTTTAGTTTCAAATACAGTTTATTTTCGATATCAATTACCTTAAGTGTACAAATTGTTGTAATAAAATAGCGTTTTTTTTTTCTTGAAATTGACGGCAGTCGCATTTGTCGTAAGATCATCCAGAACAATTTTGAAAAAAAAAAAAAAAAAACTGGAACCGTAAGCTTCTAATGGCAACCCTACTGGCGCTTCGGTGCACGGTTGGCTCTTATCGCATCGAAAGAGGAGGGTCCCTTTCTCCGGAGGCAAAGTTGTACTTTCTCTCGCTATTGAACTTATGGTACAGCAAGTTTCTTCCGTTAATTTCCCACAGATTTGTTTCACTGGGACTTGGTTCGACATTTCTTTGACGACTTTCTTTCAGTTCATCGATAGGCTCTACCACTGTTATTTTCCTACCGGCTCATTTGTCGACTAAATTTCCATAAATTTTGCGTCAGCTCTTTTTGGACCAAAAAAAAGAAAATCAATCCCCGTAAATTGATAATCGCACCGTATCTAGGTATAACGCTCTCGCTGCGAGGTTTTACGCTCGAGGAGATTTTATTTTTGCGAGCCGCGAGTTCCACGGACGTTCGTTGACCGCGAACGATCGCCCTAAGCTCGCGTGCATTGGAAACTCGCCTTTACGCGTTCATCAATTACTTCTCGCGAGTCGTCTCACTCAAACTTCGCGCGGAAATTACCGCCCGGAAGTGTCAAGAGGTTCGATGACAAAATTAATTTTTTCCCAGGCAACATTGTATCGATCTTGGCGGTAGGATCGGAAAGTTCCAGAAATACACCGAAACCCGTTAATTAGAAAGAAACCGGGCCCGTTATCGTTAATTTATCGCCGAGGCATTGATCAATGTTATAACGGTGACATTTTGCAAATGTCCACTCGATCTTTCCAGAGTTACCGTTTGGCCACTGATCTCCCGATCCCGAATTTTTGATATAAAGATAATACACGTGTATTAGATATCGACACGGCGGAGGTATCCAAAAAATGTGGAAAAACATCTAACGTGACTAGGTACCCGTACACAAGAATTGTAGATGTGTACGTGTGACGCCATTAATTTCCCGTAGGCACACACACACACAGACACTCAAAACTACGTTATATTCGATACATGCGGTAATTGCGGAGGGGCTCTAACATACCGACGCCGTCGGAGTTCGCCGAAGACTTTGACATGTCCTTATAGGATTTTAATATGTATACATATACATATATAAATATTTAGCAGATACCAGATATCAGGGACCATTATCCCTCATTTGCAAATATCTAATGTATACCCAGAAGTTTTTCGGTAGCCATTAGGACACGTCCATACATTTTAGTCTTTGGAAATGTACATACATACCAACGTCTACCTAATAAATCGCTTCGATATGGCCGGTACAAAATAATGTGGGTCGTATGTATTCTTGAAATGGGTTAAAAGAGGTAAGAAGCTACTCGTGTTTGGTGACAGTGTGGTCCAAGTAGCGACCTGTTATTTCGGCGGCACGTGTTTGAATCTCTCGTGTCGTGCTTAACACTTTAAGCGCGGCGCCGGTCCCTGGGGACCGACACTGAACTTTCCATTCAGGCCGTGCCGATTATGACAAATGCAATGGCGTATACCATTGCGACGCACGCGGCGTGAATAGGGAGTCATAGAAATTTGTCGCCGCGCTCAACGTGTTTTAATGGTTTCGTTTTGTATAAATTGAAATGCGTTTGAACGTAAGCTAAACGGGGAAATTTTTTGAAAAACATACATCGACTCCATTAACGATCAGATGTTTGTTTAAATAATTCAACCGTTGATGAATTTTTTTTTACATGGTTTATTTTACATTTTTTTTACACTACAGTTGGTGCTGCCCCATGTTGACAAAAATGTAAATTCGAACAATAAGAAATGTCGCAATTTCATTCAGAAAAGAAAAAATCGGGTCAAAATAAATTTGAAATCAATATGATTAATCACAAAGGCCACCTTCGGATGTGAACTTTTCTTTTATTCAACAGTTTTATGTCACAAAAGATCACGAACCTCTAAAAAAAGTCCGGTAAAATAGTGACGATTTTATTATTGCTTTCAAAATTTATGGTAATCGTATTGGCTATAAAATAACAATTTTTCAATTATCGTTTTTTTAATTTATGGCATTCGACACGGTGACACCATGAGTTTCCGGTAATAAAATCGTCACTTTGTCACTCGACTGGGATTTCGTGGTATTTTTTTATTTCAAAAAGTTTTATTTCAATCGAGGAATTTCAGAAAAATTGCGAGGGTAACAAATGTTATTTATTATATAAATATTACATTACAATTATTGGTTAAAAAATTGAAACTAAGTAAAGCTACAAAATATTTGGATTGAATCGAGACACACACACACACACACATAAAATTGATATGCACCTGTTACACATTCTGTTTCTGTATCCCCAGTTTTTTCCTGAACCTGTTCGGAAAAGGAAGAGATCTTCGCATGTGGCCCTAAGTGACACGAGTCGTTCCCCGAATTACGGTTTATTACCTTGGCTGGGCACTTTCTTCCGAAATCGTCCAACGAGTATGGGGAATTCCCTTCACGAGGAAATCTTTCGCTGACTAAAAGCATATTTCAATGCTGCGTGCCGAAAGATGTGTTCATCGAGAGAAAGAACTTCCTATACGGGGTGACCAACTCGAAACCGAAGAATTGTCGTTGGACCCGAAAGTGTAAAAAAAGTGACCAAGGGAAAGGTCGCGGGATTCTCTTTTCTTTTTCCTCCTTTCTACGGCACCATAAAGAATTCCTTTTTTAGAATCAGGTGTTTCGGGATATCGAGGTCGTCGAGGTTTTTCAGACGGGTCGACATATTTCTGTCACTCCACGGGGAGGTCGTTCCTCCGATCTCGCGAAGTTGGGAATCGACAAGGTAGAACTTTCTGTCCCTTTTTCTGACGATAAATCCTGAAAGGACGAGGGTCCGTAAGGCGAGGTTCTGGCCCCGAGGGAGCACGAGAGAGCCGCAACGTGTTCATTCTCGTGACGTCTTCTGCAACGTTACATGTAATAGAAGCTAGCGCGTAATTGCGCTTGCATTAAAGGAACACGGTTGAGTGCGCAAACGAAAAAGGTCTTTTTGAAAAAATATAATATAAAGACTCGGATTTGCTTAAACTTTAAAGTACAAAACGCTCAAATTATGAGAAAGAGTATTATTATATCTATGTATTGTAAATCCAAGATGTTCTAAACGGATTTGAGATTCTCCGCGGGAGGACAGGACTTATGGTCATATTTTATCCCCACGAGTTCGTTGACACGGATATTTTAATTGTTATAGTCGCTATCGGTGTCAAATTTGGTACGTAATGGCACTTTTAACGAGATTTGACATGCTTCCGAGAATGCAAATTTATCGGCCACGTAATTAACATTTCCACCAAATGGCTTGCATAAAGAATATTATCTGTCAGTCGCATCTCGCAGATAATGTAATTCTAAGGATTTACTACCAACCGCATACGTATATGGAGTCTATATACTATAATATACTTAAACGTTCATAAACATAAACTGAGACGCGCAGCAAATCATTTTAAAAGACCAATGTGTCTGACTCTCATATAATACAGTTGCAGGTGTGTGTGAAAATGAATGCTATCAAAATTTTCATATGTTTTCGGTGAAATTTCAAAATCGTCCGAATTTCACGAATCGTTCCCAGTTTCTCGGCGCTAGAAAAAATAAATTGAGCGTTTTGATACCGAAAAGTAGGCACCCGGAAGCCGGTCGAAGGAATTTCACGCGTTTTCTCTCGTTTCAGCAAACAGACGATGAATAAATGAGGAATTAGGAAAAAAAAACGCCAATAAAAAAATGTTTGTTGTCAGAAGAATAATGATTGAGAAAGAAAGCCGGCGGGAGCACGGCGGAACAAGCTATACGGTGCTCTTTCGTCGGTGGTATCTTGAGCCTAGACATTGACCTCGAAAGTGAGGTGATCGCCGAGCTACCGCCTTTACAGTCAGCGGCTTATTGAGGAAAGTGCGTGTATTCTTTACGTTGCATTTCTTTCTCCCCACCGACCACGTTTACGAGCATATAATAGATACTCGGATCTTTGTACACACACGCGCACACACACATGCACCATATGATATAGGCTCCTATATATATTTATAGTATACGTACAGCCTCGTATAAACAACTCATTAATTCAAGCCGCCGACGATCAGGTGGTCCAGTCGAATCTTCCAGCGTAAAGAAATTTTGAAAGTTAGAATCCAACGCGAGAGGAAACGAACAGTTTTAATGAAAGACCCGAATGTGGAGCGACTCACTAATACGGATCTCGTCCGATTTGTTTCAAATGGTGGGCGTAGCCGGTATGGAGATTGGTCCACTTTTTATCGAACCCCCCCACCCGATATATCAGGATTCGGGACAAAAATCGGTCTTCGGTGGATATGTTCCAAAACAAAATTTTTTTTTGGACAAACTTCTTGGCAAAAGGGTTCGACACGGAAAAAATTTGAGCCCAGTGCAATTGCTTGCGGGTTATGGCAAGTGCACCTAGAGAAAATATTCTAGTTCCAAGATCCTTTATAATTTCTATTGTCAAATCCAAAGGTTTGTTAGTAATTAAGGGTACGCACACACATGTTAATTTTTAACTTTGTCTCTAACACATTGTCCTGTAGCATTAATGGATTAAATCGAGATTGTTTGAGATGAACTAATAGAATTATCCGGTTACTGAAAGTTTTATTGATTCAATAAAATTAATATATTCTAATCGATTCTCTTATATTCTAGCGCATATGTGTATGTAAATAAACCGGTTGTTGTCGTCAACTATACAGTTTCTTTGAATCTAAGGAATGTTACTGACGCAAATAAATTGTATTTGCTTTCAACAAACCGTCGTATGTATATTTCATGCGAATAATCCAGTTTCAAAGAAACTTCGCCTGCGCTGCGCCTTTTTTGTTTTTGGTGCGCGAAGCTCCCCGAAATAATAAAATAGAAACTTGACCTTTGCAATCGATTCTACGGGAAAAATTACCCCTAAAAATGACTTGTCCAACCCCATTTTTAAAACTTTAATTTTTGCCCCATTTTTGGATGAAGGGGTTGGTATGCCCAAAAAAATCGACTTTTGGAAAAATATTTTTCGCACTTTTTGCTTTGCGGATAATTTGTTTACTTCAACTTTTGGCAAAGCGAACATTAACCAGCTGCAAAGTTTCTGCATTGTTACCTTATAAACATTAAAATTCATGAATGGCAAATCATTCTTTGTCTTACAAAATATTGCTTCACGAGTTAAATGCAACAATGTACGGTATCAATAATGGTTAATAATAATTCAAGAGCATCAATAATGCAACTAAATTAGTGGTTCCAATATATCGAAGAAATTTTCTTTTGTTTAATACAATATTCAATTGGTATAAATTGAAATTAGTATAAAAAGGATTTCCTGCATGCAAATAAATGTTGAAAACAAATAAGAAATAACTGTTTCGACTTACGAGCTGCCATTAATCGTTAGTGGACAAACATAAAATAAATATTGGACATTTCGGTTCATTTTAAGTTCTTTAAATAAAATTTAGGAATCCCGCGAACCTTAAAAATTCGTTTTGTGATGTATTTGGGAGATAGCGTACATATATAAATAAATTTTGATTCGGTCCTACCGGTCTAAGACTTTCCTGTACCCAGAAAAAAATTTTCATATTATTGAAACTCCCAGATTCCAATGAATGAGCTCCTAGAAATTTACGTCAGCGGAGAAGAAACGGAATTACCCGCCCGTTTGCTGATATTTGGAAATAAATTTAGAGAATTTGTTTTCGGTGCCAATAATTACTTTTTTGAGTATTCTTGAACCCCCCGAGACGCCAATGAAAAATTCAAAAATGGCCACTGTTGCAATTTTGATATTCCTTATTTTCTCAAAATACAGAAAAACGCAAGAAATTTTAGAAAAATAATAAAAAATGTTTTATGCAAAAAAAGTTACGGTAATCGCACCTACTAACGTTTCTCACAATTGCGGTACAATTCCTAAGAGTACCTGATACTCCAAATTAAACAACATTTACTTTATATAAAGGCATACATTTTTTTTTCAAAGAACTTTACGCACCACGTTTTCATTGTATTTATAATGGACGAAAAATTACCGTATTCTCCATTCTTCCCGTCCATTTATATGGTAATGCTTATTCTATATTTGCATGGCATTTTTACGACATAATGGAGGCAACGGAGTTGGGAGACATATGGCGTATGGGCGGCTTTACGATATCTAAGAAAAGCCATTTGCCGGTAAAAATGGCGGTCAAGTACCAGCCCGTGGTAATTGGCTCAGTCCAGTACCGAAGCAACAACGAGTGTCCTATTCGGACAATGGGACGATTTCACGAAAGCTAAATAAATAAATAAATATTTTAAAACACCGTTTTTGGTGCATACTTTTTGACATCCCTCTGCTTTCGAACGTTCAACATACGCACACACTTTCAGGAACCAATTGTGTGCGAAAGTGGAGGGCCCACTGCAATTTGCACTGGAATCAAAGACGGATACAAGCCAAGCGAGACTCGAGTATGATAGCGAGAATCAAGTTTATAATAATTTTTTTCATAAACCTCAAGCAACATGTGAAAGTCATGGTCGATCGGATGAAGAAAGAGGAAAAATCATTTCTGCGAGGTATACGAGGCAAGGTGGGGTTAGTGTTCTGATACGTAGAAAGTGAAACTTAATAAGCTAAGTTAAGATGCGAGATCGTTCAATAGTAGCCTTATCAAAGGATGTCAGCAGTGAAACTGGTATAAGTTTTCTTCGGCAGGAAATCTTGTTGTTACCGCGCATGCGTTACGAGTGGTACGCATACATACACTCTACGCCTCTACGGCGCATGTTCAGTATTGCCAATTCCTGTTTGGACATGGACACCTACGGAGAATTAGCGATACCGGGCGCGGGGTAATTCCTTTAGACTGTCAAGTGCATACGACATTTAAAAAAACACTGGAACAACCCCACGCCTGGCAACTGGAGGACAGTTTTTGGAATGCACCACTTTTGAGGTTATGTCGCAGCTTATGAATCTGACCGACACCCTCGCAGGTACTACATTACGGATGCGACAGATTCCAAACGTGGCGGTACGTCATCGGCTGCCGGGGCGAAGAATGTTCGCTTCCAGTGGAGACTCGCCTTAATGTTTCTCCCCATTTTTCTCACATTTGAGCTTCGCGCGGAGAATATCAGCGAGAAGCGAGCGTCGCCAATGTTAAAATACTCGGAAGTAAAAAATATCGAAAGATTCCAGCTGGACGCGAGGTTTTGTGACAAAAGGTTTAGAAGTCGAGTGTATTCGGAACTTGATCAAAATAAATTTTCTATTCAAACTGACACGATGGCGAATCGGTAACGGTGTTTCGAATCCAATTTAGCCTCAACAACCACTTATTCGAGAATACATTTTTATATTTATTTTACTTCATTTTATATGCAAATAAAGATGCAGACGCTGAATTTAGTCGTAAAAGGAGCTTGGCTGCGCACGGAATAATAATTTTCCCGGTTTGTTGGTAATTGGTCCCCAATTTGAATAACTGCGAACAATTTTGAAAGACTAGAGACGCGAGAAAATTCTTCCTTTGGGATATAAAATGCGTTACAGTCGGTAGACGTATGCTTGCGAAATTTCACGGGAAATATATGTACCGGCACGAAAGTTTATGGACGCAAATGTTATTTTTTATGCGTTAACAAATCGTTCCCCGCTAGGGGGAAAATAGGAGATTTTTCGAAACGCTCTTTGAAGGCTAAAACTTGGGCATTGGAACAACCGTTGCTCTTCGTTTCACGCGCAACGATTTGCCTTTTTACGACTTCCTCCTGCGATTTAGGTTAGGTTTCTCATTTCGAAAGCAAAGATATAAATCAATATCAAACGTCGGATGGAAATTCGCGTATCGACGGGAACCATGGGAAAAAGAATAAGGAGAAATATTTGGCTAGCAAAAAAAATGAGATTTGTTAAAAAAAGGGAAATATGAGGTAACGAGTGTGAAAATTTGCACCAATGCAATGATGTGCAAACAAGCGTGTCGTAAGAATTGGTGAGTTTGCCTAACGCAAACGCCTTACTTATTCGTTGAATGTCATCTGCAAACATATTCGAACAAAAAGAATTTAGTTGACTCAAGCAAAACTTGACTTGACTCGACAAATAACGTTTGTGGTTGTCTTTTTTTTTTATCTAGAATCATATCCCAGTCGAAGAGAGATATATTTTATGGAAAAACTCACAAAATGAAGCTTCGTTACTATTTTTTATATATGGGGAATTCCACGCCAAATCGGACGGTTTGAAAAATGTTTGTTTGTGATTTTCTCAATATTTTTGATATTTTTTTTAGTAAATTACTATTTTTTTCCAATTTTTAAAAATTAAAAATATTTTTTTTTTCGCTGTAATTATGGAAGGCCCACTACCGAACCGGGCTTAAAAGTTGCAGGATGGATAGAAGTTTAAAATAGAAAATCTTCAAGAAAATCGAAGGATACACAGTTTTAAAAACACGATTGAAAATTTACAATTAAAAAATCTCGATTAAAAACATTTTAAATCTTTTTTTGGTATTATTTTCTGTAAAGGTCTTCTAAAAACGAAAATTTTGAAAAGAGAAGAAAATTGAATTTCGACCATTACTAAGAAAGTTATGAGCAAAAGACCAAAAAGAAGAGCGTCTTTTTTTTTAAATTCGATATTTTCTGAACCAGTGATAAAAAAAATCTCAAAATTTACCAGGAAGCCTCTTTTTTTCAATTTTATTACGAAACTGTAGAATTTCAAAGTCGAGTGTTCCGTTTTGCCCCATATTTCCCATGCACATAAATTTTATGAAAAAAGTTAAGTAGGTGAGTTTGTAATAAATGCCAGTGCAAAGTAGGCGGACAAAAAGTGTGATGTATATATTACACTTTTTTTTGCTCGATATCAAGCAAAAAAAACCATAACTGATATGTTTTTTGCTTGGTACCTCGATAAATATATATCATGGTAATTAAGCGAAGGAATAATCTTTCATATTCGTTTCACTTTTTTCACGCTTAGTTAGCCAACATCCACATTAATTTACAATGCAATTCATTTTTATTGTCATTTTTCTCCTGTATTTTTTTTATTAAACATTCCAGGAGGTAAAATTTTAATAAAACGAAATTTTGTGAAGCATAACGTTACTATTTTATTTATATATTTTTTTATATAGATTAATCACTTTATGGATTATTTTTAAAAAATCAATATTTTTATCTATACGGATTAATAACGTTAATCTACTTTTAGACTGGGTATCGAAAGTATTCTTGGATTAATTACAAAATTGCAACCGTGTCAATTATTATACATTTTTTTGGATTTTGCTCCAGAACTGTTGGACTTCAAAGTCGTGCGTTCCGTTTCGTTCCATATTTCGCTACACGCGCTCTATTCGCAGAAGTATAATTTTTTTTTCTCCAAGTAAATACAGAGAATTTCGAAAAGATATGTCAATATTTCGTGCTCATAGACGCTGTGCCAACAATTAGAATACGTCACAAAAGAAACGACGAGCGACATCCGTTGGGAGGTTGGTTCGTTTTCTGCAAGAAAAATATCGAAACCTCGGAGGCTTCGAAGGTATCAGCGGAAACATCTTCCTCTGGTATTCGTTGAAAAAATACAACCTCGTTTCGAGCGAACGAATGAGACAATTAGAAGGCTCGGTCCAGAGAGAGGCTCTTTTATATTCTTTCCATATACAAATGAGCAACGAACCAAGGGAATTCATTACACTCCTCGCTTGCCTCTAAACGACAAAAAAAATATGTCATTTTAAGCGCAAATATAGTCATCAACGAAACCATGAGTTCCTCGAAGACAAGTGTGTTAGTTATTCGAAGAAGCATTTAACGTGGTTTCCTGAATCTCTTTTCCTTGTCTATGATTATCTTTTGATCTCCTTTTTGTAGATGGTGTCTTACAACACTAAGATATTTCTTTCTAAGGTGTAGTTTCTTCGATTTCATTAGAAATTAATGTGTTCTTTTATAGAAATTTCGTGCGTTCCAGGAGTTCCATCGAATCCGATATCACCTCGTTCGGGAAATTTCCCCACACGGATCTGACGAAGCGGCAGACAATGACTTTCCGGACGAGGGAGTGACAAATCGTCACCTAGAACTTATTGAATTTTACCTTGTTGTTATAGATTGTGAGTTCCCGATTTTCATTTCTTGTAGAAAGAATATTTTTCGACAGTTCCTTTTTTTTTTCAAAATGAGCCAGCTAACAAGGTCCCGAGTAGTATATACAGTAGAATCTCCGTACAAGATACCTTCGATTCTCTTCGTACAAGATACCACGGGTTCCCCTTCGCTAATCCACTACCCCCACTCCTAATGCCTCTACGCCTCTGAATGTTTGGAGTCGCTCGCTCCATACAAGATACCACGGAAATAAATGAGAAAAAATGAGAATTATTTACACATAACGATTTTTTTTAATTTTTTATTATCACAAATTATTAATTATTTAAGATAACATTTTAATTTTATGTTGGTTTCAAATTTGCACGAAAGGTAAAAATAACTTTTTTTTCTCACTTTTTTTTCTTTTGCTCGTTTGCGGACTTCTAGTTACGTGACAAAAAAAAGAAGGCAAAGGATATGGAATACAAAGCAACCTACATTATCGGTTTAACTTTAAACTATTTTGCATGGTATCTTGTACGAAGACCGTGAGATCTATTTCTCTCCGGCGAGTGGGGGAACGGTAATTTTCTTCTTTTTTCGGAATCGTATTCCCCTCCGGTCCCTTGTGGTATCTTGTACGGAGATTCTACCGTACCATCAATTGACTGTGCCTAATCCGGAATTCTAATGAACGCCATAAAGAAGCTAAGAAATTTTGAAAGCACTTTTAAATTATTATACGTATTCGAAAGTTCTAATTTTACGTATAAATCAACTCCAAAGAAGAAAAATTTAGGATTGTTTGGAAAAAAGTCATTAAAGAATGCATTAGCACGTATGTGAGTGAAAGAATCTCTTCTCAAGAGTGGAACTTGCTTAACAGTAGTTTCCCAAGTGGGAGTGGAAGGGAAACAAGTGTGTGTACGTTATATGAAAGTTTGCCTACAGCGATTCCCAATATTTTTAATTTTTTTGTAACGCTTTTTAATTCAAGAGCCTCTTTTCAAAAATTATCATATCCATATTGAGAATAAAAAAATGTCGTAAAATGAACCACCAGCAAAGTTGAACTCGTATAGTTCGTCGTAACATAGTTTATGGTATATGCAACTATATTTTTTCAAAAATTTAGGATAAGAAAGTTTACCTACAACAGTTCCCAATATTTATATTTTTTTTTATGCTCTTCGATTCAAGCCTCTTTTTAATTATTATGAAATCCATATTGGGAATGAAAAATGTCGTAAAATGTCAGGGCAGCGTCCCGTGGCTGTGGATTATTTTGTCGAAAAATTGGATTTGTCAAAAGGTATAGAAGTCGAGTGTACTTAAATTACTTTGGTTGGTTCGGTGAGCGGTTTCGTGTGGCACGAGTGTCGGTAGCCCACAAACGGACCACGAACACTTTCTAAAAGTATATATGTGTGATAGTTTTGGATTCCCAGTGGCATAAAGGATATATAAGTACAATGAAAAACTTGGAATTAAGTAAAATATGTTTCATGAAAGTAATGAATTCTTTGGGAGGTATCGAAGAGGAATATATATCTATATAGAAGATATGCCTTCATGCTTCGCAAAGCGTGTACTTTTTTGTAGCAATAAATTAAAAAGTAGCCTCAATTAATTCTTCGAAAGTCAAATTATTAACTTTTGGTACTGGATGTGTTTCAATAGAAATCGAAGAAGAAAAGTATTCATTGATATTGAGTGCAAGGTACGGTTTATGAATGGAAATAAATGCAAATAAGCTTTACGTACTTGCAAATGTTGGAGTTAAAGGGAAATTGATTTTCAGCTGCGAGAGTAAACGGACGGAAATAAGTAGGACCGATCGATTTTTGAACCTTTTCACACTTTTTTCGAATCGCGCGAAATTTCGACGCGACCTAAACTACGAAAGATGACGAAAGGCGTAAAGGCGAGTTTCCACGACGCGCGAACTCGACGCGGCGGCTAATGGGGAGACTCGAAAATTTCCGGGTTTTATTGCAAGGGTCCCGACTCGTCAAAAGGTTCGGAAGAGTCGAGTATAAATACGCGTACGCCGATGCTCTTGCTCGAATTGCGCAAACCGCGAGCAATTAAATTCTAGGGCAGGAGTCTCGATATTTGAGGTTTGTCGTCACGTATCGTATATTTTTATTTATTAAGATTTCTTGACAAAAAGTAGGTTAGTGCAAGACAACGGCACATTGCCGGAATATTATATTTTGGGAAATACAATAAAAATGACATTAAGGTCTTGTTGCACAATTCGACATAATTCCTCGTTTTTTTTTGTTCTTGTTTCGTGGCGTGTTCCCTTGAAGGTTGATGTTTTGGTATTACGTTTCAAGTCGAGTTGTGAAATGGAACGAAAGCGAAATAAATTTCGAAAAAAATGTGAGTTCACTGGAAATAGGAGCACGTTAATAACCGGCAATGTCTTGAAAAGAAAAAAATCGTTTTCAAGGGAACGTGATAAAAATGTTTTTAACCCCTGTCCCCAAATATCATCGAAAATTAAAGTTTAAATTAAAAATATAGATCTTTCAAAAATTTGGTATCAATTAAAAAAAAATCTATTTTAATTATAATTCTACATTTTTGGTTTTGGATTTTTGATTTTTTCCCCTGTCCTTTGTTCCCCCTTGGAACCAAAAAGGTCCATTAATTATTATTATCATTATTATTTTTGTCCCATTAGAATCCGTTCGGGGCAAAAGTCACGGAAATTGATATTGTTCTCTTCTTTTTACAGTTACTGCTGTTTTCGCCGATCAATCACGTCGCATTGTTTTCTGCCGGTCATTGCAGAAATTTGCATGACTCGTGTCAACGTAACGCGCAAACAAATCATTCGTAATCGATGGAACAACATATTTGTCAATTTTTTTTCTTTTTTTTTATCGAAATCCATGCCTTTGATACAATTTTGAATTTCCTTATAATACTTTGGAATTATTCATATTATTTATAGCCTTCCTTGCTGCACGTGAAGTCGTCGAGAAGCTACATACGTGGAACAGGTTCCTTTCTGTATTTCCTCACTTTTTTTTCATTTTACCTTCTCTTCTGGTAATTTATGAAAATGAGGCCGATAACTGTCATCAATCATCAAACCTATCGTTTGAAACGCGTGAGAACTTTGTCTGACACACATTCTGCCCTTCGTCTCCCATTTCTAATTATTTTTTTTTTCTTCGTTATCTTTTAGTTATTTCTCGGTACCAAAATTATTTATTTAAAATCAATTTCTTCAATTGATTCTCCATAATCAATTTAATAATTGAACTTCTCGCGACAATTACCTTCTTATTGTCCAATTTTCTTGGCGTATTCGCTTCGACCAAATTTGGCACACTTTGGCCCTTAAATTTCTACTGGTCAAACTACTGGTTTTTCGGAAGCTACGAAAAAAAACTATTACTAACCGTTACGTTATTGGTGTAACTGTAAAACCGGAGACCTTGAGCCGTTTCATTAGAGGAGGGTACCAATTTTTTGTACCAGCTAATGGCACCTTCATTCGTCGTTATTTCGTCTTTTCTAATTCGTGTCCTCTTTTTTTTTTTTAATGAGCGAATCGCAATTTTGCCGAATCAAATAAACAATAATTCCCTCCAGGTTCTCCAGGATTTTCACTCTCGTGGTTGCCGCGATAATATGCGACCTGGTGGCAAGGATCCGTCAAGACTGCGCTGCCTTTTTCCCCATGCGATGACGCTCCGGTTCCAGCGGAATTCAGGAGGAAAGAAAAAAGATCAATATTCATTTACTCATTATTTGTTAATTTTAACCAGCGACGTTTGCAGGAAAAGATTGCAGCGCAATTGGGTTCAACGCGTGATCGTCATTGCCGGTCATTTGTTCCTTCGCTACTTCCTATCGGTCGCCTCGTGATCGAACATCGCGGTGGAGGAATCGGCGCTACGCGTGTTGTCGGCTCTTCGGTCTTAGATTTTTCCAAAAACACAAGCCGCTCCATGTCTGCTTTTT
The DNA here is from genome assembly GCA_949825005.1 of Gasteruption jaculator. Classification (NCBI taxonomy): domain Eukaryota; kingdom Metazoa; phylum Arthropoda; class Insecta; order Hymenoptera; family Gasteruptiidae; genus Gasteruption; species Gasteruption jaculator. Next base: position 13,761,632 of record OX463770.1, read on the forward strand.
CGATATTTGTCTTCTCGTTATCTGGACACTGTAAATCGTTTGAATTTGAGTTCAACGCCGAATCAGGGTTGGTGAAACCCACGTCTTACGACGTTAACACAAAGTGTACATTGACGGTGTGAAAGTGGAGCCTCTCGCGAGGGCAAAAATTTCAAGAAGAGCAATAGACGTATGTCGGTAATATTTATTTTTTTTTTTTTTTCGTTTGTCACCAAATGGAGTCCCTGTACACTCTGGTAGGTGTAAAATTCTAAATTGTCATTTTGGGGAACGTTTGTTCCACTTTTGGGAAAATTTCGGAACAACTTTTTCTACTGTTTCGTTGTTCATAAAAATTCATGAAAATGTGTCAACAACCCATACATCGAAATGCCTACTTTGCTAATTTATGATAAAGCACGAATTATACTTAAAACAGATTTTTCTTGACCGGTGTCAAATTTTTGCTCGGCCATTTCAAAAAGTAATTAAGGGGTTAGGCCACTCTAGGATTTTCGAAAAACCGATTTTTTTGTTTGGTCTTAAACGGTCCCTCGGTGTATCTCAAAAATGACGTCCCGAAAGATTGTGGCCGGGACAAATCTCAAAGTACTCGATTTTCGAATTTTGGTACACGGCCGCCCGGTCCAAACGCGTTTATCTCGAAACTACATTTTTCAAAATTGCCGGAAACGGAACTCGGACAATTTTCAACCGATTAACTTGAAATTTTAAATACATTTTTTTTCTATATCGCATAGTTCATTCGTTATTAATAATTTTCTGACGATTTTTTTCGCAATTTTTGTCAGAAGTGCGCCATTTTGTCAAAAATCAATATATCGAAAAAGTGATATGTACTTTTATGGCTGCTCTGATACATAATCGAAAAAAAGTAACCGACTTATTACAATTAAAAAATTACAGGCGGTGCGTTTCCGGCAGTTTGGCCTGAAAAAACGGAGGCATCTTCGCGAAAACGCTTCACAGCTGCCATTTTGAACGTAATCTCTTGAAAAAAATTTCTGTATACAGTCGATGATATGTACAATAAACACCCTTTTTCGTAATTGCGATTTATCTTACGGTTTGTCTAAAAAAAATTCCCAAAAAAGGCCTATTCTTTCGGCCTCTGGAGTGGCCTAACTTCGCAAATAATTCCAAGTTTATCACCGATACGTCGATGATACACTTATTGGTTTACCAAAAAATCCAATTGGACGATACTTCAACAATTTCCTGTGTTTGAAACGAAGGAAATCGTTTTATCAACGTTCCAATTCTCAATAATTATCCGTTTCTTCGATACATTTCAAGTTAGGTCACGTTCGGTTATTGACAATCGGTATCTCCGAACCGGCGAATGCATAAAACGCTTACTGGGCGAGATTCGAAATTCGGCCGATTCGCACGCAATTCAACGAGACAATGCCATCGAAAGTGCCGATATCGGCTCTTCCGTGCAAACAAAAATTCAACTACCGTGTCGGACGTTACTTGGATCGTCAATCCCGATCGGTTTCGAGGTCCGTCATAGGGAACCCTTCCAAATAAACCCGTATATCTGTAAACACCGATCGCTCGCGTGTGGGTAGAGAACGTGGGGACCTCGCGGGGTCCATGGATGGGTGTTATCTCCCAATAAGAGGCTCGAGTGGAAAGGGAACCTGGTGTGGGTAAAGGTAAACCGTGGACGTGGGCAAAAAGAGGGTGAACGCATGAAAAGAGGAACCCGTTGAATCGTCTCTCATCTTGACCGATCTCGACCGATCTATCCCCACGGCATTACGGTTTTGGCCTCGTTTTACAGAGACAGAGTTACATTACACCTCCTTCATCGTGTGTAACCAACTCGTCGTTGTCGTTGTCTCGCTGGCCAAAGTTATAAAGCGTACCAGCGGTGCTCGAAGGAGTCGCTACCACTTTGGTAACCGACGTCGTCCTCGCTGCCGAGCCCGGGTTTTCCGATCGTTTTTCGATTATTTTCTACTTCCCGTCCGAGCCGGTCTCGCCCCGACCGTGAGAGCAAGCCCGAAAGATGTGCTTCTAACGTATTCAGTCGTTTTCGAAATTTTTCTTTCCCGAAATTCAATTTTCAAATTTTTCAAAGTCGCGATCCTTGAAAAAAAAACAAAAAAAAACGTAGTTCTCGTCCCAGAGCATTCATCTCGGTACCAATAAGTTGTTGTACGTTTCTACGGTCTGTGTGAACGTGTGATAATCCTAGAAGAGGTAAGCTGGTTTGTGTTTACTAATGACCGTGCAGCTTTATTCATTTTATTGCGAGTGTCATCTCATTTTTTGCCGATCTCAGAGAGAAACCAGGTACTCGTAGTAACGCTCGTCGGTGTGCGATCGAATCGGACGCTTCGCGGGTTTAACATCGCAAAACCCGAAGATCGTGGACCGTCGAGCGGGTTTTTTTTTTGAAAATAGGGGGGCGACTAAGGAAACTCTTTGGGCAAAATTTGAAAAATCGTGGTCAATCGAATATTCGCAATTTTCTCGGCAAAATTCCATTATGTCGTTTTGCAAAATAATATTAGTAATTATTTGAATAAACACTTTTATTCGACTCCAAGAATTTTTTCAACCAAAGCGAGTTCCATAAATTTTGAAATTGCGAGTTCGAGAATTATTGGAAATTACGACCCTAATTTGAAAATTAAGCAAAATTGTTTATCACCTCGAAAGGCAACCCCTGGATTTTTTGAAAACGAAGTTAAAATTTCAAAATCTCAAAATTGCAAAATTTTCATGCAATTGCAGCATTATGGGCATTGCAAAAATTCCAAGTATCGGTGGCAAGAGGGTTCTTGGCCCTTTCGAGCGATAGTTTCAGCAAAGACAGGCGAAGCAACAAATTGTGGACGTGTGGAGAAGCGTAGAAATGATTGCCGTCCTTTTTTAGTAAGTAGTTTCTACGTTTCTCCATGTGTCAGCAATTTACTGCGTTTACTATATAACAGCCATTATTGCAACGGTGACCACAGCTGTATTAATCTGCAATTTTTTTTTCCGGCCTTTAGAAAAGAGGAAACGAACTCGGGACTACCGCGATTAGAGAGTGTAGCGAAATCTTGCTTGGAAAAAGAACTAGAGACTAGGAGCTTTTTTTATTAATTTTCAATTCTTGATAATTGACAGCTGACAACGAGCCAAGGCGTAATACGACACCTGTTACGGATCAAGTGCATAACACCGGTGCATCGTTTAAACTCATAATATTTTCTATTTTTTTAATTTGTTTTAAGATTTTTTTATTTAGTTACAATTTTATTGTAGTGCGAGATTAGATGCATTTTTAAAGCTCTTTTGAGAACAAAAATTAGTTAGTTAAAAAATTGAAAGAAGTAAGATTTTGAGATTTTAAGATTTTGAAAAAATTGAGATTTTGGGGTTTTGGCAAAATTACGAAATAAGCGTAATCTTTAAAGTATATAATCCTTTAGTAGAAAAATAATACTTCCGTAGTATCCGTTCGCTTGAAACGATTTGACGGTAAAATCGGTGTCATGCAAAAACGATTTATGGCGGTATTATATCGATGTTATTTTCTCGTTCAATGAATGTCAATTTCACTCTCATGGAGCCTTGGTATTATTATCAAAGTTTTTTTGTAAAAATCCGGTAATAACAAACCGGAGGAATTTTTTAAAATAAAAATAAAAGAGCCAAAAAAAAGGAAAGACATTTGACTTAATTATCATTTTTGTGGGTTTTCCGGTCCTCCTTGTGACTAAGAAAGCGTATGCAGCTGTGACGAAACATAATTTAGTTAAAAAAAATTTGATTACCTTCCGAATGGTCTTGGAGAAATTCGAAAGTATCGGGAAGACTTTCAAGAGCCGTTAACGATTTAAAAACTCGAATGAATCGGCCTATAAATAAAAACTTTATCCCAAAAGTGTCCGTGGCTGTGAAAGATTTCGAAATTTCGTGTGGCCTATTTTGAGAACGTTCATCAAGAAAATCTCAATTTCAATGCAAATGGATACACCTTAGTATCGCGTCACTCGCGGTGTGACGAGACACTTACGCATTTTCGCCGAGATATCCTTAGATTTCGCGATAATATAAATGGGACTAAATTACGATTTTCAAAACGGAGAAAGTAATTATTAATCGGGTACGTCTTTTAACGATTACAGCGTGCTCCTTGTGCACTGGAAACCACTCTTTCCCGTTTGCCACACAGTTATCTTTAATAGAGAGGCTCAACCGTAAAACATTGTAGAATACAAGTGTTACCGAATGAATAGCTAAAGGTGTAGAGGAAAAAAAAGCAGTTTTAACAGCTTTTACCGCTTGAAACAGTAAAAGTATGACACGTAAACCGCTTTAGTCGTGTACCGTAGGACGGAGAGGTTCTCTCATTTTGCTGCATTAAATGTATGCAAAAGTGAAAACTGCACCGCAATTTCGAACCAGATCATGCCGCTTCATTGCACCTCTGATGAAGGAGTCGTACTTTATTTGCCATATTCAGACGGCCCTTGACTTTCGCACATTTTAAAAAATTCTACTTTGTAAGCATCGTGTCCAGATAAAAGCTCGACTTTGTCGAGCAATGGGGTATGAGAAACCAAATTATCTCCAATCGCTATCGTGGGTCACGGAAGATTCTTCCAGAGAGAAAGTGGGCCCCGCACCAATTGAGTCGATAACGCAAGGATAATCTGGTACCGAAAGTGTTCGTTCCACAAAGTCAAGTTCCTCGAGGAAAGTTCGTCATCGTTACCGATGACGAAAAGTTTGGGCGAATAATTGGAGCGAGAAGGCCCATGTGCAGCCAAAGGATGTCACTCGGTGTCATTCTTGCCCCCATTTACAAATGAAGTCCCACATTTTGTACATATATATAAAAATTGCAAAATTGTGAATTCGGCAATTCAGTCAAAATATCAAAGTTATGAAGATTTTCGTGAAATTACCCTCTTTTTCTATTTCTTTCGCTATTTTTATATTTTTCGAAATAAATCTATACACACATATGTATGTATGTATGTATGTGAATGTTTTAGTACAGTTTTTTTATTCGAGCTATTTTACTGAATGGAACGATCTTTTCTCCACTCATTCAAATGTCAAAGATATTTAACTTTCTTTTCTCCGTGAATGATGTACCGTTTCTACTGGATGCACTGGAAGTTCGGTGAATACGGAAATGTGGGACGTTTTCAGGCCTTTCATTCGAAACCTTCCAATCCGAATGCAATTAGCGATAAATACTTTTAGTCCTTGTTTAACCGATCACCGGTGAGCCGTAACTTCGCATAATGTGTACTAGATTTGTTTGTTGCTTGTAAACGACGTTTCAGATTACAGTGGGTCCTCAACTTTCGCACGCAATTGGTTCCTGAAAGTGTGTGCGAATGTTGAATGTCCGAAAGTAGAGGGATGTGAAAAAGTATGCACCAAAAACGGTGTTTTAAAGTATTTATCAATTTATTTAGCTTTCGGGTGTTTTCTTTATAAACTCGTCAAGAGTCAGTCGAGTGGCTCCTTTTCTTTCTTTTCGTAATAAGGATTTCTATAACGCGCAGTGTCTTCACATAGGGAACATTCGACCGCAAAGGCTTACAAAGTTGAATTTTTTAAAATGTGCGAAAGTCGAGGGCCGCTTGTAAATCTGTAGCTTAATGTCGGCCGAAAATGTTCGTTCAATTATTATATAAAAAATATATTAAAAGAGTAATTGAAAATAAATGACGAAATAATATAAAAAAATGATTATTTCAAATAAATCATTATCATAATATATTCGAATGTATTCGTATGTTACCGGATTTCAAGTAATAATTAGGGTGTTCGACATTTCTCAGAGTATTTATGTTCATTTAATAGAACGGTTTTCTAAATTACTCGCGCCTTGTTTTACATATCACTCTTTGGTACAAAATTTATGCCGCTCGAGTCAAATTCGAATTTAAATGCCTTCGTGTAGCCATTAGGAACTAGACACGTTTCTTAATGGCACCGTATTGACGCCGATACCTAATTTGAAAGGTGCAACTGGTGTTGATGTCACACGGGACACCTCCTTATTATCTCACATTCGATCTTTGAGGCGTCGATTCAAGAGCCTGGACGCGACGCATCTCACGAATTCGAAAGTAACAGCGATTTTCTTTCACGCGGAACCCGTTGCGCGGTGTTCACGGTGCTGGCATTTTGCAATTTTTCATTCCACGCGACGCGAAACCCGCATTTTCTCGGAAATATTTGCACACGGCGTATATATTTCATCGTGAAAGGAAAAGTAACTCGCTTTTATTTTCTATCCAACCGGCGTATCTAATTCCCTCTTGATTATCCAATTTATAAAGCATCCGATGGCTCGGACGTATCTCGCGAGTCAAGCATCGAAGCCCATAAAGGTTATTAATCCTCGCGAGAGAAATTGCACGTCACAGAGGTGCACACGAGCATTCGCCGTGGTCTTCATTATTAATGGATTATTAGAAAATCATTTATTTTTTCAAATATCAAAAATTGTGTATATTAATATTATATGGAAAATATTTATAATTTCATATTATTATTATTTGATCTATAAAAATTCAATCTGAAAATCTCTTATATACATATCTCTAATATACATATGTATATGTCTGACATAATATGCACCCTACAGAGGTAAACGAATACCTGTTCGTAGAACTGGTAGATTAAATACTAAAAGTAACTTCAAACTAAGATAACATTTAATAAAAATATTTGCTTTACATTGTTGTCAACATTTGTACGACATTATTACAACATTATTATAATTAATCTTGTACCATGTTTGTCTTAACCCATTCTTTCAATTTGGTTTTAATTACTTTTACATTCAAGTTTAAGTCTTTTAAGTTATTTGGTAAACAATTGAAATGTTTTGTAGCAATATATTCGGTATTCTTATAGGTAATAGTTTTTTTTTTAAATTTTTGGTAGAATTAGATTCTTGTTCCTAGTTTTACTACTTATTTGCAGGTATCCGTTCCTCAATTCCTGATAGTGGTACAGGAGTGAGCTAGAGATTCAATTAAACATTTATCAATGATATTAATTACAATGGAATTTTTATTAATGAGTTTAATAGTTGGTAGGTGCATTTGTTTGCACGGGGGTGCAACCCGTAACCGTGAGTTTTCATCTTTTTGCGTCGAGGTATAAATTCTAACGGCAAACGTTAACGCCTTTTTAATTTGCATCTTATTAAGCATTAATCGGCATTCACAGCCATTAGCATATTTTCTTGAAGCATCTGCCTCGGCGCGATACGACGTCTCTTGGGTGAAAATAACAGTTATAACTCGAAGCATTAAAATTTCTCTCGCACGGTTATGACGTTAAGTGGATGTCGGAGTTTAATTGTACGGAATCGTTTAAGGAATGGCTTTCCAGTACTGGCTCCTTTAAGTGGATAGAGGGCGGTCGAAAAATGTTGAATTTTGAAAAACTCAAGTTCGCCAAATCTTTGTTTTCCGTTTCTTTTTGAAATACTTCGTTCAAATAGAATTTCAATTCGACGCCATCTCCGGCATTACCATGCATCTTTTATCGCACATCCATTCCACGGTACTCTTGGCAATGAACTACGAAAAATCAGCCAAACAACGCCTCCATTGGCCTCACCTATGCATCCCGTCGCGTTTCTTGGCTATACAATTACAAACTTGTGCCGTAAACACCGTACGATACTGTACGTGGAAACGAGTTCCGAGGCAAAAAAAAAGTGGGGTGAAAGCATTGCTTTTTATCATCTTGTTTTACGACCTTCACTTTCTCCGGAAGTGAGGATCACTCTGCGCAAGAAATTTTCGTAGATTTCTCAAAAAAGGAAACACGTCTTTCTTCTTTTTTCGTGTCTCTCGTGCACCATTTTCCGTGTGCCTCTACCGGATTTATATTTTGACTTTCGGTTAACATCTTTGCGATATAATTCAATTACGCTCGAGTTCGCGTTCGATTTCTTTTACGCGTTCGAGAGGTACCGGTTTTATTCCCCGATCCAGTTGCGGTCGCTCATCTGGTTTCCTCGCTAGCCGATTCCCCTTGGCATACGTTCTTCCAAGTCGATTGAATGGAAATATGTGCCAATCGGTGCAACGAAATTCTAAACTCCTTTCAATTTTCATTTTAAAATAAAATTTCCATTGAAAACATGTCGAATGCATAATAACTTATACAGTGGGCCCTCGACTTTCGCACACAATTGGTTCCTGAAAGTGGGTGCGTATGTTGAACGTTCGAAAGTAGAGGGATGCAAAAAAGTATGCACGAAAAACGGTGTTCTAAAGTATTTATTTATTTCTTTAGCTTTTGGAATTTTAATAACACCATTGGATTCCTCGGAAAAAAATACATCGGATATGGCTCTTCCGATTTTGGATTTATATATGTATTACAATTATATTGTATCATTAGTAAATATCTATTTAAAACTACGGTCAAAGAAGAAATATTTCTAAAATTTAAAGAAAAATGTCAAAAGGTTTAAAAGTCAGATTTTTTTTTGTAGAAAACATCCTTTTTTTGTATTTTTTTCTTCTTCAAAGTTTGATCCTTTGTATGTTAAATAAAATGGGGAATAAAAAAAAATTCGTGAGTAAAGGATGGCTTTTGAATTTTCAATTGTCGCCTCAAGGGGTTAATTCTTGGATCAGGGCTCGGGACAAATTTTTTTGTTTGTTTTAGTTTTTCATATTTTGTAATAACTATTGAACTCGACATGGGAATCCAAACAATTCGCTGGAAATTTGTCAATTTCCTGAAAATTCCTGAAAATTAATCGAGTACCCATCATTAGGTACCACGGTTTTCAATTGGTTTGTTTTCGTTTTCTGTTCCAGGCAATGGCTACTTTAATAAATTCAACGACAACTTTTATAAACGATGCATACGATTATTATCTTTGGACGCTTTCTCTTGCCGGTAAGAATTTCAAGACATTTGGTTATTAACATTAATCGTTACAGAGAAAACATTTCAATATTTTTTCAACTGCAAATGGGACAAGTGGAAATTTTCAGCTCTATAAATTATACACCAGAGCTTTCCATCTATTTTCAAACGTCGGTAATGGATCCTTGGAAAATAATAATAATAATTACAACAAAATATGTTATCCCAGGATCACACTTGTCCCATTTTCTAGAAGATTCGAAGCATCTTTAAAGGCAATTAAGAAAAAAATTGATATTTTGTAAAAAAGAAACAAAAACATTTTTCTGCTAATTTCAAAGTATTCTCCTTCCATGCCCTTTCCTGAACATCACCATTGTAAAAAATTATTTATACAATTTTGATATAAAAAAAAATAAAATTCCTTTTTCTGAATTGCTGGTTCGGTGATAAAAAAAATATATATAATTTATTTCTACTAATTGTGAAATAATTAGTGGTTAAATAAAAATGAAATATTAACAGCAAGTATTATACTAATAATTGGGAACGTAATTTTTTCATTTATCGCTAAACTTCCATTGTTTATATCAATTTTTGCATCTTTTGGGACAACTTATTAGTTAACCGATAACCGAATAAATTCAGGTCGACATCCACTGCCTCTACTTGAAGGAAAAAGCACTACACTTTGCTGTGTTTTGCTATAAACAAATTCCACAATGTGGATGTAATTCTACTTTGCCGTCTCGTTAAAGTGTTAAAGTTGCTATTCATGTGTCGAATAACTAGGTGCTCCATGAAGCAATTTGTACGAGTTCTCTTCCTTTCACCTTGTACTCGTGATAAGATCTCGAAGCGACTCGTGAACTTTTCTGATTTTTCAGATGAAAGGACAAGAGGGTGGTTGCTGGTAGATTCACCGAAACCCACACTGATCTACACAATGATTTATCTCTTCATCGTTTGGTTGGGACCAAAGGTCATGAGAAAACGCAAAGCTTTCAAATTAACGTGGGCACTTGTACCTTACAATTTAGCCATGGCTTGCCTCAATGCGTATATCGCCATTCAGGTAAATTCGATAATCATCGTTCGTTCTTTTTCCTTTTTTTTTTAATCATGAATAATTTCCAATACGCCAACCCTTTCCACTCCGGGGGCATTGCTCGTTACGGGTAAAGTGTCCCCTCGGGGGTGCCACTGGAGTTCAAGGGGTTAACACGTTCCGTGCCACGGCAATTTTTGAAGATTTCCCCCCATTCAGATCGCGTGGGGCGTGTACGACCCACGCTCTAAAGATTTCAAAAAATTGTGGCCTGAACGGAAAGTGCAGCAGGGTGGTCGTATACGACCCACACGGCTCGGAACGTGTTAATAAAACTCCGGTGCTTCCCCTTTTTTTTCTACGAAGTAATAAAATTTGTGAAAAATTGAAAATCGAAGGAAAAATGTCGGATTTTGTTTTTTTAGTTATTCGTTGCATCCACGAAGTTACGGTATAGTTACGTGTGTCAACCAATAAAACACGTAACGCGTCCGGAAGAAGTTCAGGTAAGAAATTAATAATAATAATAATAATGTCAAATTGATCTTTCTAAAAATACCAAGAAAATGTATGCGATTTCTGGGAAAAAGTAATAATAATAATAATAATTGAAATTGCATGGTGCGCTTATTTTTTAAATACATAAAATAAATAAACCATATAAAATAATTGAAAAACTTCCATTATTTTCGAATTGAATCTTAATTAATATTTGATTAATTGAGACAAATGTATTTTGGTATTTTTATCAGTAACATTTGACTCATTAGCATATAAATAATTTTGTAAAAATTGTTCATTTCAATTTGATTCCATGTGGCTCCCTCTATTTTTTTAAACCTTTACGAATTGGTATAATGAAAGACAATTTCGACTCGAATTAGATCGCCCATGCAGTCTGGTGGTATTACTTCAGCAAACTCTTGGAGTTTTGCGACACATTTTTCTTCATATTACGGAAGAAGGATAATCAATTAAGCTTCCTTCACGTTTATCATCACTCGACGATGTTCTCCTTGTGGTGGATTGGAATCAAATGGGTACCGAGTGGATCCAGTGAGTATTAAAAAATAAAATAAAGTCATACAATTAAAGGAACCAATTTTGAGCTTGATAAAAAAAATTGTTTTTTTCAACTGTATATAGTTTCATTAGATATATATTCCGTTTTGGTACTTCTGTGTTATTCATAATCGTTTTTCACCTAGAAGGACGTTCCTTTTTTGTAATTGTATAACATTTACATCCTTTTCCATCGAGTTTGATAAAAAAAATTCATAAAACGAAGAAAAAAAAATTATTTGTCGGTCCGGGGATTTGAACACGAGCCAAAAAGAACTAACCCGCGCCTTAGTCATCATGACTATCAAACTTCTCAATAATTTTTTTTCACTTGGGTTTATCAGGCTCCTGTAAGGTATTTAATTTTTTTTTCTCGAAAACGAAGAGTCGTGACAAAAATACTTTTCCACAAAATGTTTACGAGTATTGTAGAATAGCGGAAAAAAATGTCATCAAGATCCGTGACTTGTCAAAATAAATTGCAACTGCGATGCAGTTGCTTCGATTCCATCTCCCGCCGACGTGAGATCGCGATAAGATTTATCTCGAATTATTCTCGAGCATATTTTTTTTATTAAGCGTAAAATACGAGAAAGTTTCGCGATAAAAAGAAAAGTTAACGCTCGTTGCTTGGGTGGTTTCAATTCGCAATTTGTAATTTCACTAAACACGATCTCTTGAATTACGAGGGTCTTGTAAAAGAAATATCCGCGCGTTGCGTCTAATAGAGTCGTTTTCTTTTTTTTTATCTCATCGGGACTGAATTTTCGATTTGTTGGCCCAGATTTTCCGAAATATTGTTTTACCGTTCCGAGCTTCCAAGGTCTGACGCATTGCTTCGTTACATTTTGCAGCTTTCTTGCCGGCAATGGTGAACAGCTTCATTCACGTCCTGATGTACTCCTACTATGGATTGGCCGCATTGGGGCCAGCCGTGGTGAAATATTTGTGGTGGAAGAAATATTTGACCATCCTCCAGTTGATCCAATTTACAACGGCACTCATTCTCGGAATAAACGGCATCAAATCCGGCTGCGACTTCCCACTGTGGATGCAATATGCACTCGTTATTTACATGGTTTCCTTCATTGTATTATTCGGGAATTTCTATGCCAAAGCTTACATTGCCAAGGTAAAATTATATGAAGCAAAAAAAAATATGTCTATTAACGCTACTTCTTGAAAATCCAAAAGCAAAAATATAGAATTACAATTCTTAATTAATAACAAATTTTTTAGAGACGCATAATTGCAAAAAAATTTTTTTGAAGAAATAGCGTTAAAAAAATTTTTTTTTGATGCGGAATCAAAATTGATCAAAATTCTAGCATTTCAGAATGAATTTACAAGAATGTCCAAGTTATTCAAAGTAGATTAAATCGTTCCAGGGAAAACAAGTGTACGAGGAAAAGCGGATACAAAGGTTGAAAGCATCCCAGGTGATGAAAGCGGGTACCACGACGACCAATGGAACTGCCAGGAATGGTCTGAGTAACGGATACTCGAACGGAATATCAAAGAAATCGCAATAAATGAATTTGTTAATAGCCATGAATTATTTTCTCGATATGGAGGAAAACGGGGAAGGGAAGGGAGAAATTACTAGCGATTAATCAACATAATGAACATTACATTTGCAACCGAAACGTTATATATATATATACATATATATATTCGTCCAAGTGTGAATAGCAAAAGTTACAAAAAAAAAACAAAAAAAAAACGCGTATTTATTGGATCGTTCGTAATTTCTTTGTTCCACAAGAAAGCGACAAAAGGTTCGAGACACCCCAAAAGAAAGCGCACATGTTGGAAAAAAAAAATGTAACGAAAGTTCGATCGTACTTTGATTGTAAATTTTGTTTGATTACCGATTAAGAACTTTTGTTTACTCGTTAATTTTCTTATAAGCAAAAAAATAAGATCCTAGCCATAACGTGCTGCCGAAGGGTTACTATATATAACTTTTAAGAGCAACAAATTTTTATAATAAAATGACAAAATTACAAATCGTATGGTTTTATCTGCTTTTTCCGTCGACTCGAGTTTGATGGATTTAAGAGTTAATGAAGTAGCCCTTGATTCTAAACAAGACAAAAAATATACAAAGAAAAACAAATAAATGTCGTACAAAGATTCTGCCTGGGAATTAACCTGGTGCTCTTTTGTTGCCACGGTGAAACCCGAAAATTTTGACTGTGTAGTTTTACAGTTATTACGAAGACAAGAAAAAAAAAGTAGAGTTCTCTTTCATTCACGAATGGTACTTTTCCAGAGAAAAATGTACAAGCTCACTTTCTGACAATTTATACAGATTTTCTAGAAACGATCCTTTCTACTCATTCCCCATAAGAAAAAATATACTTGTCACAACTACCCATTATATTTATTAACAGGCCAAGGTAAATTTCTAAAATACACGAACAAAGGTCTAAAGCGTCGACTGTTTCCTTGTGGACCATTTAGAATCTTTAGAGAAACTTTCGAATGGAAAAATAACTCTATTTTTCAATTGTCAAAGTCACTTATCGGTCCAATGATAATCTTTTTCCTTAGAAAATTGGTTTACACTTTATAAGAGTATTTATAGTTAATAATTATATAGCGAGTCGTTGAACTTTTCTTTGAAGAAAGTTACGTAGCGGAGTAACATTCGGTAATAGATGTAAATCCAAGACTGCGCCCGTCTCAAGTACAAAAGTACAGGCAGCCCTCAACTTTCGCACAATTCGCTAATTCGCACGTTTTAAAAAATTCATCTTTGCTATTCCGCGAACGAATGCCTCTTTCTGTTCTAAGTGAATAGCCTCGATCGACAAATAGAAATTCCTTTTTTTTTAAATTCTAATAAAGGACAGAATGAAAAAGAAAAATCAAAATGTAAGAAAAATAGCTACAAGTCTGGTTAGAATTCTAAGCGTGTGAAAGAAATACCATCTCCGTTAGTTAATATTTGTTCTATTAGTTTTTAACAGAGAAAAGACGGAAAATGTCAAATTGCATATTTTCACAAATAAATGTGTTCGCTTGATTTATACAAAAAACGAATATGGTCGAATGCGTTTAATATATCTGTAAGTATCGTATCGAAGAGTACCATTCGAATGAAAAGAAAAACATGTAAGGATAACTGTATATACGAACTTGTAATTCCCCAGAAGAAATTTCTCCGATAGCGATTGCGAACTTTAAAGATTATACGAAAGTTGCAAGAGTAGCCTAATTAGAAAATTGTTTAAGAATAGGTCATAAATGTAATTCCTTCAGGGTCTCATAGTCTTCGAGAAATCAAATTAGTCGGAAAAGGCAATCGATCGAGGTCGATTTGTCGATATCGATCCGACACTTGACTTATTATTTATAAGTGGGTGAACCCACAATTTTTTTCAATCTTTAATTACAAAAGAATAGAGTGCGAGACATTCTTTTGTAATAAAATGCTAAAGTGTAAATTCAAAAAGACATTCTCATATTCCTATTAACAAGAAATTGGCTATTTTCGCAACTTTCGTGCACACTGAGAGAAAAGCATGCACACCTTAGCGTTATTTTAAAAATGATACTTCCAAGTAGGAAATAAGTAATCATTGATATACTTAGGATTACTATAGAGATCCGTCATCGCCACTTTAAGTCCGCGGCGCTAGCGTCGAAAAAAAAAAAAGCCTGGAATCTGTGTGCTTATGAAATGTTCCCGAAATTTTCAATATTGTACTTGAAAATCCCCGCATTATTAATCGAAACAATTTTCTTTATAAAACCTCGTATCACAACAACGTAAACAAGACACAGATTTCATCCATTTTTTTGTTTCCGATATCGGCCGCTTATTTAGTTGGGGGCGCCTTTGGAACAACTGGTCTCTATAGGCAAAGTCAAGAAATTTGATAACAGCAACAGTTATTGAAAATAATGAAAATATTCCCATTATGTAAAACAGCAGGAATGATTATGTTATTGTCGATTTCTCACTCAACGGTGATTGATTCCAAAATATTTCCAATCGGATGTCAGTGAAACAATGAAAAACGCCTTTTTGTACAATATCTCGAATGTCCAGATTGGAAGAACTACCGAAACATATTCTAATTTAAATCTATGTCAATTAGTGGAATCAAAACGGGAATAAAACACGATTTCTTTCTCTAAACTCATTATTTACCACATTTCTTCCCCTAATTGTATAAAACAGTTTATTGTACTGCCGAGAAAAATGTCGTCCATGTAATAATTTCGAAATATGAACTAATCCGTTTTACCAATTTGTTACATTCCGACTGATTATTTCTGAAATTACCATTTAAGGATTTTCAACTGTGTAATCTGTCACAAGAGTGTATTTTTTTATGTGCTTCTCTCGGTGTAGTCTTCAAAGTAAATCTTTGTTTTCCAAAAAAAAAAATAGGATTATTTACAGTAAAAATATATGTTTCGACAAATCGCAATTTTTCTCGAAGGAAACAATTGTCAATTCCATTGGAACAACTTTCTCGTACCTTTCTCTGATATTTTTCTTAACAAGACTTTTATCGAAACGAGAGGAATATAGTTACGCATTCTTAAAAAGCTAAAACATTTTGGTACACGGCTAAGATTAAGAAAACAACGACGTCATTTACTAATTTATGGAAAGCAGGTAGATAGATCCATGATCGTCATCTCACGTGAATGCTTGGGTGAAAGGGTGTAGCAATTAGTTAAGAAACGGAGAAAGTGTTAAAAGAATGTGAAAACTGCACTTGTTATCTAATTCCTCTAAGGCTGAAAACCATGTCCGCAATAAAAAGACAACACAGCAGACAAGACTAGCACAATACTTGTTGTTCTAATTGCAGCGTTACAATTTATGTAAAAACAAAAGGAAATCATTAGCGCTGTAAAAAGGAAGAGTGTCCACCGAGCATGCACATTGCGAGTGAAACTTCTTTGCCTTTTCTCATTGAAAATATCGTCAATAAAAAGAATTAGCAAAAACCTACACCGGTGGAAAAACAATTCTTATCGTACGTGTAATACAAATTAATCGTTTGGTACAAATAAATTTTGTATAGCTCATACGTCACTCACGGTTTGTCACTAATGCTGAAGGTTTCTAAAAGAATTTTGGAGAAAATGGAGAAAAAAACACTTGCCATTATTAATAAATATTTTACCAACAATAAGAAGCTTCGGAGGACCGACATTTGTTCATAAAAGTAGTCCTTTTTCCAACCGATCATTTTTATACACACAACTTCTATATTACAGAAAATTCGAACATTCGTTCAGGCTCAAAAAGGTTTGACCAGTCCTCCAAGGGTTCAAAAAATTCAAATAGATCAAATGTACTTTTTATGTCGGAATTGTAGCGCGAATTTTCCATCATGTGTACAAAATGGACAAATTTCATATCTGTAATAAGCAAGTTTACCGCGTACATTCGCTGTAGATATCGACAAATACCCAGAACACAGCTTTCACTTACAGTTAAATGCGAAAAGTCTTGGGAATACCTGTGTATCTTAATTTAATACAAGCAGTTATAATTGTAAGTAATAATTTCAGTGCTTCGTTCTATTTTCGAAATTTGTAAGATTGGTTATTGAAATTATATTGTGCATAATATTCTGATCGATATGGAAATCGCTAACTTGCCTGTTTTTCAAGAAAACTTGGGAAATTTAGTAGACGTTATTGTTATTATATTATTTTAACATTCCCGTGTAACGAATAAATGCAATTGTTATAAAATGGACATAAAAAAATTGGGCGGTGTAAAATAATTTTGAAGTAACCTTTCTTTTGTTTAAACGTAAGTTTCAAATCGTGTTTTTTTTTATTTTCAATAAAATATAAAAGTGAAAAAAAAACAAAAATCGCGATATAACAATTATATTATTCAATCTCGATTTCGAAGAATTATTACAGCCAACCAAAAAGAACAAATTTTCCCTACATAATTTTCAATATGACATACAAGACCGAACTCGATCGGACCGGTAATACAATGAACCTTTGTGGCAAGCAAACGTTCGCTTAAATCCTCCAAATTACTTTTACGGAGGTTCAATATAAATCCATGTGTGTGGTAAGCTCTGTGTAATTGTCTGAAACTCTTTTTATCGAGTTGCAATGCGGTCGACGTATCGACTTTTGTCAGAATTTTCCGTAGAGTGGAAATCGCATGTCGATTGAACACCGTTGTCAGTCCCATAGAACTTCGCCATTGGGAAAGCTTATCCTTCAAGTGCTGCTCCATTTCTGGGACTTCATCTTTCTCTTCCGTTTCGCTCGAACTTCGATCGGGGATATTCGGATCCAAATTTTGCACAGTCCGACTCGTCGACGTTACAGGTCGATACAGTGGTCGCCAATTTTTGCCATTCTTTACGTCGCACTGTAGATTTAAAGGCGCTACTCCTTTTTGTAAATTTTCCCACACCTGAAAGTACAAATAATTCTAAAGGTTTGTCTCGAGAAAAAATAAAACTCCATCTATCGTTCTCACATTTTGATGATCGATCATTCGAGAAACTTTTATCAGCGAACACCGACTGTCCTCCAGGTCGTAACGATCCCCTTCTTCTGGGTCCCATAACGTGACATTGGCATTGGCTTCGTTCGTCGTTAAAACAAAGGCAGCCCATTTTCTCAATTGCGACGATCCTGAAATAATTTCATTAATATTTTTTTTTTAATTTAAAAATCTTCTTCCATTTCGAGGACTCCGAAAGTTCAAAAATTCGAAACTCACCCAGTACCACGTAAGTTCGATAATCGAAAGCTTGCAAAAGCGAAGCCAAAAATGCGGCTCGTCCGTAATGATCGACTTTACGTAACTTGATAGCTTGTCTCGGTGTCAACGGGCCATAATATGCCGCCAAAGGCTCCAAGAGCATCGCCAATCTGGCGCAGTCCTCCGCGGCATCGATATCGGCAATTTTATAGGGGATCGATACGCATCTTTGAATGGCTTTCGACAAAGCATTTATAGCGTTGTCATCCGGAGCGTTGGAACTCCCTACGTGCTCCACCTTCATCAAGATATAAATTCTCGTTTGCGGTTTCCCGGGACTGGCTTGGACGTACCCGAACAGGTTCACCGGACTACACGACGGCGATAAGTTGATCCATCGCTCGAATTCCTGATAATTCGGATGCAGTTCCAGGGGAATTCTCGCTTCGCCCAACCACTGACTTCCCCAAACGGGATGTTTGTCGAACAATCTCAATTTGATGGCTTCCCTTTCGTTCCTCTTGGGAGCTTGAAACTCTATACTCTGCTGCCAAACCGGAGCCGGTCCATCCGCGATCGAGGTTTCTCGTACAACGTCGCCCCATTGAATCTCGATAAAAGGTTGCACCAAAGCCGATTCTTCCCTCAACGGGACTTCCACGCCTCTTAAAACAGTTATCGTTACTATCTCCAATCCGAAAGTTCTCCTTTTTTGGATCTGAGATCCCACTATGGACGGTCTCAAAGGTCTTCTCGGTTGGAACCAATTTTTGAAGGACAAATGGAGCAAGGAGACCAACGGTTGCTCCAGAACCACGAAATCTGGATTTTCCGATCTCTTCGCATCGCCATCGTCGTTGATCGCAACCGTATTGGAAATTTCATCCTTCAAGGATAACACCGGATGGTGGATAGAAAAATTTTCGATTTTCTTATCCCGACTCTTACGCGGTTTCAAAAGGGACAACCCGTCGAAAGGATCGTTAGGGTCGTCGGTAGCTCGATACAAATACGCTTTCGACTCGTTCTTGAAATCCGAGTCACGATTCGTTACGGAAATCGTACAAATCATTTTTCCAGAAACGATCCTTTCGTGCAAATCTTTGATACCAAAATCTATCTCTACCCTAGAATTTCTCACGCAACGTTTCGGTAACGGTAAGGGCAAAGTACTCGAATGCCTTTCGGAGAAAACCTTGACGACGAGATTATCGGAATCCGAATTATGGATCAACAGCTTGTGTAATTTTCGATTAAAGGGACGATTAACTTTGCACACGATTTTATCCTTGAATAAAATGTGAACCGATACGATTTCGGTGGACGAGTTTTCGGGGAACAGTTTAACGTCTCGAATAGCGATTTCCAAGAGTTTGCCTTCGAATCGCTCCTTTCTTTCGTAATTAATCGAGTTATCTTTGTAAGGTTTTATTATATCGAACGTTAACGGATTCGAGGAGGAGTATAAACCATCCTCCTCGTCTTGATTAAAACTTTTCAGGTTCTTGTAATAGGGTTGGCGCTTTTCTTTGACCAGGACACCGGTTTCCTTGGTTTCTTCTAAAAATGGATACGAAATCTTGAGATCCAGGCACTTGTTTTCGGTTTTTGTCGGTGTAGCTTTCGGTGAACCTTCTATAAACTCTTGCGTTTTCAAGGACATCTTTTCTGGGACAAAATTATTGTTTGCAGAAAAAAAGAATGAATAATCCAATGGTACCTCAAAGTCCCTTCAATTTTGTATTTTTTCTTACCAATTTTTCTGGGTAATTTTATTCCAATTTTGGGCGTTGTGAATTTCAATAAAAATTCGTAGATCCCGTTGCACCGGTTAAAAAAGAACAAAAACTTATTGTCCTTGCAATTACCGCCGTATCAGTGTCCTATCTCACCAACACTTGCAAAAATAAGGGTTTGCGAGAAAGTTCCAACTCTAAATCTAGGCATTGTTGGACTATCGTTATCGAAAAATACCTTTCCGGGTTCCTAACGCGTTTACCGCACGTTGCGTGTTGTGACTTTTATGGCCACGCGGTATCCATAGAAACTCGAGAAGAATTCAGTCAAACATTGCCGGAGTTCGCGCCACTCGCATTCGAATATTCACTTTGGCATATGCCGCCCTCTACGGACGCTTCGCTCAAACTCTATCTTTCACTTTCGGATAATACACCTACGGTAGTCAAATAAGTAAAAAAAAAGAACACCTACCTTTTTAGCTGTCGCTAATGTAGGTAAAGCAGGAAACTGCCTTTTCCAGACTTCAAAGTGGAGAAAAAAAACTTTTGTTGGTCTTATATACACGCGACAGATGTTTGACCTTTCCCACAAAGTTGGGTTTCCTCGTTTTTGTTTATTTCGGAATCCTGATAATTTTCAAAATTCGTTCATAGAAAAAAGTGGTGCCAACAACCTACTCCTCACCCGGGAAGAGCAACTTTCGAATTTACCACTATTGGGATTTTGATAATTCAATAGAATTTAATCTATTTGTACGGGGAACGCCATTATTCCTTCTGAATTTGCAGCTTCGTTACTATTTCCGGAAACTGCCGAGCGTTTCCGGCCCCGACTTGCCACAAGGTTTCGAAGAGCGTAGAATTTTTGTATAAATTGAAATTATCCGAATTTTCAACAATCCTTAACAATTCCTAGTCGCTTAATGTAAACCAATTATATCGTAACACCAAACCGATACACGAATAAATGAACTTTATCGTAAGGAGATGACATATGTACAACTCGAGTGACTATCGTCTTATCGTTACACTTATCGTTACGTGCGGGTGCAATGTCGCTATTGAAAATAATGCTTATGCAGGTGTCGCCTTATCTTCGTAATAAAAATCGACAACATCTTTGCGTTGCTTCTTTGATCAATGTATCGGCTTATCGATAAGTTTTCAATGTCTCCGTATCAGTAACACGATTGTTTCATCGTTGTTCCTTTTTAGAAAGTTGGATATGATCCAACGAGGATGTACTTACGAGACATTTTTTGATGTTTATCATCCGGTTCAAAATGGCGGACATCGTTGGTGTACCTTTTTCCGTTACACAGTTTATTTTTAGATATCTCAACTTTCACGAACCTGATAGTAATTGTGCCAACTTTATAAACACGGGAGTTCCAATCGATGTCGCGTGGGGCAGCACCGGTGGACCAATTTCTCACGGAACATGTAAGTTGACCTTGGGACTATCGTTGGAAGCTCCAGTGAAAAATCGCGGCAGTATAAAAGATAACATCGATATTTTTCAATAAATTTGTCTATAACCTTGTTTGGATCCACAGTGAAACACGGAGAAAATTGGTTTTCCGCAATTGCCAAAGTCTTTACGAGGCGATAATTGTGACCCGGACTATCCATTGTGAATAAGAAAAGTGGTCACTTTGTAAAGCCGGCCGACGTTCAGGTAGCTCAATTGTGGTGTGTACGTGTGTACCAGAACCGACATTGTCCTACGTAAAGAGTTACAATAATTCGAGGACGACACCACGCCATTGGGCCGCCGCAATTGGCCGCCAGTCCAGTGAATATTCGCCTCAAGCTGGCGTCCGGTGGAGACTCGCCTTTATGCTTTCCATTATTTTTTTCGTATATCGTGTCGCGGATATATGGAGTCCGCGGCATCATGGCTTCTCCAAAACCATTTTGTATTGATTTTTTTTCCGCGTTTCTTATTTTTTCGTGCTTTAGGGGACGTGTCCCAAAGCGCTCAATAAATGACTCTTATTATTATTATTATTATTATTATTTCATCGTTTATCGGAGTTTTCATACTAAACATTATTTTTATCGTTTTTCGTAGCCTTCAGATAAAACAGTGTTTTCTTTTTACGCGAGTATCCGTTATTTTACACTTATTTTACCTTTTGCATTACATTTTTCTGAAAAATGGGGACTCGCGTTTTTTCTACCTCTTTTCGAAAGAGGACTGTCCCAACCATCTCGAGACATCTCGTGAGTGGTCAAACCGGTTGCATTAGAGTACAGGCTTCAACGTGGGACGGCCCATTTCAACTTTTCATGGTGGCTTAGATCCGCTCGCACCTTCGTTCCTACGAATGCATCGCGCGTATCGGACTCGGCGATGAAAGGATAAAAAAGGGCTTCCGAAAAGGAAAAAATAGGCGGAGCTTTGGCAAAAAAAAGTACCTCCAATGAAACGAAGGTACCAGTGTCCGAACAAAGTAAAATAGAAGGGATATTCCTTTTGAAATGTCCCTTTCGAGTTTGCGCCAATGAAAACGCTCGAAATGAATTTTTAAAGGGCAGGGACCGAGGTTCTTGGGTTTGTAGGTTCTTCTCGCGCAACTCGAAGCACTCGAAACACAATTATCCTACTAATATGAAGAAAAAAGGCACAATTTAAAATATTTTAAATTGAATTTCCAAGGGGCTCAAAATGTCAAAAGTCCACGCGCATCAAGGTCGCAGCCTAGTCGCGCGGAGTGGGAGTTGAGGGGAAGATCGTTATAAGGAGGTCCTACTGCATAAATTAGATGCCGAAATCTGCAAAAAAAGACTCTTGTCGTGTATATACATATATAGGATGTTATGTAACAAACTATCTCGTAGGATAATATATCATTAAGCTTCGGTTTAATCTGGAGAATTTATCATTTTATCAAGGTTTTATATGTTAGAAGTTTAAGGAATTAACATTAACATCTGTAGTAGCAGCGTCGGTACTTTCAATTACCAGGGTATGTGTGTTGCCGCGCTCCGCTGAATAGCCCAAACGATTTTTTTCTGAAACACATCAGGAGGATCATTTACTACTCTTCGGTAGAACTTTTCGCCTTTAATTACACGAGTTCATTTTTAGGTAAACTGGTATTTTAGATTTTTTACGAGAATTTGAGTACGCACTAAAACCATTTAATTACTGGAAACGAAACGTACGCCGAGCAAGGTGGAAGTAACAGTACTCCGTCATCGAGAGACGCATCGGGACACGTATTAATTGTATCTCGAGGGAATTACGAGGACAATTCAAAGAAAAAAAAAATGGCCGACAATTTTCCCGTTCAACGAAGCGTGCATGCATATAGAGTTCGATATTTTTCAACAGAAAATAAGAAATACGGGTTTTGGACGAATTTCCGATCCATAGAAGTGTCACCTTTTTCCATCTACAGGCGGCCCTCGACTTTCGCACATTCTACTTTCGCACAATTCGCTATTTCGCACATTTTACAAAATTCAACTTTGTAAGCCTTTGCGGTCGAATGTTCTTCCCTCTGTGGGCTGACATAAAAGAGTCGACGATAAAAGGTTCCTGGAAACAATTGTGCCCACAAATGACGAATGATTTTACAAATTTTGAAGAAACACCGGAAACTATCATCGATGAAATAGTTGGTCTCGTGAATGAATTTAACTTGGACGTCGACAACGACGACGTTAATGAATTAATTGAATCTCACTCGGCACCGCTGTCACATGAATATCTAATTGAGCGACAATTGATTAACGATAAAATACACGACGAAAGCGAGGAAGAAGAAGCCGATAAAAACGTAAAGTCTTTGACGATTAAAAATATGAACGAAGTCTTTATGCATCCAGACAAATTTTTAACTATTATGGAAGAATGCGATCCCAATGGAGAACGTATATCTCGAGTACGTGGGGCGATACAAAAAGACACCGCGCGTTATAGAAATCTTTATTACGAAAAGAAAAAAAAAGGAGCTACTCGACTGACTCTTGACGAGTTTATAAAGAAAACACCCGAAAGCTAAATAAATAAATAAATACTTTAACACGTTGACTGCCGCGTCACCCATATTCGAGTGCCAGCAAAGTTTCTGATCGGGCCGCGTCACCCGTATTCGGGTGACCCTTATTTGACGACTTGCGAAGGATCGTCGTAGGTATTTGAAAAGGTATTCCACAGGAAGTAAAAAACTATTAAATTGGTGTGGGCACTCGTGGCCTGAAGGAGATTTCAATGGAAATACACGTGGCAGTCAACGTGTTAAAACACCGTTTTTGGTGCACACTTTTTTACATCCCTCTACTTTCGGACATTCAACATTGGCACACACTTTCGGGAACCAATTGTGTGCGAAAGTCGAGGGCCCATTGTAATTGATATTTTTTGAAAAATTTCGCATTCGGGCAATTTTCAATTACGGAGTATAATGAATTATCCCGCGACGTTTGAAAAAAGCTACATCGTTGCAATTGAAGCTCAAGAAGGGTACCAAGCGTCAGAAAAGCGCATTTTTTTTATCAATTATTTGTCCTAATAAATAAATAACGAACCTTTTCAAAATTTTTTTTTTCGTTTCTGTCTCATTCTGCGCAAATTGGTAGAACGTCTTAAATTGAATTTGGAAAAATTCTATGGTCAGTTGAGCTCCAAATGAAACTCCTCGAATTCCAAGTATTTCGTTTCCATGAAAAAATAATTTTTCAAAATCACCTGCCTCGGAATGAATTAAAGTAGAAGATCGTCTTGGGAACGTATCTTTTTTTTTTGTTCAACACCCTCAGCCGTTTTTTATCAAGATATACGGAGATACAGTGTAGTCAGTGCTTTAAGGATTATCGAAGAGTCGTCAAAGCTTTTGTCAAAGAAATAAAGTGTACTTAGTTGTTCGGTTCCCGGACTAATACCTTTAAGTGTATGGCAATAAAACGTAATATTCTCTTTACGCGTACACAGACACAGACTTTGCTTAGGAAAGTCCTTTTAGGATCCTTTATTTTTTTTCCCGTTTTTCCTGCCTACCTTCTTGCCCTGCCGTGGTAGGATTCGAGTCGTAAATGCAAAACTTCGAAATTGCACGTTTGTCCCGGATCGGCCGTGTAATAAAATTCAATATTGTTTAAATGCGGTTTCAAAAGGTTTTAAAGGAAGAAAGTTATAAAATGGCAAAAACGGCAAATGACTTAATCTCTTTGCGTTTACCCTCTTCGGGACGGGCCAAAAATTCATTCATATTTTTGCGATCCCAAGATTCGTCCAAATTTTCCTATACTTGGAAATTCTATTTTTCTTTTTTTGGGGGGAGGAAAGAGGAGTTTCCAAATTGTCATTATTTTCGAAAAATTATAATATTCTATTTTTCTCTATTTAATATTTTTTAAAATAATTTCAATTTTCAATTACGGGATATAATCAATTTTTTCTAATGCAAAGACAGAGGAAATGGCGGGAAATAAATTTAACGTTTCAACCATACACTTAGGCAACTACGATAGCAGGAGGGTTCATGAACGCGAAGGGCTTTTAGGTACTAATTTTATGTAAAGTTATGAGAGTTCGCGATACCCGGACGTGCAATAGAAGTTTCCCGTAGGTGCCATAATCAAGAACCTCGCCACCGCGGGCACTAAGCTGCCGTTAGTACCTACGTGTGTATTCGCATACATGCCAACTTCGAGTACGTCACATATCGCAAAACTTACATTTCTTTGGCTTCCAGCTACATTTTTTTTTTTTTCGAGGAACGAGAAGATTAACGACAGATAGAGCAAAGCGGAAGGCTGCACGAAACCAGTTTCACCAGCGTTTGCCGCAACGATGATAACAACGATAAGGAAAAGAGAAATATGTAGAATAGTATGTCTTACCTTGCCTCTTTGCCTTACGTAAAAGTGTGTTTTCCAGGCTAGCACGCTTCGAATGATTTTCCAACACCCGAGTTGGTTACGACTTTTCATGCGACAAAAGGTAGTTTTCAATTACACTGGACTTTTTTAACCCTTCGACGAGGTACACCACGCCCACGAGCAGTGGTTATTGGCTGTCGCGACGGAACAGTGAGTATTCGCCTCAAGTTCGCGCGCAGTGGAGACTCGCCTTTATGCTCTTCATTATTTTTCGCATATTACGTTGCCTTACGTGTAGACGGTGAGGAAATAGTCAATTTTTATCATTTTTTTTAACACGTTGACTGCCACGTGTATTTCCATTGAAATCTCCTTCAGGCCACGAGTGCCCACACCAATTTAATAGTTTTTTACTTCCTGTGGAATACCTTTTCAAATACCTACGACGATCCTTCGCAAGTCGTCAAATATGCGTCACCCGAATACGGGTGACGCGGCCCGATCAGAAACTTTGCTGGCACTCGAATATGGGTGACGCGGCAGTCAACGTGTTAAGGAACAATATACATTTCGTAATAATATACATTTTTTATACAATGGATTAAAAAATCAAATACCTATTAAATAAAATTTCGAAAGTAGTTTATATTATATTATTATTATTATTATTATTATTATTATTATTGTTATTGTTATTGTTATTATTTGTATATTATCAGTAAAAATAAAAAATTTCGAAAATTAAAAAAATAACCAAGTTCCAAGCAAGTGCAGCGGAATGACGAAAATAATGTTGAATCTTTTTATTCCGAATTGTAAAAGTCGGTTACCTTTCATGTTTCATCCCTTTAATCAGCAATATTCATACTCGCTATATGGACAAATATGTACAAGGGTAGAAGCGCTCTGGTGATATATTTGGGATGTAATTGTGTCAAGAGCTCTGGTATATTACAAAAAGCCAGGTTCCAAGCGCCATAAATCCTTCCTCGGTCACGTTTCGAATTCTCAAAATGAACACCCACCTTCTAAGAGCTCTAGAAACCTACTGAACTACGTTTACGTTTCTTGAAAAGTATCGGATCGAAATTTCGTTTTTTTTTTCCTTTTGGAATAAAATTGCGAAACCCAATGGTATCGTTCGACAAAACCCTGCGTCGCACATTTGGGCCACCAATAATCTTGAAATCGAATTGGAAAGTCCTCAAATATCATTTCCTTTACTGTCCCGCCATTGGCCTTCCAGCGCAAGGTGACGCAAAAGTCGTAAAAGAGATGCAACGAATAAAATCATTTTTAATGGCCTACGAGGTTGCTTCTTAGATGCAATTGCATACGCGAATCGTGTTTTTCCGCGACTCGCTTATTTTCTTTTTTTTTCCTTTTTTCTCTTCATTTTTACTTCACGATAAATTTTGCCTCATAATTGCTCGACAATCAACGCTTAATCGCGATACTTTGAAATACGAGACCAAGTCCTGTGCAAAAAATATAACGTTAAGTAAAAAACGAATTATGCCAACTTTTTTTATCGCTTTCCGTTTTTTTTTATATTTTTTATTCAACCCTCCAATACACCGACTTCCTGATTTACAAAATCCTTGCGAATGAGGTTACGGCTGAAATGCAAATTCCTATTTTTTTTTTTTTTTTTTTGAACGAATAGGAAGATATCTGCAATGAATAAATATATTATAGCGTGTAACTCTCAGACATGGTGTATAAAAGAAATGCAGCACGGGATCGAAGCAGTCATGCATCCACCTTCCTCGCGGTTGAAATGTTTATGGACGTCATAAAAAAATAAAAATAGTAAACATTTTTATAGGATGATCATTAAACAAGGCGTTGTAAAGGAACAACTAAGATATCCGCCAATTAATCCCTGATCCGACTTGCATGTTGACTTGGGTTTCAAAAGTCGGGTCAGGAAAAAGAAAGGGAAGACAAAAATCATCAAATAATACGCCTTCCTGGTATCGGACACGTTATAGCTTGTACCAAAAAATACAGAATTCTTTGGAACGTCCTATCGAACATTTTTTGTCCTCTTCCTTTGATGTAATGGACTGAGGGCAAAAAGAATTTTATATTCTTTTGGATGATGTATTTTTTACAATTTCAATTCCTCTTTCGAATGAAGTATTTGATAAATTATAAAAATACTATGATTCGTTATAAAAAATTATAATTATTGCTGTTTTTATTATTATTATTATTATTATTATTATTATTATTATTATTATTATTACTGAAAATGGTAAACCCCCATCGAAATTAAATAATTCTTTTTTATGCACCTTCTGAGAGGCTTTAATATAAATCGCAGTCAATTACATGTCGTTGGCGATGGAATAATTATTTTGTACAATTGATTTATATTTCATATCAAAATTTAAAAAAAAAAAAGGTAATTCTGCGCTTCCTCTACAACTTTTTCGGGATTCGGAAGAAAATAAGTTACACAGTACGCGATAAAACGAAAGACCGAGGTAAATATACATTACAATATGTATGTAACAACATATGAAAATATATTACCAGGATAGCAATAAATTGTTGTCAAAACAAATCCTTGAGATTTGTAATTCTTACTATGACGCATGGAAGAAAGTTACCATACGTTGAAGTAGCTTAGTTAGATTAAACAACATTTTATTGTGGACAAATAGAATTTGTTTGGTGTATCCACAAACAATTCACTTGCAATCTAGACACTCCTGCATTGATTTTAAGGGGGGAAATACGCGTTAGAGGGTGAGAAAATAGTCAATTTTTATAATTTTTTTGTTTAAGGAACAATATGTCTAAAATTTTGGAAACTTTAGGTACACTTTATTACATAATTAAACTGTTTCAATGAATTTGTATTATTTATTTTTAAATAAACAATAATACAAAATAATCGTCGTTAATTTTCCACCAACCTAAGATATTTTTATAAGGACCATACTTTTATCGAGTTGATGCATAATTAACGACGATTTTTTTAGTGAGAATGATACAAAATAATCGTCGTTAGGGAATTTCAGTTTAAAACTTTACCACCCTATTCTTGAGATGTTTAACTAACATTTAATGAAAAAAAAAATGATTTTTTGAAGCTGCTAATCTATTGACAATGACAATTGTTAGCATTCTGAATGAAATCATTCTCATTGATGTCAAACCTTCCTGCACGGTTGTAACCAAATGTCAGTCGAAAGCTAAATCTAGTCTTATATATGACTCTAAAATAGCTACCTGATAATGTATTTACATGTTTACATATTTGCACAAGACAACCTGGACAATAAGGAGGTGTTTAAATCCCCGAGGGACTTTAAATTCACAAATCTGAAAGAAGAGTGCTTGAAAAAATCCCGAAATAAAGTTTTATTGCAATTAGGTTTATAAAACAGTTACCAAGAGTGAGTTATAATTAAGCTTGAGAGTTCTATAAAATCTTATTAATATAATTTCATTACACTTCTGTGATTTTGAAAATTCGGTGTTTCCATTCATTTTCCGCAAAATCAACTTTAGCAAATTGTTTAAGAAAAAAATTTTCAAAACCAACTTAAACAATGTTAATATTCCTTCAAAAAAGGAATATTAAAAAATTGTGAACGTATCCTTCAAAGGAAAATGTTTTATGAAGTAATTTGGGTACAATCAGAACCCTAAAAAAGTTTAGAATTGTCCCAAATTATTTTACGACTCCTTCAATTGCTTCAACATCCAAAATTTGAACTCCATGAAATATAAAAAAAACCGCAAATGACGTGAAACTGTAAAGACACTCGATTAATAATGAATATTAGCTAAATTGAAAAAATACACGAGAGTAACAAAAAAAAGGTACTGGAAGCTCGCAAAGTGGATGAACGTTGTCAATTACGAGGTTTGTAAATGAGTATTTCCAGATAATGAAGACAATATATATATATACGATAATTCGAGACTTTATTGTCTACAAACCGCGCGTTACTTTTATAGGCATCTATAAATTTTAGGAGTATTTGTCACTTTTACCCCTTTCCACAATAGTAAGCACCAAAGGATAAGTATACACACAGAAATCAGTGCGAATACACCATTGAAATTATTTTACTGTACACGTTACAACTATCATTATTATTCCTTTTATTATTTCCAGCTGGCATAAAACTTTTGTAAAAATTGTAGTATTGAAATATATATTGTATATATAAATCAATTGTTAAATAATTGAACAACATATATCTTGTCACTTGAAAAGTGAAAATACGTAACAAATATAAATTTTCATTAAATATTCCAAAGTAGGAAGGTTAATAGCGCTTTAAAGAATTTCTTCTTTTAATTAACCTTCATGTACTACGTGATATTTTTGGATCGTTGCGAAATCAACGACGATTATTTTATATCACTGGTCACTGAAAAAATCGTCGTTAATTATGCACCAAGCCGACAGAAGTATGATCCTTATAAAAGTATCTTAGGTTGGTGCAAAATTAACGACGATTATTTTGTATCATTAGTCACTAAAAAAATCGTCGTTAATTGTGCATCAACTCAATTAAAGTATGGCGCTTATAAAAGTATCTTAGGTTGGTGCAAAATTAACGACGATTATTTTGTATCATTAGTCACTAAAAAAATCGTCGTTAATTATGCACGAAACACAATCTGTCCGGAAATATTTCGAAAATACAAGAAATGATATTGGATTTTTCATGTAATTTCAGAAAAAATATTGATGCGTTCAAAAATATGTGAGTATGAAATGTTTCTTGTCTTCGAAAAGAAGCCATTTCATATTTTCTTCTATGTATCGGAAAATACTTTGTTTAGCCGTTTATGGTACACCGTATACAGTGTATATACGTATACGAGGTACGAATTTTAGGAGCAGCACCAGTTTACCTGAGTTTGTCCCACTACCCTCATAAAATTTTATTATTATGAAGGGATTGAGTTTAAACTGCTATATTCATTTATACATTGTTAAACACTTCCTACACAGGAGTTTTCCAAAAGAAATTCGTTTCACAGCAGGGGGCGCATTTTACCAATTGTCAATACGTATTGTTTACCGAGTAAAGCTTCAGAAGGTAATTTCGCTTTGGCGTACGTGTGCACGGGTTTGAGTATACATGGGAGTTTTATTACTAGTGGCAAGACCACTCTCTTTTGCCGATTCATTATGGAATTAATTATTTACAGTAGGGAATAAATTTAATTAATACAGTAATTTTCCTAAATCACAGTAAACAAACAAAGAATTTATTTATTTCCGTGAAAAAATAAGGAGACGTATGTTTTCGGGTGCTTGGTGCATAATTAACGACAATTTTTTCAATGGCTAGTGACAGAAAATAATCGTCGTTAATTTCGCACCGATCCAAAAATATCACGTAGTTCGTGAAGGTTATTTTACAAGAAAAAATTCTTTAAAGCGCTATTAACCTTCCTATTTTGGAATATTTAATGAAAATCTATGTTTCTTACGTATTTTCACTTTTTAGTTGACAAAATATATGTTGGTCAATTATTTAACAATTTATTTATACTCAACTTCAAAGAAATTTTGTAAAAGTACAATGTTTTTCAAATCACAATAAAAATTTGTTCCATCGATTTCCGTTATTTAACGCGTACCTATTTGCCTCAATCAATAATGTTATTATTACTAGCAGAGTCTACGATTAAAAATGACATCAGAACCACTTTATTACACCTTACGCCGTATTCTCCGCTTATATGTAAATCTCTCGTTAATCTATTCCTCTCGGAATCATTAATTCAGATACTTTTAATAGGAAATCCGATAGCTTTCAAGTTTCTTTTTTTTATTATTTAAGTCTCGACATTCCCTTTCGCATGAGTCTCTTGCATATACAGAAAGTAAAATATTGTTGATTCGAGAACAAAATGGTCACGGGATGCTACAAATCTATGATGGTGTTATTCTATCTCATTTTGACACTCAACCATTGACAAAATTCTCCAAACAAATGAATCGAATACTTCATTTTTCAAAATTTTATTCTACTCGCCCTTTTGCCGAGACGAAGATCGGATAACTTTCCGCCGAAAAAATCGACTTTTAAAATAGATTTTTGGGGATTGTCGGGAGACCCGTATCCGATGTATTTTTTTCCGAGGAATCCATTTTCATTGTCAAAATTCTCAAAATCCAACGGGAAACAGGATTTTTCCTCAAAAAAACCTACTTTTTTCCAACTTCTGCTAGGATTTTGTCAAATTCGACCTTTGGAATCGATTCTACGGGAAAAATTACCCCTAGAAACGACTAGTCCAACCCCATTTTTGAAATTTTAATTTTTGCCCCATTTTTAGGGGAAGGGGTTGGTATGCCCAAAAAATTCGATTTTTGGAAAGTTTTTTTTAAACCTCGGGAGACCCATATTCGATGTATTTTTTTCCGAGGAATCCATTTTCATTGTCAAAATTCTCAAAATCCCAGGGGAAATACGATTTTTCCTCAAAAAACATATTTTTTTCCGACTTCCGCTGGGATTTCGTCAAATTTGACCCTTGGAATCGATTCTACGGGAAAAATTACCCCTAGAAATGACTTGTCCAACCCCATTTATAAAACTTTAATTTTTGCCCCATTTTTGGGGGAAGGGGTTGGTATGCCCAAAAAATTCGATTTTTGGAAAGTTTTTTTTAAACCTCGGGAGACCCATATTCGATGTATTTTTTTCCGAGAAATCCAATGGTGTTATTAAAATTCCAGAAATCCCACGGGAAATACGATTTTTCCTCAAAAAACATACTTTTTTTCGACTTCCGCTAGGATTTCTTCAAATTTGACCTTTGGAATCGATTCTACGGGAAAAATTACCCCTAGAAATGACTTGTCCAACCTCATTTTTAAAACTTTAATTATTGCCCCATTTTTGGGGGAAGGGGAAAAAAATTCGACTTTTGGAACCAACCTTTGGGTTTCTTTCAACAAATATGAAATCTTCTGTTTTTTTTTGCCTTTTCATCTTCTTTGGCCTACTCATGGATATACTCGAATCCGTGAATGTACGTATATACATATCGGATCTAATAGTTATAAAGAATATACACACCCACACGCGCACGCCCGCACACGCACACGCACACACACACGCACACACACACACACGTTGCTTGGCAAACAGGAATTATTATCAAAGTTACTGATGATGTACATACTTCACTTTACAAAGATACTGTTTAAACACAAGCTTCGCCCGGTATCAACGTGAATCTCTTTTGACGTCTTTACTTAACTAACAATAAAATAAAATAAAATAAAGTACGTACCGTCAACAATAAAACACGCCCCACTGACAATAAGGAAACTATGACGAGGACCGAGTTAATCCTCGGTACCGTTCTTATTTTTATGAATTTTTCTACCTCCCTTAGAAAATCCATTTTCAACTTTATTATGTATTTTCTTCAAGTGCATACATTGGTTTCTTTGCTTACCTCCGGTCATTTACTTCGCGTTGTTTGGACCTTTCTGCCTCTTGTATTTTCCTGGAAAAATTCTGAATAAAGAGAATCACCTTTTTTTTTGTTCCCTAAGCGCCGACACTAAAAAGAAAGTGGTTTTTACGAAAAAAAAAAATAGCACCGAAAATTTACATATCGCACACCCACGAAAAGAAGAAAAGTGACAAAAATCGAAAAATAACAAATAATAGAAATTTTGTGATTTTTTTAATATAAAATTAGAAAAATGGGAAACAATACAAGGTTCCAGAGATGATTTTTTTCTTACGAAACTTCGTTCCAAGTTCCGCAGTTTACATAATGTCGAGAGAATCCAAAGTACCCGCTACAATAACATCAACATTCTTTTTTCTTTCTTAATTGCATGAATAAAGTAATGACGTAATGTGAGAAACAGGTAGGTTCGCCATATTCCTCGTTCGCCGGCTGCGCGTTTTGTATCTATGCCGGAGTATTGCTTGAATAAAAAAAACACGCTGTGGCGAGAAGAAGGAAAATGCTATTGTTGCTACGCTGAAAAAAAAATGCACTGGATTGCAACTGCATCGAGGCAATTGAAGAAATTCACTGCCCAGATCTACCCTTTCTCGTTTCCCCCTTTTTCATTTTTCCCGCATTTCGAAAAATAATAAAATTCGAAAATCGGTACGTTTTTTTAATGGTTGAAGATAGAATATATTGGTTTTGTGCATAATTAACGACGATTATTTTGGTGCAGAGAAATCGTCGTTAATTATGCACCAACCTGATACTTTTAATAACGCTCGTACTTTTATTGGATCGGTACACAATTAATGACGATTTTTATAACGAACAATGATACAAAATAATCGTCGTTAATTTCGCACCAACATAAGATACTTTCGTATGGGTTGTATTTTTATTAGGTTGGTGCATAATTAACGACGATTTTTTTAGTGGCTAGTGATAGAAAGACAAAACCGACCGAGTAATTAATTCATTTGTTTGTATAATTCCTGAAAAGTGCATATCAACCTGACAATTTTTAGGAAACAACAAAGAAAATGTATTGAAATCAAAGAAAATTCAGCAAAAATAAATTTGAATATTCTTTAACTACATACAGAAAATTCGATATCCAGGTGCCACTTTTTCGTCAACATTATTATTGTTTATTTTGTACCACTGTGGCTTTAAAGTATTGGAATTGTATACAGAAGTACTAAATAAGTTCGTCTTTGCTATAATCATATTTTTATTGTAATCCGTATTATATCTTCAATTAGTATATTATGATAAATCCCCATTATACTTCTAATCCTAGTATTTACAGGACGTAAGGAATCCGAATGACTGAACCAGGTACAACAATATTTCATTGCCGCATACACAAGAAGGGAAGTATTCAAAATTGAAGCCATTTGAATCGGAGCCAAAAAAATTAATTTCATTCAATAACAATAACGATGTTAGTGTTCAGTTTTTGGTTAGATCCAAAAATCGAATTTTTTTCCCGCTTTTCCTCAAAAATGGGGTAAAAATTAAAGTTCTGAAAATGGGGTTGGACAAGTCATTTCTAGGGGTAATTTTTCCCGTAGAATCGATTCCAAAGGTCTAATTTAACGAAATCCTAGCGGAAGTCGGAAAAAAGTATGTTTTTTGAGAAAAAATCGTATTTCCCGTGGGATTTTGAGAATTTTGACAATGAAAATGGATTCCTCGGAAAA
Organism: Gasteruption jaculator; assembly: GCA_949825005.1. Taxonomy (NCBI): domain Eukaryota; kingdom Metazoa; phylum Arthropoda; class Insecta; order Hymenoptera; family Gasteruptiidae; genus Gasteruption; species Gasteruption jaculator. The sequence goes on from OX463770.1 coordinate 13,796,069, forward strand.
AAATACATCGGATATGGGTCTCCTGGAAGTTAAAAAAAAGTTTCCAAAAGTCGATTTTTTGGGCATATCTTGGGTACTTTCTCCAAAAAATGGAGTTGGATGTTATAATTGTTATACAGGAATTTTTGCTTCTTCCAAGTAAGAAAACTTCCAAATAAAAAATCGACCTTGAAAATTCAAAACTTCGTATTTTCCAAAAAAGCTAGAATTCTCGAAAAGAATTTGAAAAACTTGTAACGGCATTCGAAAAATGAATCATCTTGAGACACCGTGCGTGAGGAAAATATTAACATCGTTAAAAACAAATACGCGCATTAACACCTTTTTGCGTATATTAATTGTAGCGTGAAGCTAGGAATAATATTACTTGAGAATTATTCGTAATTATTTTCTTGGAAGCTAAAATACAGACGAAAATTACCAGACAGTGAAGGCTGAAGTCAGTTCAGCCAAAAAACAGATACCCTCTGGCCATAATTCAATGTTTGTCCTTTTCCTCCAGACTGAAAAAAAAAATTATTAACAATAATCAGAAATCGATTGTAAAATTATTAAATATTATTAATTTATAATTATTAAGAAAATTTCTGTTGCATTTGAGAACTGGGAGCTTTGCAGTCACTTTGCGGCAGAATCTTAGCTATTTTAGCAGGATTGTGCGACTCATGTGTGAAGAATAAAAAATGTCTGTAGCAAATAGAAGGATTAAAAAATAGTCTTTAGCAAAGATGCAAACTGTTAAAGCAAACGCTTGGTAAATGTTTAGTGCGTTTCTATCATGACATTTCTGCGTTTCATGCAACGGAAGCAATTTTCCCACACAGAAGAGCAAACTCCGAAGTACCGTTATCGGGGGATAACGTTAAAGGCTCTTTTTGGATTTTTCTGATTGTTAATCGGATAACAAATAGTGAAAAGTTGTGTCTCCTTCACTTTTGGGAATAAAGTTGTTCCACAAATGTTTGTAAATAAGAATTTTCAGGTTTTCTCAAGTGCAACCTTAAACGTGAAAATTGTTGGAAATCAACAAAGAAAATTAATTATACGGATAGGAACGGTAGAACAATAAAACACAACAGGTCAGTTTGACATTTTATTACCTAGCTGTACCTTTTTCCTCCCCTCCATTTCAGTTCTCCACCCCCTTCAATTTGCAAAATTAGAAAGATTCTCCGCTAGCAATATGCTCTTTATAATGGCTCTTTTCAATTTTGGAAAATAAATAACTCCAAAATCACAATGCTTTTTTATAACAGCTGAAGATAAAATATATGGGTGTTGGTGCGTAATTAGATTCTTGCAGGGGGAAATCGTCAATACTTATGAATTAGTGCATAATTAACGATGATTTTTTAATCAAACAATAATACAAAATAATCGTCGTTAATTTTGCACCGACATAACATACTTTCATACGCGTTATACTTTTATTAGGTTGGTGCATAATTAACGACGATTTTTTTAGTGGCCAATGATACAAAATAGTCGTCGTTAATTTCGCACCAACCCAAGATAGTTTCATGTGGGTCGTACTTTTACCCAGTTGATGCATAATTAACGACGATTTTTTTAGTGACTAATGATACAAAATAATCGTCGTTAATTTCGCAACAACATAAGATAGTTTCACGTGGGTCATACTTTTATTAGGTTGGTGCATAATTAAGGGCGATTTTTTTACTGGCCAATGATACAAAATAATCGTCATTAATTTTTTTCGCTTTTCCTCAAAAACGGGCAAAAACGAAGACTCCAAAAATGGGGTTGGACAACTCATTTCTAGGGGCAATTCGACGCGTAAAATCGATTCCAAACCTACCATTTTGTTGCACGTCATGATTTGCGAGACATCTATTATTTAATGTCTTTAATGCTCAATGTTATTTTTCAATATAAATATTTATTGTCATTAATCGTACTTACGATAAACTTTCATTACCGTTGTAGAAAATTTGCAAATTGTCTTGGTCGTAAATAAAGTCGGCACGTGAAGTGACATATTGTTGATTAGATGAATTATGAATTAATTAAGTCTTATCCTTCGTTGCTTTGCCCAGAAATAAATGTCATGACCTATATCTCTACCTTTCCTCGGCGGTACTCCTCCTGCTTGAATCTCGCCGGCTCATTGAAACACAAGAAACATTACCAGGAATGAATGGTTCTCCTCTTTTCAACGCCCAGTGCTCACGTTCGTACAGAGGACACTCATATATCTTCCTACACGTAAACTCGGGCGTCGAGGATTTGCAGGTCTTTCCATCAATCGTTCTATTGCGGGCAATTTACCTACAGTTGGGTATATTATGGCCGTAGAATATGTTTAAAGAGGTAACAACAATGTGGAGCAATCATCAAGGGGATACCGTGCTGTGACACAGGGCAAAAGCAATTTAAGGGGGCAAACGCCAAACAGACCCGATTGGGGCACCGCCCCTTTCGATGCGTTTGGGTCCCGATATATATCTTCCGATCCTTCGCTTCATTATGAAACGGTAACAGTTTAGGATATGGTAATATAATAGAGTACCCCACGTACTCACTCGGCTTCTTATTGTTACAAGTCATTTCAATATACTTTTCGGTAAAACGGGACATGGGGTGTCGGGTAAAATGGTCTAACCTTTCCTTATTTTCTCCTTCTTGAAAAATTCTACGTGCCATTATTTTACTGCACTTTTTCAATTGCCTTCATTTTCGCAGGTAGTTGATCCCCATAACATTTGCCAAAATTCCCATGACTCATATCCGCCCAGTCGGTGCACGGAGTCGAGCCTAAGTTGCTTCGGAGTTTATAAAAAATATATGTTATTTATAATACTAAATAAATAACTCCAAAGTCAGAATGCCATTTTGTAGTAGATAAAAATTGGGTGTTGGTGCATATGGAGTTAACTGCGAATGTTTTGATGCAGAGAAATCGTCGTTAATTATGCACCAACCCAATATTTTTAATATCGCTCGTACTTTCGTTGGATTGGTGCAAAATTAATGACGATTTTTTTAACAGACAATGATACAAAATAATCGTCATGAATTTCGCACCAACGTAAGATACTTTCATAGGGGTAGTACTTTTATTACGTTGGTGCATAATTAACGACGATTTCTTTGGTGGCCAGTCACGCAAAATAATCGTCGTTAATTTCGCACCAACCTAACATAATTTCATATTGGTCATTCACTTCTTTTAGGTTCGTGCGTAATTAATGACGATTTTTTTGCTAGCCAATGATACAAAATAATCGTCGGTAATTATGCACCAACCCAATGATTCATTTATTGAGTCTTTCAAATTAAATTTCAATATTCTTCGTTGGTCTTTGACTCGTTGATAAATATTCTAGATGAATTCTTTGTCTTTTTTTTTTTAGGAAAACTGGAAATTTGCAAATTCGTCTCAAATTGTATAATCCTTCGATAAATCTTTTTTTTTTAAATGCAGATTCGTCGGAAGGTGAAAAGCGCAGTAGCCGTTTCTTTTATGAATGGTAAGATCTTCGACATTTCAAGGTTTTCTTCTCTTGTTGTAAAATTGCCGGGTAATTGCAGGACCGCCGCAAATGGACCTTGAAGCGTGGGCGACACGAGAATTGACGTTACCGCCAAGATGACGGTTTTCCATGGGGTTTTCGGGTTCTCGAGTAGTAAGACGTAACGCCAATGAATGAAGGACGGTTGCCTCAATGAGCGTCCGTGCCAAAAGTCATTTGTAAAACCACGGACTTTTGTCATGGGCCTTCAAAAGTTGCATAATGTTACGTAAATTGCCGTAATCTAGAGGAGAATGGTCAAAGAATCCCGGTAGTCGCACCATGGTTTTTGGCACCCATAACAGTCAGCTTGGGGTCTTTCGACGTTTTCGGACCGGGACAAAAAGTTCATGGCGCTATAGTTTCAGGTTTTTTTTAATAAACTTTTTTTTTCCCGAATTTGCTCCATTAAAAAACGATACGTAGGCGGATCGTTGTTGGAAAATTTAGGGAAAATCGAGTATCTGTAGATTATCCGTAGGCGGAGCGTGACCAAAACGAGCGTTTGTATGCAAGTGGGCCTTGAAAGGGGATTCTTTGGGGCTCGTATAAGAGTCCGTTTGAAATGCGAGTCAATATTGTGACATACGTCGTTGTCGAATAGCCCTATAAACCATTTACCTAGATTATCTTGGATTTTTCCGCTTTTTAATTGCCCTTTCGCCTAAATTTTCGCTTAATCCGGATCAACCTTTATTATAATTAGTATTACCGCTTAGCATTGGTAGGCTGGCAATCGATACCCTATGGAGAACACGATCAACGATTGATATGCGAGCCAAGACCCAATATTTTTAATATCGTTCGTACTTTCATTGGATTGGTGCATAATTAACGACGATTTCTTTGGTGGCCAATAATACAAAACAATCGTCGTTAATTACGCACCGACCCAGTAATTCATTTATTTCTATAATTCTTGAAAATCTCATTATCTGGATCTACCCTTTCTATTCAATTTCATCAATTTTATTGATATTTAGAAAATTTTATTGTTGAACGTCTTTACCATAAATTGCAATCAATTACATTTCTATGACGATGGAATGATTTTTCGTCATTGTTGCGATACGAGAAAAAAGTCGGGTTTTCCAAGCCAAGCTTATATATTTATATTTTATTCGAACGTTTTGAAAATAAATAAAAAAACAGGGAACATTTACCCCCAGAATTTCAATGGCCCCACCACCGATATTTTCTAGCAAACTTCCCATTGGTTATTAATGCAACAACTGACGACCAATCGAAGTACCCCCAAGTACCCCCTAAATTTAATAAATATACCCATCGAGGTTCGAAATAGCCAAAAATTCTAACGTCGAATTCGCTTGAAAACAATAGAGGAAACAATGATTGTATGCGACTTTTCGCGCCACGGATGCGCGACAACAAAAATCAAATGGCACACGTATGGCACACAGACGCGCGAAAGGGGCGTGCATGGCATAAGCAGTTTTATCATTTCATCGCAGATACCGTTCGGTATATTCAAGGAGACGCCATGACCGCCGCGCTACCTGAGAGGAGTCGCGCCATTGGCTCGCCCGATGCCGTGAGGGAGAGCGGTGGGGGAAGGTAGCTCGAGAAAGGGGCGGGTCCTAAGCGAAGCTTCCCTCTTTATTTTCCACCCTTCTTGAGTCCGTTTGCAAACTTTCCGGACACAGTCTCCGTTTCAACATCGAACGTCACTGTCAATCTAGCTGTCAACCGGTTGTCTTCGAAGTTCGGAGCCATCCGAAGCCCTCAGAGCTTCGGTCTCGGGCGCACTTGGAGCCACGGAAGTATACCGGTTCTCGAGGATGAGCGGTGTTAATTGTGAAGTGCACTGTTAGTCGTACGTTGGTTCTTCGTTAAAGCGCGGAATAGAAGTGGCCAGAACTCTCGCCGAGACTCTCATTCGCGTTCGGTCTCGTCCCTCGACGGGCACGAGCAGTCACGAGTGCGCGTTCCTTGGATATCGCAGGTCCTATTCGCAACGATGGTGTCGTATTACAACCCCATAGGGTTGTACCGGCAGCAGCAGCAGCAACAGCAACAGCAGCAACAACAGCAACAGCAGCAGCAGCAACAACAGCAGCAGCAGCAATCGATGCAACAAATGCAGCAGCACTCGCCTCCGCAGTCGCAATCGCAAATACATTCGCACTCGCACCCACAAATGCATTCGCAGCTGCAGCTGCAGCTCCCGCCGCAGCACGGCTCCCCCGATGGCAATCAACAGTATTGGTACGGGTACTCGCATGGACACCCGGTCGCGCACGCCGCGGCCGCGGCCGCTGCCGCTCACCACCACCATCAGCACCATCACCACCAAGCGACCGCCACCGCGGTAACCGCTGCCGCCGCGGCGCAGCAATATTTGGATCACGCCGAGGTCTTCGCCACCTGGCCCCCGCATCCGCATCCTTACTCGCATCACTTGCAGTACCAGCATCATCACCAAGCGACAGCGGCCGCCGCTGCCGCCGCCTATCAGCAGCATCATCAACAGACCATCGTCGGTCTCACCGATTGGGTCGCCAACGAGAGCGCCATTACCAACACTAGCGCCAACGGACAGGCCGTGGTCAACGCCGAGCCCAGTCCGCCGATTACGATAAGTGGTAGTGAAGTCAGCAGTCCCGGGACACCGACCACGCCACCGGTCAACGGCAATACCAGTGCATCCACGACCCCCCATAGACCGTCGCAAATTAGAAGCCCCTACGAGTGGATGAAGAAACCGTCGTACCAGACTCAACCGAACCCAGGTACTTGTGCTCACGGATTTGACCTTTTTCATTTTTTTAAACAATTTCTTTTAATCGACAATCTCGATTGAAGTTAGTATCGACGATTTGCCATCGATACGCTGGCAATCGGTAACGATCGATGATCGATACGCGAGTCTATGGGGTTCCGCATAAGGAAGTATCCAAAAGGGTGAACGCGAAAACGGGAATAATTGTTGACCGGGTCCCTTGTCAAAATTAGTATCAATAATTGGCACCTGGTGCCAATCGGTGCCAAAAGTTCGAATTGGGCTCCTAAATGCGAGGGTGGGTCGAATTCGCGGGAAAAATGACGCACCCGAGAAGTTGCATGGAAAAAAATACGACGCGAAGGGACGCGCAATTGGAATTTCCAAGTAAGTGGTTGTTTTTGAAGTTTCGGAAATTGTTGAGATTTCAATGTATCGCGGGACAATGAAATTTCGTATTTCGTGGATATTGCATTCGGTGCGACTCCGAGTTTCGCAAAATCGCTACAAGGAACGGTGAAGGCGCGCCCATGAAATATTTTTGGTTGCAAATTTCTACGTTTATCGTTTGACGTATTCATTATTTTCTAGAGAAATCTTTGAATTATCGAAATTCGTTTTTTCTCATTAAATGACGTTACTGGTACTTGTCAAGATCGCGTCTTTATTGTTGGCTTGGCGAATTTCACGAATTAATGTACATAATTTCTGGACATAGTTGGAATTGCTCAAAAATTTATAGTTGATGACGTCAGCAATTAGTCGCTTGAATTACTATGTATGTTTTGTCAATTTTTTATACAGGGTGGTACACGGAACGTGTGCACCATTATACTCTGCAACGCATATTTTGGAAAATTGAAAGGTGCACGCGTTAGGTGGCACACCCTGTATAATCAATGTCTGTCCGATTTTCTGCACCAATTTATTCAAATTAGAAACTCCTAATTGGAAAAAGTGCAAAAAAAAACTACGTTCACAGATGGCAGAGCTATCAATTTCCTAAACACGGAAATTCGTTGAACTCGAAACCATAATATTGTCCTTTAAACGGTATAATCCGGGATTACGCTATTAATAACCTCTACCGTAATACATCCCTTGGCTGTGCACACATACTTGTTAAACTGTAGGACCTCCTGCTTCAAACACGGCCTTTCTATCGTTCGTCCAAAGTTCCCACCACAAGATTTTACGGTGACTCCGCAGACGGGCACTTATTGTCACCAATCGCCAAAAGAAGGGTACCTCGAGGCACAATGGGTCCCACCATTGCAGGTTTCCTTCATTAACCCATAGTTTTTCTCTTTTACGCCATAACCTATAAATTACCTCGATGAAACCTTGAAATTGTCCCATTTACACTTCAATGGCCCGGTTATCGGTGGGATAAATTTTTTAAAGTGCGCAGAGACACTTTCAAGGTCATCACTGGAGCGTAAAAAAAATCGCAAAAGTTAGTAATTGCCATTAATGGCACGGGCCTTCGTTCTTTGCCAATTGGGAGCGGTACCCGAATTTCGTTCATGACCTCAAGAATTTGCTAATTTCATTAGAAGCGAATGGTGCCTTAAAATAGTCGCTGCGTGTCCAAGGGAGAAGTTTGTCGAGGGTTCCCGCGGTGACCAAATAACGCTAATTGGTGTGAATTTGAAAATACAAAATCGTGGAATGTCGAATTTTCTCCATACTCGTCGCGGTAAAGTCGACCAATTTTCACCGATTACTCCAGTTCCTGTATTCTGTAGTATTGGTAATCAATCGCAATTAATGAATATTTGGAACCTTTTTTTTTTGTTTTTCCGGACCCGTATCGAATCAACCCAATTGCTTGAGCATTTCCATAAGATGTCCAGAAATCATCGATAGGACTTTGTTTATATTTTCGGCTTTTGCCAGTCAATTTTCAAAACAATAACATCGAGTGACGAGTATCATTCCCAGGGTATTTACGCACAGTTTTGTTTATTCGCGTCAGAGGATTGAATGAACCGAAGAATTTCCTCAATACAGGACTAGCTAAATAACACTCGTAAACCGATTTTCCGGTACCGATATTTGACGAGATTTCGAGAAGGAGTAAGCCGATAACGCTTTTCTTATCTTTGAAAAAGAAAAAAAAAACGTTTCCGAGAATTTTCTTAAAAAGGATGTAGCTCGCGACAGCTCCGGAAGTTCTTGGCGAGTCGGAGAGAAAATAATAACCGGGCCGGTGATATTTGGTAAGGCCAAGGAACGAAATTTTCACGTATACGTATCGCCGAGGTTATAAAGGTTCGTTTAAACACGGCGTAGATACGAGAAACAATGTAAACATGGTTAGCAGAGGGGCAAACATCTAATTGCTCTCAAATATTTGTAAGATAATCACTCGTGACCTTTCTCTCTATCTTTCGTTTAACGTTTTTATTACATTAGAATAAACTGTCCACCTTCTCCGGTTCGTATTAACGTCGCTAGGGTTCTTAAGGCTCTCAAAAAGGTTAATCTTATTCTCGAAGACTCGCGATGTCCTTCCGTGGAGTTCCCTCGACTCGGAAAATGGGACAACCCGGGCCAGGAATTCCCGCCGGGAATTCGAAGTCCGGAACCTCGATGACGCGGGAGTTAGTACCGTGAAATTTTGGCAATTCGGGAAAACGAAGTAATTCTAGGGAGTTTGAGGCTAATCATGGCTAAACCTTGGCAATCTAGTGACTTTCTCGGGCCGGCGAAATGTTCCAGGGGAAATTGTTAGGTAAAAGTAAAATTTTCGCAAGGAAGGTGTTTCGTTTAAAAATGCAATTTGGTTTTCGCCATGAAAGCCAAGACGTTGGCGATGCATCAAAGAGGACAACAATGGAATATACATATATGAGAAGACACGTGTTTCTATTGTTGCAGCTTGCAACGTAGATGCCGCAAGTTCCGTAGCGACGCTTCACGAACTCTGCACATTCGATGTCCTTGGTACGATTAACAAAATATTACGAATCCTTTGAAACAATTGTTTGACCGTTGAAAGCTACCACGGGAAAATCCGTTTTTGAGCGATTTTACTTTTGTGCGATATTTTTTCCTGCGCGGCATGTGAATATCGAGGGAAAAAAATGGCACAAAATAAAACCGCATAAAAAAAAAGACCGCACAAAAACAGGTTCCACTGTAGTACCTTTACTTGCTTTGACGAATTAATGTTTTAGTGTCATTAAATGGACCCTTGTGTCGTGATTCGATATTTGAATGACGTACTCAATTTTTTTTCTACCATACGTATGCTTATTGACTGCTGCATGATGAGCATTGCGATAGTACAGTAATTAGTGTAAAACGCGTGGGCAAATCTCACTTTGAACGAGATCTAGCGAGAATGTATAATAACTGAGAAGTGACCGTGCCATTTTCGGTTCGCGATTATCGCTGCTTTTGATATACGCATGTTTGCAAGAATGGACTCTTTTAGCGTTTTTCAGCGATTCGAGGAACTTTGCGTCAGGACCTAACGCATCTCCTTGAAATTGCCGCAATCCTTTAACATTTCATTTCGTCTCTTTAACAAATTATTCCAGATACTATTTGGAAACTCGAGATTTCAAAACTCGGCGAGTAAGGGGATCCCATGCCGTTTATTCTCTCGCCAAAGGGGGTGACCGAGTCCCCATTAAATGAACGCATAGAACTTCGTATGCAAAATGTACTCAACCGCGGCTGCTTTTTCTCGACTCGCCCTTGCCGACAGACTTTACGACGCGATGGATCTTATTGATTCCACTATTTTTGTATCCCCACGAAGAAGAAAGAAAAAAAAGAGTTTACGGGAGTGCACCCCAAGAAGATTCCAACACCGTCACCCCTTTTTCCCTCCATTACTGTCTCGCGTCGGCATTGGGTGCATCGATACGCTTCTGCATAAACATGCGCCAGAAATGCCCTTTTTTTGATATTACCCTCGTGTGTGTGCGTGTGTACTACCTTCTCCGCAACAACTATTATCTGCATTTTATGGTTATATTGCAGGCAAGCCGCTAGTTGGCTTCGCCTCGTATAATGGCCGGTGTTGGCACGAATCGGAATCGTCGTATTACAATTCCGTGCCAACCCCGTATCGCGGAAGATGCATGTGTGTGCATCTCGTCCTGTTACGCGGATCCTTTTGGCATTGGTATTGGTATCGCGTCTTGTTTTGCAAGCGCGGACACGAACATCGCCGTGGCCATTATATTCGTGCCTTTTTGTGCCAACACGAAGGCTCGTTTCTCGTGGTTATTCCCGACGCGAGATTTCTCTCCCGTCCTCGCTCGCAACTTCTCTCCAGCGTTAATTGCAACGAAGGAAATTGCGAAAAACAATTCGCTTCGTTCTTGAATTATCGAAATTTCGCAGCCAGACGTTCGCGTTCCTGCCGATACTCGTCCGAATGTCGCCAATCTCCCGATAGCATCGGACTGTCCGTCACAGAAATATTTGATAGGTTCGTCGTCTGGGGTTTATTGCACAAAACGTAGCGGTTTAATGGTTTGTTTGGACGGAAACTCAAACGGGAGTGATTAAAAAAGGCTCTCGGAGATTCCCGGCAGGGGAATCTTTTATGGAAATTTCTGCAAGTTGACGCCTCGAAATTTTCGAATTCGTGTCCCATATTTTTCCATTCGGCACATGCACCCTTTTGGTTCGGAGAGGGAACGTCTCTATTACGGTCACATTGTCGGAAAAATCGCTCTCGGGTCTTCGGGAATAAGACGTGGCCCCAATATACCTCCGAAATGGAGGTCGAAGGTGGCAAAATATGATAATTCGTAAGGTGAAAAGACGGGCGGTACCTTCTTAGGTATTAAACCTTTGGAGGTAAACGTAACTGCAACTATGTTGAACCCTTAAAGGTACACCCATTGTTTTCGGTGCTTCGGCTCCCATTGTGAACGGCGGCCGGGTCCTAAGCTGCGCAATAAAATGCTCGGTGGCCCAGTGCCGACGTACATACTTTCCATTAAGATTTTTTTTTCTTTTGGCCCCCCAACTAACGCTATAAAGCGTTCCCTTCGAACGATCGTCTCACCAAAATCCGTAGAACAGGTTTCGAAGTTTCGCCAACGATCCTTTTCGAGACTTCGCTCGCTCCTCGTGGAGTCTCTCCGGGAGAGTCTCGCGTCGAACACCGTTTAAATGCGAAATATGCGTATCCGTGACCGCGAAACGGTAGCTAGCAAATTGCTACGGCCCGATCCGTGAAATTAACGGTGTCGAATGAAAATTCTTCGACGCGGGTACAGCTTTTAATCGTTATCGCGCCTTCTTCTTCTTCTATTCAAAGGTTCGGAAACTCGGTACCAGGGGAGGGAGGCAACTATCAGTAGTTAGTAATAATAACGTTCAAAGATATCGTTTTATTACCGAGAAAACAAAGCAAAATTAAATACGGATTGTCAAATTTTCGAGCCGCGACTCCACCCGTAATCGGATCGTTTGATGAAACGTCCGGAAATCCAATGATTAGATCGATGCTAGGATTATTGTAGAACTCTTGGAAAATGAGTCTAATCTTTGCGGCGCTTTTGATGTTCTCTTTCAACGAGCGACGCTTCGTTTGTCTTGGACTTTGTTGTAACAATAAAGCGCTACTATTTATTGGATCGTTCGGAAAGAAATTTCATAGCTTCTCGAGAAACGAAACGTTTTTGCTGGATTTCTGTCGATTTTGGGAACGTTTTTTCAATGTCATAATTTACGTCCATCGGTAAAAACCCTAGATTTTCATGAATTCTAGAAATTTATTTAAATTTAATATAATATCGCAGAAAATTGTATTTAAATACAAAAAATTTATATTACATTATATAATAATAGCTAATTAATTATTAATAATTTTCCAAAAACAAAATTGTGTGGTCGAGGTAAATTTGTCCACGTGAACGTGACTCCTCCCTCGAAGGCTAAAAAAAGTAGCGGTAGAGCCCATGTCCTTCCATGTCACAGAAGTTGGATTAATACCTGCAATTAATTATTCGGAAGAATGAAAATCGGATATTCGATAGCACGAGATCGTCATGGTTGCGGTACACAAATGCGAGCGCAGTTATACAATAGAGGTAATTGTAATGCGACTGACAAATGGCACCATCAGGAGCAAAAGGACTCGGTGGTGGTTCGAGGACGAACGTAGTAGGGAGGCAAAAGTTACCGTATACATACATAAAAGCGCAGGATAGAAAAACGACAGAGTGTGAAAATAAAAGAGGCGAGAGCCCGGTGTAATGGGGTGGCAACGAGTCCCATGAGCGCACTTTTCTTCGACTCCCTCGTCACTTATTTCTATCTTTCTTCTTTTACATATATAAAATCAAGCTTTGCGTCTATATGCATCGAAGCGACGTCTTCTCTTCCCTTTTCCATCCTTTTGGAATCGCCTCTTCCAGTGCCTCTCGCTTCGAAGAATCATTTTTGCACATTTGACTGATAGGCCTTAAACGCGGCCGGGATACCGACGGAATCGTACCGACTCCACGGTGCCAAGGCGATAGGCCTTAGCCGTCGCTTTCAAGCTCGTTAAAGTTCATCGTCGTCATGAAATACGTACACACGAGTGTCCTTCCTTTCGATAAATCGGTACCGGTTCGATATTTTCGACGACACGTGCAAGGAAAGACTCGAAACAGTTTTTTTTTTGGCTTTCCATGAAAAATGTGTCGGGGTGGATCGTAAAAAGACTCGAAACTATTTCCACCGGTTCCGTCACTTTCACTTTGGAACACTCGAAAAGTTGCGCAGTCATTTTTTTTTTCCCAAAAATTCGTCCCGAAAATCGAGACGCGATCGGTAACCGGTGTCTTTTCGCGGCAGGTGACACTGAGAAACGGAATCGAAATGGAAGACTTGGAGAATCTCAGAAAAAAAAAACAACACAAACATCATTGACTTTGAAAATTACCATAAAACAATGCAAAAACGTGTAATGGAATGAACTAAGCGTGTTGTAATCCCCGAAAGTGGTGTCGCGCAGGTTGAACAAAAAGGTACGGAACGCGTAACAACTTATCGCGACTTTTCGACCAATGAAAGTTCAGGGTAAAAGGAGAACAATTGAAAGGCGTGGCATTTTTTTCCTTAACGACCGTTTGGTTTAGGATAAACTCGAAACGCGATCGGTACCAACACTTTGCACGAATAAAAAGAAAAAAAAATATATGTATATATATATATGTTTCGTTTTAGGAAAAAAATACAGATACGAGGAGGAAGGAAAGGTGTACACATATTGAATATAAAGAAGAGAACCTGGGTTTATTCGTGAGACCATGCACGGAGAGACCCCGAGGCTGCGAGAGTTTATCGAAAAGTGGTGGATTAGCGCTTTTAGCTTTGATCTTACCGACAGAGCCTTATCTAATCGTACACCTCTCTCTTTCTCTTTCTTTGTCACTCTCTGGTTTCTGTTTTTTTATAACGTTTATATTCTTCGTAATGTAACATTCGTTCCTGTTTGCGTGTAGACACACATATATACATACATATATGTGTGTGTTTGTAATATTCATATAAATCCGGTTTCATTTTTTAACCCCTTTTCGGTTTTTATCGATAAAAACCCAAGGTACGAACAAGATCGTATGTAAAATCGTTATGAAATTGTTTCATCGACACATTTTTCGTTGACGCGGCGTGAAAAAAGTGAACTGCACGAAATCGTAAATGTTTTACCCCCGAACCGGCAAAAGTGAGGTCCTTCTTTAACGGGATTTTCATCGAATCCTAATTAAGTCGTAGCGAGGGATTTTAACAATTTTTACGACACCTGGTTTTTTTTACTTACACGTACATAAATTATTGCGCGATTGATGAGTTTTACGACCATCTATTTTTAATGGTTAACATTTCTCCTTCATTAAGAATTAAAATCCTCAATAACCTGTCCAACTATTGGCTCGTTTGGGAAGAAATTTCGTTCCATTTTTCATGAAATCTCTTGGCGATTTTTAATTTCTATTAATTGTTAATTAATCGATGGATTCCAAACGATGGAAACATTCGACTCCGATCGATGGGAATCTTCGAATTTTCTTCGATACGATGGAAATCAAGGATTTGAAAAAAATCGAATCGAGGGCCTTCCACGATCGATGTTGGTCGATAGAAATTACGAAAATTCAAATTAATGGAAATTCGTGATATCCCTCGAATGAAATCCTTAGAAACTGAAGAAATCCATGAAGAACGTTTCGTTTCTCGAGAATTAATGGGTTAGGCCACTCTAGAGGCCGAAAAAATAGGTCTTTTTTGGAAATTTTTTTAAAACAAACCATAAAATAAATCGCAGTTACGAAAAAGGGTGTTTATTATACACATCATTGACTGTATACACTAATTTTTTTTGAAACGATTATGTTCAAAATGGCGGCTGTGCAGCGTTTTTGCCAAGACGCCTCCGTTTTTCCAGGCCAAACTGCCGGAAACGCACCGCCTGTAATTTTTTAATTATGATAAGTCAGTTACTTTTTTTCGATTATGTATCAGAGCAGCCATAAAAGTACATATCACTTTTTCGATATATTGATTTTTGAAAAAACAGCGCACTTCTGAAAAAAATTGCCAAAAAAATCGTCAGAAAATTATTAATAACAAATGAACTATGCGATATAAAAGAAAAGTGATGCGTACTTTGATGGGTAATGTAATTTTATAAATATATTCAAAATTTCAAGTTAATCGGTTGAAAATTGTCCGAGTTCCGTTTCCGGCAATTTTGAAAAATGTAGTTTCGGGATAAACGCGTTTGAAGTTTTGAGTGGTAGCTCGCCGCGGACCGGGCGGCCGTGTACTAAAATTCGAAAATCGAGTACTTTAAGATTTGTCCCGGCCCTAATCTTTTGGGACGTCATTTTTGAGATACCAGGGGACCATTTAAGACCAAAGAAAAAAATCGATTATTCGAAAATCCTAGAGCGGCCTAACCCCTTAAGGAAATTTCTTTCCGAACGACCCTTATTTCCGACTCGCGTATATATTTGAATAAACTTCGATAATTCGGTTGATTACGATAACGCTGCCGCAAAATCGAGCGATACCCGTAGTTCGATTTCGCTGCGCTGTACTGCGTGTCATATAATTGTTATAAAATTACGATAAAAGAGGATGGGGATTAAATCGTGTTTGGAATTGATAAGTTCCTCATGACTGTATTTGTAATAAATGGTGATTTTATTATCGGAGCCAGGGGAATTTTGAAATGTTGTATTATCAGCAGACGAGACGGAATCGCACTTTAATTGCGGTGTCGCGTTACGAAGGAGCCAACGGCGAAGTCTTTACCAAGGTGCGCTCTTGGTTTCTTTCGAACACCCTGTACGAATGATAACGCGCATTATTATCATAAGATACGTGTAACACACGCGACTTTGTCGTTCCGTGGACATTCTCACTCTAATTAAACTTCACGATAAGCAATTACGTTGGTATTTTATTCCATATTCAAAAGAGGTAAAATGCTCATCCCCGTGGTCAATGGTGGTACGTTCGGGAAGGATCCGACCTAGAACCCGAAGCATGAAAATCTTGTCGTTAGCCGGCTTCGAAAGAAAAACCATTTTTTAAATTTCCGTAATTCGCATCCGAGACATTGGGTCCTTCGGAAAGAAATTTCGTTACTTCTCGAGAAACCGAACGTTCTCGCTGGATTTTTAACGATTTCACGGATATCATTGATCCCTGTCGATTTCGTTAAAATGGGACCCCGACTTCCTAATGTTATAAACCCTATTTTATTTTTCGCTACGTGACACGTGACGCGAACCAAGGCCGCCCTCCACTTATGGAAAATGAACATTGTAAAAAAAAAAAGAAAAGCGAAAGAGAAATAATTTCCAAATGCGTGCCGGCTATAGTTGGATGTTAAAAATTGTTTAGAATTAATTATGATTTATCTCGGTGTTATTAATCGACACGAAACGCTGAAAATTATTCCGACGAATGAAAAGATATAGGAGTTATGTGCGCTTGGATCGTTAAAATGTTTTATCGTTTTTATAATGTGCTCTTTTACGCGTTGTGTTTGCACCGAAATGTAGCGAGATATCTTTCTTTTCGGAAAGCAGTTAACATCAAAAAAGTTTTATCTTCATCTATGTTTCAGGCAAGACTCGAACGAAAGACAAATACAGAGTGGTTTATACCGATCATCAAAGGTTGGAGCTCGAGAAGGAATTTCATTATAGCCGCTATATCACTATTCGACGCAAAGCCGAACTCGCTTCCAATCTTGCTCTTTCGGAAAGACAGGTAAGTTCGGCTCGTTTTCATCATCTTTCAACGACTTCACCGACAAAACCGATTTTTTCGCAACCTTTCATTTTTATGTGCTCCAAATTCAAGTACAGCGGATTTAGATTTTCAAATTCTTGAATTCCACATTTCGAATTCCGAGTAAAATTTCATTTTTATCGGTCAAGCGCCGGTGGCACCGCGTTGGTGTCGTATAAATAAAGATCCCCCCCCCCCCCTCCCCACTTTTTTAAAACGAAAACCTTAAACTCCCTGTTTTATCAACGAAAATTTTCGTTACAGGTGAAGATTTGGTTCCAAAACCGTCGCGCAAAGGAAAGAAAGATCCAAAAGAAGCGAGGAGAATTGGAACCGAAGGACGAAGGATGCAACGGTGGCTCGCCAACCGCGACCAGCATGGTCAGTCTCGCGGCCCTTGGAAGCATGGGCAGTATGCTGGGCGGATTGATGCACGCCACCGGCCCATCGATGCACACCGGCGGTCCATCGATGCTCGCCGCCGGTCCACCGATGCGCGCCCGTCCCGCGACATCGACGGTGACGTCGACGTCGACGTCGACGTCTCTGTCCCTATCGCTCGGGCCACCGCCGCCGCCACCGCCACCACCGCCGCCGCTTCCACCGCACGGACTCGGTTTGGGACACCCATCGACACCCCAGCACCCTCACGCTCATCCACACTCGGGACACGCTTTGTGACCGGAACACGGTATAAACGACGACGATACACCTTCGTGGTGCAACGGCCATTAATCTTGGATGCGGTGGAGAGACGGAGACTCAAAGTGAAACGAATTCGAAAACCGGTGCTGCGTGTCGACAAAGGTGCATTTATTTGTTTTGTTTTTTTGTACATATAAAGTGTTGTGTTTTTTTACTTTTTGTAATCGCGTAGTGACAGTCCGCGATGTTCATTTCGGTCAACCTTTAATTGGACAATGGTGACGAACGAACCAAAACACAAAGGTGCCGGTTAACGATGACTCGTGCAGTGAGAACATTTTTTTTTAAATCACGAGACTTCTTAACCCTTTGCGGACGGGACGATTTCGAGTAAACCCGTACCGCGATAGTCAATTGAAATTACGATTAATTCATTTGCATCGTTCCAAAATGTCAAATTATGAATATATGTAGATATGTACATGCACAAATTCTCATAAAAAAAAATTAAAATATTTATTTGCTTATAAACATTGTCTCTTTGTTAGAACTCTAAATTACAAATATTTTATCAGATTTATTAACAAAACCGCAAATGTTTAATTAAAAGTTTAAACAATAATTTTCTCGTGTGTGATAACATTGAAAACATCGATCCGATTTCTTTTCTCTTCTTGTGTTTTGAGCATACGATGCATCTTCGGCTTGGTAATTTTGAAATGAATTTCTCTTCGTTCGGAACACTTTGATATAAAATGCCTCTCCGATAATCGGAAAGGAAATTGTCGGTAACTTTATAGTTATACAGTAGAATCTCCGTACAAGATACCTTTGAATGCTTTCGTACAAGATACCACGGGTTCCCCTTCGCTAATCCACTACCCCCACTCCCAATGTCTCTTCGCCTCTGAATGTTTGGAGTGGCGTGCTTCGTACAAGATACCACGGAAATAAATGGGAAAAAATGAAAATTATTTACACATAACGATTTTTATTATTTATTATCATAAATTATTAATTATTTAAGATAACATTTTAATTTTTTTGTTGGTTTATAATTCATAGAGAATTTTCAAGGACTCGTAAACGTAGTTTTCTGTCGGGGACACGAACACCCAAGCCTATTTTGATGCGTTTCAAATGTTTAAAATTGATTTACTTACGTGAGGTAATTGCACAAATGGTAAAAATAACTTTTCTTTTCTCTTTCTTTCTTGTCAACGCTGCGAGAACTTCTCGTTTGCGGACGTGTAGTCACGTGACAAAAAAAAGGAGGAAAAGTACTTATTATTCCGCGCCATTTTCTATTCCCTTTTTCACCGCCGACTATACGCTTGGCAAGTATCACTCCGAGTCGATTGGTGCGCCGCCCTATGGCATTCACGCGCAACTTAAGGCGGACGGCGGAATACGCGCGTGCCACGACCCGTCGAGCGATTATACAACGAAATTCAAATAAAATGACTCACGTAATTACAAACGGGTTCCAGCCGGTAGATTTAAGCATTTTTCGTCCCAAAAGTATCTCAAAAGGTGCAAAATTAGTGGAAAGTTTTCACGCGAGTGACGCGAAGGAAATAATCGATGACAATCATCGAAAAGTTAGTGGTTCGATTAGGAAAAGTATAAAAATGTACGCCATTACTTTTTCTTTCAACGCTATTACACCCCACGACGCAACAATTGCGATTTGATGACAGTTTTTTATTATTTAAAGAATTTTCACAAGTTGACACGTGGTACGGAAGCCATTTCTCACCCTAGAGTCGTTACTTTCCGCCAACTGGCGGCGCCACAAGAGATACTTGCCTAGCGTATAACATTTTCATTACTGCTGCTTTCCTTCACACTTTCTTCTCACTCGACCACAATAACTGTTTATGTGAGACACATACATATTTGAGTCTTTCGGCTTTATTAGATTTTTTTTCTTTAATTTTGCCCAACGCGTGTATGTGGTTCTCGGCCATAGCAACGCGTTTGCTTGGACCACATATACGAGTCATTCGGCTCTATCAGTTGTTTTGGCCGGACGCATGTATGCGTTCCTCGGCCAAATTCATGGTTTCCGCCGAACGCATAATGTGGCGCCAGTCCGCAATGGGTTAAGGAACAATTTTTTTCTACCGTAATCCAGTTAATGCGCTAGTGAAAAATTCGTTTAAACGAACTTTTACTTTTGAACAATCGCCGAAAGGACTCGATCATTTCGGTTCTTGTATATAATTTTTTGTGTAACGCAACGAATTCGCCAGGGACCAGTAACAATTACAAAATGAACAACGGGAGTGCAACGATTTAAGTAAAAGACGATATCTCCCAAGGCGATGCGCACCGTTGTTAAAAAAAATTTCTTTCTTTTAATCGGTTATGGTTCAAGAATTCAATTGAATGTGTGTCGGGAGATGTTTTGTTTCCGTGTCATAAGTGTTGAACTTTTTTAATGTTACAAAATAGAAATTATTAATCCTATTTATTAATAATATTTTTGAAATGACCTCTTGCAGTCCACATTTTATTTCTTTACTGTTCACTATTTATTATGTTTTTAATTCGGTATAAATTGTGGTTCTCGCAAGAGGCTCGAAACTTTTAATGCTCCAATCATTTTCTCACTTCAGTTTTATAAAAATTGTACCGAATACGGTTTCGAGGGGAAGAAATCTTTTTTTTTTTAATTTTTTCATTTCAAAATTTTCGGCATTTTACTTCGAACATCCCAGAGCGTCACCCATTTTGAAAATATCTTATGGAAATTCATATTTATGCAATGTAACCGATGCGAACTATTGATATTAACCTTGGGCTAATTAATATCAACGTTCGAATCATTTTATAAGTATTACACAATTATCAATTTCGCATAAGATTGCGTTCGAAATGGGTAAGCCGCTTTTGAGATGAAAAAAAAAAGGGCACCATCCTCGAGAGTGGAGTTATACATTAAAAGTTCCGAATTATTGAAATTGTTAATTCTGTTTTTTTACAAAGTATAAAAATTGTATATATAAACATTTACGACACCGTTACCGGAGTTTAAAAAAAAAGTTAAAAACGAAAAAAGAAGAAGAAAGAAAAATGCGATTGTTTATATTTGTAATGCAATGTTGAAAAAATTGCACGTATGTGTTGCAAGGAACGAGCGTTGAAGGCTCGTATTTTATTGAAAAATGAAATGAAAATGGTTTTCATTTTGGCAATGACAATATCTCAAAATGACTCGAGATTTCATTTTTTGATGGCACCAACAATTATTACAGCCGAAAATGAAAATCATGGTCATTTTGCTTTATTTAAAAGAAAAACAAATTGCACATATACGCGTTGAAATAAAAAAAAAACCTTTGTTTAACACTGCACTTTCCGTTCGGGCCACAACTTTTTTAAATCTTCAAAGCGTGGATCGTATACGCTCCGCACGGCCTGAATGGAAAATCTCGAAAAATTGCCGTGGCACGGAATTTCAGAATGTGCATACTTCACTCGAACGTTTGTGATTTGTGATGAGCAATTTTTACATCGTCGACCGATAAGTTTTGTATATTATGTCATTTCCCATTTTTTTGACTTTTTAACATTGCATTTCTATCGTCCTTGTGAACAAAAGCGCCGTGTTTTGTGATGCGCCAATTTTGCAAGAATGAATAAATATAAACAAATTGAAAATACCCACATCCGTCTTTTTTATTTAAAACTAGTTCCTCGCGTATTCAACAGTGAATTTACTCTGAATTCATAAATTTTTGCCTTTTGGGGTTAATTAAATTTGAATGAGAGATAGCGTTCGAAGTCTCGTTTTTTATTATTTTTCATTTGCACAAAACGCATACACTGAAGATTTTAAATATTTCTTTTTACCCGAATCTTAACGGTAAATGAAATGAAAGATAAAAATGATTAAATGCGATATATAAAAAAAAGAAGTCCGATAAATTTAGTTCTGTCATCGAATTTCGCGAATATTTTTTTTTTCGAGTCATTCGATATTTGTCCACTTCCGGCCATGGTTTTTCCTACGAAATTTAAGTGTGACGTAAAATATGAAAAACGATTAAAAACTTGAAGGTAAGTTTGCATAAAACGAGATGCCATCCAATTAATTTTCCGAAATTGCAAAACTCGAATTTTTCCGTTACGAATTATTTGCGATTTTTCATAAAATGTACGGACGAAATTCCAGAATTATTTATCGAATTAGTAGTTGCCGAATATGAAAAAAGCACTTTGCGCGTCTCGAGGATTTCAATTACATAACATTTTTGCCTCGTTTTCCAAGAAAAGAAACATCTAAATATAATGATACGATGTCGAGCCGTGATACTTAAACAAAGAAACGTTTCTTTAGGACAAACGAGAGATAAGATCTTGAAAATTTCATTTAAAGACGTAAAATAAAAATCTCACATACGACCTCGTTGGATCAAAGTAGAGTGTAAATATTAAAACACATGTACGTGCATACGTTCAATGTTTAAGTAAATTGGAGTCGCTGCTCTAAGTTTACTCACACATTTACGCGTGTCTTATTCGTACGCACTATTTAAAAGCTAATGCGGTATTACCTTCGAATTTGTCGAATTTTTGATTATTCTTTTCGATAAAAAAAAAGAAAAGAAAAAAATGTGGAAAAACTGTCTTTTCTAACAATACTTTCAAATACTTTCATTTCATTTCCCGTAATTACAGGAATTTGTTCATCGAGTATATTTGAATAATACATATATCGAGGAACTCTTTTTCACAAAAAAAAAGCATTCTTATCCGAAGAAGTACGCGTTAATTAAGAAAGCTTTCCCGGTGACGACTCGCCTCCGGCATGGGGTCCCATTGCATAACGCGTTAGAGGACAAGTTCTAATTAACGCGGCTTCGGAGGGAAAATTCGCACGATTGAAATAAACTCCCCCCCAGATTTATCGCGACGGTATTTGTTTACGAGTAATTGTAGATTCGTATGGTCAATATATCTGTACGGTAGAGCTGTGGAAGCTAATTCCTCTCGCTTCCCGTACGCATCCTCGGTGCAAACTTGGAATTACTCATTAACGGTTTAAGGCGGCACGGCATCGCGGCTCGTGGAAATGGCTATGGATGTCGTTAGTTCGTACATAAGTACGAAGTTAAGAGGATAAAACGACGTCCTTTACGTACGTGGATGGCAAGAAACCAAAACATAACTTGGAAAGCTAGGAAGTAAGCAAACATAGCGAATCCTATGGATACTACTACCACAGGAAAGCGAAAAGCTAAAAGCAAAGGTGGCAACGAGTCCCCTGGGTGCCCTGCTGTTAACTACCAGATCGATGTCCAACCCCAAACCAACGCCAACAGTTTCTCTTCGCTTCTCTTCTCTTCTCTTCTCTTCTCTTCTCTTCTCTTCTCTTTCACCCCCTTTCGAAACCAAACCCACCACTTATCCTTTTATATCCTACCACCCTCTTCTTCCTCGATCGACTCTTGCCGCCACAACTTTTGCCACAAACAAACTCTGTATAACTACTTTTCTTCATTATAAACACATTTTTTCGCAACCTTCAAACCCCTGCCTCCTGCAAATCTCTTCCACCGCCCTACGACGCCATTTTAGAGCCCGTTCCTTCGTTGTTAAGCCGATCTTTATAAAAATACCTCCTTTCCGCCACTTTTTAATATCCAAAGCTACGTTCGGTAAAATCGTAGATGTTTAAATACCTGCCATCTTGGTCGAGACGCAATTAGGACCTTCTCCCGACATCTCGAACCGCTATTCTTTGGCACTCAACGACCGGCAGGTTGCCGGTATCCTCCCATTATGCTCCCGATGGACGATATCCTCGATGCCTCCTCACGAAATATATCAAACGGAGCACCGTAGAATAATATAGTTTTCTTCATAGTTTTAAAAAGAGACCTTGTCGTATTTCCTCTACTTTCCCATGAATTTTCCAAAGTTTCGCTCCTACGTGTGCCTGACCCTCTTCCGTGCTTTCTTCGTCACAATTTTCTTCGTACAAACAATTCGTCTTGATGTTACAAACAAATATAATAACACGTTTGTCGCAGCAGTTAAAAATGATGATTATCAAAATTCATTTTGGTCCCATAATTGAAAAAATGTGATTTTTGATTTCCTCAATTTTTTGATATTTTTCAGTACCTATCGCACCTAACACCCTTCCTGGTTAATTTTGAGATTTTTTTTATTACCCGTTCAAAAAATATCAAATTTTCAAAAAAATCGCTTTTTTTTAGTTTTTTGCTGATAACTTTTTCAATAATGGTCCAAATTTAAACTGTTTTTTTTTTCAAAATTTTTGTTTTTTCATGTACTCTTTAGAAAAAAATATAAAAAAATTTTTTTTAAGTATTTTTGAGTTAAGAATTTTAAATCTCATTTTCCAAAGTGAGTGCATATTTTGATTTTCGTCAAAATTGTTGATAGCAAACTACTACTCATTCCACAACTTTCCAGGCCGGTCCGATCGTGGGACCTCCAAAGCTATTGTTTTTTTTCGATTTTTCAAAATTTTTTTCCTTTCTATTAATCATTATGAATACCAATTTCCGTTGCTGTATATTATTTTTCGAATTATTTTCTAATAATTTCTACAATTTATAATGGTAAAAAGGTGTTTAAAATCAATCGATAGTCGTTAAATCAATTTATATTCAATAAAACAAAAATATAAAATTATTTTCGTAATTTTTGCGGTAGGTATAAGTGTATGTGTAAACATATACTTATTGAAATTCTATATTTCTGAATGATCAATTCCGGGGTGAAATTCACCCCACGTGGGCGACGGTGTAACTTTCATTCGGGGCTCGATGCAATTGATTAATCGTGGCTATGCAACTACTAATTTTTTCCATTCTCCTTTCAGTAAAAATTCGAAACAACCATGTCCAAAAAATTGGAAAAAAAAAATTGAAAAATTGAAATATTCACACAAATGCATTTAAAAAAAGCCCGGGCACAGTAAATACCGACTCGCCAAGAAAATGGCTGTATTTCGAATGGAAGAATCGGTCCGAAATGAACCTTGAACTCGAGCAAACTCGCGTGTGAATTTCAAAAGAACTTTAGTGTCCGGGAAGAATGGAGGAAAGACAAAATATTATAAAAAAAAAAAAAGGGTAGGGAGCGAGAAAATCAGATAGAAAAATGTTGGGGCAACGATCGAAGGAAAGATCGCCGAGACTAAAGTCGGCAATCGGAACGTAATTGGACCCCAAAAATATATACAGCGATTCTTTTATATGTACACGCATACATACGGCTGGAAACATTGGTCGGGAATAAAAGAAATAGAAATCGGTTTTTCTCTTTCTTTATCTCTTGCCATGTTGTGTCCGTTTTCTTTAAACTCTGCGAGAATCCAGTTTCAAAAACTCCAAATAGATACTTTTATGATGGGCTATAAAGTCCCTGAATCGTGTATCGATGGTTCCAAAGGGACTAATCTTTAGCTGAAAGCTACAATAAAACATCCTTTCGTGGATGTCTTAGGCATCGGAATCCTTTTGGTAGCGAGTTGCGTGAATACAAAAATGTGCGTCCAACGATAGCGTTTTCAAATTTTGACTTTCGAGTTTTCACGTTCATTGCGTCTCAATTAGTCATTTATCCTTTTTTTTTTCTAGAGCAATGCGACTGTATTTGATACGAATCAATATTCAGGCTTCGATATGTAAAAATAAAAAAGTTACGAATTTGTTATTGTTGTAAAATTACCCCTTTGCGCTA
Source organism: Gasteruption jaculator (assembly GCA_949825005.1). Taxonomy (NCBI): domain Eukaryota; kingdom Metazoa; phylum Arthropoda; class Insecta; order Hymenoptera; family Gasteruptiidae; genus Gasteruption; species Gasteruption jaculator. The sequence goes on from OX463770.1 coordinate 13,820,981, forward strand.
TTTTCATTTTTTCAACAACATTTAATTAATTTTTTTTCGGTTACATAACCTATATCCTACTTTAAAAATGCGCCTTTAAGAAGTGCAACGCACGCTTTTGTCGGTGGGGCCCGAAAAGCCCCGGTGCGCCGATCACGTTGTTCCGCCGAAGCGGATCGGCTAAAGGGTCGGAGGCCATCTTGGTGGAATCTACCGAAAACGAGGAAATTCCTTAGGGAAAAAATATTTATAAAATGATATAGAGAAATTTCAGAAATTCGTATATTTATTCGTTGCTTTTTGAATATTTTTCCATATTTTGTCACTTTTTATGAGCTTTCTAATTGTAAGCGGGGTTTAACTTTGCCGTTCGACGTTTCCGATAAAAATCTCGTTTGCCCTAATTACGCCGAGGTTGCTCGAGTTATATTTCTTCATGCGAGTTAATACTTTATCGACCGCTAGCCTATATTAATCGGCTTTTCGATTGCCGACGCTTACCGACCGATAGCCTATTAATCGGCCTTCGGGTAACGAAGGAATAAGCACAACACAATGAATAGCGAAAATTTGGCCGGTACTGGGAGTAATTGCGCGCGCGAATAAGCCGGTACTTAATGAGTGGCGGCAGCCTCAACTACGACAAAAAATGGCCTGATAGAAAATTCGATGATTTTCGATCGCAAATTTTGTAATTTTTGGTCCACCCAAGAATCTGAATAACAATAATTAATGAGTATCGTTAGAATTAGTAAATTAATTTTAAAAAAAGAAGGTGTATCAAAATAATAATATCCCTGTTCCATTCGTAATGCTCATAATGGGCATTTTTGTTCACTTTTGGGCAATTAAAATTACCCAAGAAATTTTGCTTACGATGTCTTCAAGTTATTCGACCCTTGATCAATTGACTAGGACCATTTTGTTGAAGTATGCGATCGTGAAGAGGCAGGAGCAAAAGCCGACAAGGTAGAAAACTACCGAAAAGTCTAACGATTTCGTATTATATTGTACCGTCAGTGTATAGTACCGACTCAGAAACACTGTAAAGTATTCAGAAACTTGTAGAGATGTCGCTAGCAATTTCTACCGCGAAATTCGAAAGTTTAGAAGTGTACTGCCTATTCCAATAGAATTCTTTGGAATCTAAAAATGATATTAAATCCATGAAAATTGTAGAGTTAGGATGAGTTTCGGCTTATTTTGACTTTAAAAAATAAATACACTAATTATGCGATTTCAGGTTAACTGTATCCTAAAAGAAATTGGAGTAACAATGTAGCTAGAATTTCTGGAAATATATGGTTGATATCACATTGAACCACATCCGTAGATTAGATTACTATACATAACAAAGTTCCTTACTTTGAAAAATAATTTTCTAGAGTTTGAAGATTAAGTACCTGATTTTAAATAATAATTTGTGTATTACATTTATCTTGCATTTCTTCCTTGAGTCTGAGAGTTTTGCATATAGTTTATATATATTATCATCCTGATAAGTATTTACATTGAGCAAAAAAAATCTAGCCAGTTTGAATGTAGACTGGGACGAGATTCAGATTGGAAAGTTAATCAGAGGCAACTAAATTATTTTTTTAGAAACCCTGTAATACCAAGACACAACAAAATTTGTTAGTCAGGGAACCGGATAAAATGCTAATGGAATAAATTGTCAATAATTTCTTCAAGTTCATGCCTCGAATACATTGGAAAATTACTTTGGAATATTAAATTTCATGCTGGAGTAGTTTCATAACGATTTCGATAAGAGAAGGCCTATAATCGGGTCGGAATGTTGCCCCATAGTGCTTTTGTACTATTTTCATAAGTTTTTATGGCTTCCTACAGATTTGTTCGGACAACATACAGTGAAAGTAGTATAGATCATGTCTCGCATTGCATATAATACTGATGCAATGTTTCTAAAATGTTTGTCTACAAGGATTCGAATATTCCAAAGATGGTTGGAGGAATATTTCTGAATTTTTTGTCGACAAGGGTTCAAATGTTCCAAAGATGGTTCGAGAAATATTTCTGAAATCTTTTGTCAACAAGGGTTCAAATATTCCAAAGATGGTTCGAGAAATATTTCTGAAATCTTTTGTCGACAAGGGTTTGAATATTTTAAAGATGGTACATGAAATATTTCTAAAACATTGTTATTTCTCTAAAAGTGGGGTACAAGAAATATTTCAAGAAATACTATTGAAAATTTCCTGGATACTTGCCGACATACTTCATGGAATGTTACTCAAAAATTTGTATCGAGCCTTCCATCGATACTGGGACGAATTACTTACTTTCAGTTTTTTTCCATACTTCTGATCTATTTTACAGTTGTCAGGTGCACAGAAATAGTATGATCTTGAAAATTAGCTATCGCTCTTATCGGGATCCTTGAAAAAAACGTTCTTTTCGACATGAGGTCATACTCAAGAAAGAAGACTTACAAATTAACTTCAACAGTCTTTGAATCCTTATTAGCCTCAACCTTGACTGTTTGTATTTCTATTTCTCATGGAAGTTGAGAAAACCGTGTGTTTGTGTGTTTCTGTGAGCGCGAAAATGATAACGGCCGTCTTGACCGCCTATCTAAAGTTAAAGTTACAAAAAAAAAGTAATACACATACGATTGATACATAGGAGAGGGCATGAAAGTACGTTAACTCGAGCGGTTCCATTACAAAGTTACATTGGACAAATTTGATTTTTTTGCTGCATTGCTACAAAAGCCTTCGAGATAACGTCTAATTGTCCATTTCAAGTAAATTCAAAGCAACAAGAATTGTAGAGAGAGTTATCGCATGCTTGAACTTTGTAAAAACACTATTGACCTCATCGGTGAAGAAAATCACTTATAATCGCATTTAACTGCAAGTCGTGGAAGCGATGAAATCGGACGAAGGAATATTTAGTATCTCTGAGATTAATGCAATGGGAGCGGAGCAGTTCGAGTGGATATTTGAAAATGTTGTGGAAAATCATCCAGAAGCGGCTCGTTCCGTTGCGGAAAAGAGACCTTTCGACAGTCGATTAAAGCTGATAATGGCATTCGACGAATATTTGAAAAGTCTCGATGACGAAGGTATCAACATTTTATTATTTTTTACATACGTTAAATAACTCATTTAACCCGATCCGCGGTATGTTTAATCCCTTCGATCGTCGTGTTCTCTCAAAAAGACCCTTTGTTCGTGTAAGAATCGACAAAAAATTGAATAAGAGAGAAGTCGACATCGAAACTTGTTATAGTAATTTTTAAAAAATTTTCTGTCATCGAGAGAAGGTTCAAGCCGAGTTAGCAGTGGAGTTGACAATTTGGTAACTCGAATTCTAGTTATGACAATTAACAGTGCGTGAAATGAGAAGATAAGATTTGTAACTTTATTGCAACAACGTTAATAATATCGTCAGTTATTTTTAGCTAAAGAAAAAGTTTTATTGAAACATCCGGATTTAGTTGGAAGATTAGTCGACGAAGGAAAACTTTCGAACGAATCTATCAGCGAGCAAAAGAGTGCCGGTCTTCACGAAATAACGAAAGAAGAAAAACAAGCTTTGACCAACTTTATCAGCATGTAACCATTTCTTAATAACATTCTTTATTTACTTTTCATACAGTATAGAAATTAATTAAGAAGCTTAGTTTTTAATAGAATTCCATCTAATTCTGTATATTTTTAGACGACACTGTTCTAAAAAATGTTCCATCTCTCCTAGGTACAGAGAAAAGTTCAAATTCCCTTTCGTGATTTGCGCGCGACGAAACAAGGTCGATTTAATTTTAAGTGCCATCGAACGGCGTTTGAGGAATCCAAAAGAATTGGAATTGGACGAAGGAATCGAGGAGGTTACAAGGATTTGCCAATCGCGCATAAAAGATCTCGTATGGTCGGACGAAGAATGAAATTCCCTTCGCTCAAAAATTCTTTAAATTCTCGATGCAGTTGTATATTTCTATATATAAAAAAGAATTTTGGAAGTTTCATGAAATTTCATAAGAATTTATTTGAATCATTTGTTACTCTCGCAACAACTATTTGATGCTTGTTAAATACAAAAAAAAGAAATATAATCATCGAGAAGCGCTGAAATTATAATATTCCCAAGCTTTTTTCTATAACCGCGTGCGGTTGTCCCATCTGTTCTCTGAATTCCACTGTATTCAGGAAATCCTCAAATCTGTAAGTAACGGCGTCGTTAGAACATTTTTTGCGGTTCGGTAGAAATCGTCTCGAAAGTGCCGGAAACTGCGCGACCTTTAAATAACGTATGCAACAATTTTGCGCTTAGCGTAAAAATATTTCCTAGGATCTCACCCAATTTCTTCGTCTTTGCCGAGCAAAACGTCCTTCATCATTCTCGAAGACGGTAAAAATGCGTGTCTTCCGATTCTTTCGGCAGCTTTGATTTCCATCGCGAGACGCAACGGAGCGTGAAGACCCTGCGCATTTCTCAGCATGACCATTTCCATGCGCTCTTTATTTTTTTGGAACTAAAATTCAAAATGTTAATGTCAATCGTATGAATCCCGATTAAAGCCGTGAAGATTCAAAATAGTCGACGAATATTGCTTTCCTTACGTTTCGTTCGGACGCTTCTAGCGGGTGAGAGTATCCCAGAGGTGGTTTCGTCGCTGCCAAACTTACCAAACAAGTGGGAAAGTTAAAGTTAAAAACATACACTGCTTTTTTTTTAACCCTTTCGCTACTCGGGACTGACTAATTGCGATTATACATTCGAGCCTCGGCAGGCGATAAAATAAGAATGTTAAAAAAATTCCAATGTCGCGATAGCATTCGCAATTGTTTGCGAACATTTGCGCAAACGTTTCCTTTTTTGTCAGCAGCTGTGGCCACCCGTCGTGTACGGGCGGCGCTTCGTGGCGGGTGACTATAGTTACTCCCCGTAGTAGCGAAAGGGTCGATTCAAAACAAATTGGTGTCAAAAATATAATAAATAGCACGGATTCGCAAACACGAATGCGCCGCTTTTGGCCCAAAAAATAGGACGAGAAATAGAACTTTTTGTTTGGATGCGATCGAAGGTAATTTACGCTTACCCCGACACGAATGGATTTGGGAGATCGTAAGGCCCCTGGTTAGCCTGAAATTCTTCACGGATTTCAGGTTTTGGTCTAATGGGAGGTAATCCAAAACTCTGAAAAATGACAATTTCTTGGTTTCAATCTTGGACATTTCTTTTGGTAAAAAATGTTTTCAACGTTGTAAATAGACAGCACAATTTCATTTTCAGACTGTAGAATTGGCACAGAAAAGTTCAAAATGTAGGATCCAAACATTCTTAATCTAAGGGTCTAAGATTGTAAAAGAAACGATTTAGACGATAAACTTTTTTAAGTATTAGTCATTAGCTCGTAAATCAATTAATAAATAAAAAAGACTGAATTGATGAAAACAAAATAATAATATTGTTCGTTACCATTTTCGTTTATCGATGGACGCTCTCTTCCTTTCAACAATGACACAAAGTTACAACTCGAGAACGAACGAACATAACCTCAAAATTCGTTTACCAAAGATGAGCCGTAATTGTTTGAAGTTGGCTGCAATTTACCGTAGCGCGAGAGTCACTTTGAAAAATTAGTCTCCCGTGTCCCTGAAAATACCGTTAGGTGTCGCTCGAAGCCTTATCTTCAAAATTGACCAATCACGGGAGAGCTTCAAAAGGAATCACGAGTTAGTCTAAGCAAGGGCGTACTCACGCGAAATTCGGCAATGTTTTGAGACGTAAACACGGGAAAATGGACCAATCGTAACGAAGGACTGGAAGAATTCTCTGTTGCGATTGGTTAATTCCAATACGCCTGGAGTGAGTAGAGAGTTGAGAGGCCATAAAAAAAATCAATGTTAGCGCCCTAATTATCGAAACGAGCACGCGTGCGAGCACTGCGCACGGCGCACGCGGTGCAAATCAAAAACTGTTTTTATGTCGTAACATAACCATTGAGCGAAACGTAAGTAAACGCAAGTTTTCCGAAACATGTTTCAGTTGCGTTTTTTGAGACCACGATTAACGTTCGGATGGAAACGTTCTCTATTCGAGGAAAAAATCAACTCGCAAATGGGAATGTTGCTGCCATCAGCGATGATCTACCAGGAATTCATTTCGACTTATACTGCGAAATCACCAGATTGGTACAAATCGTATTTGAAAACTATAAGTGAAATGTACAAAAACACACTTTTGAAAAATACCAAAACGGGCACGTCCAGTTGCTCGTTGAACGATTGCATCGTCACGGAACTAAATAATGCTACAAATCATTTTCAAGTATTCGACGTCGTTCACAAATACAGGGGATTTTTAAGAAAAGAGCACATCGCCGATATCATCCGGAAATTGTATGATTTCGAAGAAGAGGAACCTTTGGAAGACTTGGAGACTAATTCCGGCTTCCTGGAATTCTTGCAATTGATTCGGCAACATTCCCAGGATCTTAATCCGACGGAAGTTACGGGATCGTTGTTAGTCATTAGTAAAGCGATACCTAAGGATCACGAAATCGTTAAAGCGTTGATGCGTCGATACGACGAGCTGGTCCAAGACGATCCTTCGGAATTAACGTTATATGATGTTTCTATGTACGCGGCGTGTCAATCTCCTCCGCTTGAAATAGGGAACTATATTAGTAACGCACCACTTTCACGCCGCACCTTTCAAGAATTGGGTATGTTAGCCACTGAGATTGTTTTATCCGATCTTATTAACACATTGTACGCCGGCCCAGTGAAAACCGCAGGTTTCGAAGTCTATCGCTTGAGCGCCGGCCCCAAGAAAACGCGGGTTTCGAAGTCTATCGCTCGATCGCTTCTATTTTTCGCTATCGTTAAATTGCATATAACGAATATGAAAACCAAACTTAGTGTTTTACGATAATTCATAAAATTTTAAATATTTTCTTCACCTACTCATTGATCGTCAACAAGCGAATCACGCCGGCGCCCAGGCTTCAGGCTGTCGATCTGGTGTTGGCACTTAGACTTTAAATGTCTCAGATGCCACCGGCGTACAATGTGTTAATCTTAAATGTTTGTAAAATATCTCCAAAGAACGAGAATGTAAATGGATTCGGCGATGGTTTTGGGAAGTAGTCGAAGTTACTAGTCGTGTTCTAGACTAGATCGTTTGAAAAATCAGGCGAATACATTTTTTCTAAACATTAAAACAGCTTGTTTCATCCAGATAGATGTGCAAATGCATCGGACTTCTTACTAATTACCAGATATTGGAAACGATACAGGTTACTTGTGAGCCCCATTATGCAACAACGATATAGAGCAACGTTAAAAACATTAATAGACGAGGGAATTATAACGGCGGAACACAGCCAATGCTTGATCAAGGCTGCAGCTTTCTTAAAATGGTCATTCAACTGCGTTGAAAGTTTGGAGCTGATGAGTCAGCTACCAAAGCTGTTTGAAGGAAAAGTCCACTCGTTAAAAGCCATGGATATAATTACATTGTTAATGGTGAGTTGAATTATCAAATTTAATCGATATCGCAAGAATATTTTTATAAGCGAGCGATTCCTCATTAGAGTTTGCTGATTATCGAGAAACATTCGGACGAGAGTAGGTACTCGGAGCGCAATTATATGGAATTGTATGTTTCAGATTTGTAGACGTATTAACCATCCCTGTAGAATATTTGAGGATATAATAATTAGAGCGGAAGAAATTTTTCGGGAAACCAATGACTCGTATGTAAAAGCTAGGATATCTTCCCAGTTATATTCGATTTCACCTGAGAAATATAGTCAACAGTTTAGAAATACCATAGACTTGGATATGAGTCTTGGACTGGAACTGGTTCTAGAATTACTAGGTAGTACTACTACAGATTATAGCGACCTGTTAGTGGTATCTCCAGAAAAATTGCCACAAATATGGCTAGAAGCTTATAGAAAAGTGGATGAATCTTCGAAAACATTTACGTTCCTAAAAGATTTTGTAAAAAGGTTTGTCAAACAGTCACGATATCAATTGTATAGGAATAGGAATGAAATTATTGAAATTTCTATCGAATGCAATTGCATTAAACGGTACTCAGTTTCATGAGATGAGAAAATAAAAATCATTCGTGCCCACCAACATTCAAATATTAATGACTATGTATCGTTATTTCAGATATTCCATATTTTACATTCGCACCAAACTCCAGTGCACGGACTTGGAAAGAGTTTTAGTAAACAGATTTGTTCACGAAATGGAAAATAACTCGCTGTATTTTAAACCAAAGCGTCGTATCGTAGCCGCCATTTTTATCATAACATTTGGCCAGGAAATTTTACCATTAAACATTCTTTACAAGGTTTTAGTACAATTGCAGGAAATAACGCCACGATTTTTCATGTCGGTTAACTTTTCTCTAGCCCATTGCATTACAATTATATCAAAGTATAAGGGAATCGTCGGCTCAAACATTTCTACCGAGATGAGACGGTTATACAAAGAAGGGATTCTCTATTCTTTAAAAGATCCCAATAATAAATTTGACGAAATTATACAGCTCTTCGCTTCTCTGAAATTTGCAAGTATATCCGACAAGCACAGCCGTTCGGAGATATGTCAGCTGATCGAAAGAAGGTATATGTTTTTATTCAAACTTAATCGATCGCATCGATACTCGTCGCATCGAGGCAATTATTAAATATATATCGGTGACCGTAAATGGTGAAACTGAAAATGTACATTATGATTTATTTAGTTTTGTAAGGGGAAAATGAAAAATCTGTTACGGCTATATTTGGAGAGCATTTTCAGTTTTTACATTAATTATTGGTCACAAACTGGGACTCCCTTTTAGTTTGGTCCTAAAATTATGTATTTTAATGGTTCGCAGTGAAATCGCGAAGCCTCAGCGAGATGTAAAATTATAAATCGAATTGACATATTTAAATGTAAATATTCATTTACACAAAATGACAACGATAGTTTTAATTTTACCTTCCTAATTAGAAAAAAAATTGTTTCCAGATCGACGGATGTGGTAGATATCACCAACAATACGGCGTTAACTGGAGTTATGCTTCTAACGAAGCGCCTCGACTATGTCATTCCAAATCTTTTAGAATTATCAATCTCCTATTTGACTAAAAACAAAAAAAGAGTTTCACATCATTTGCCTCTAATATTTTTGAACCAGTGCTGCTATGGCGTGGGTTATACGCCAATGGATGAGTCCAATGAATTTTTTGAAATGGTCAAGAAAGCTCTCTGCAGGTAAATAATCATCCAGGTATTTATTCACTTGTAAGTAATTTTTCTTCTCGGTGTGATTTTCAATCCTTGCGGATTTTGCGATGTGACACAAGAAAATGTCAAATCAACATTTATATTACCTTCACTGTTTGTTAATAAATTCTTTTTTCAAGTTTTTCGGTATTTTCAGTTTTATGACAAACACAAATATTTTGAAAATTATGTTACGTCCTAGAAACACATCGAGAATCATTTTTCTGTGTGAATATTCATAAAAATATTATAAAATTTTGTGAACAGTAATAGCGAAAATCTGAAGTTTTGTGTATTACTGGAAGCGGCAATAGCATTATGTTTTTTTGGACGTTTATCTCCGAACCTGACACAACTTATATGCAACCTGAAAGTTTTGGAAAGAATGGGTGAAAATTCTGCAAACAAGAACGATGCGTATCAACAATATTTATTGATGCAATTTAATCGTGCCATTTGTATCGATTATCCCGAGATGGGTGTTCCATGGTTCCACGAGAAATATTGTCAGGATGAGTTAATTAAAAGTTCGTATCGCTCTTGAGATATTTGTTACCTTGATCATAAAAACGAACTAAGAAATTGTATTTGATTTTTTCAGAAGTGTGCCACAACTGTCCATTATCTGATTCGGTGTATAACGTTTTGAAGGAAGTCATCAATGTACGTTATATAACCAGAGATACATATTCTCCGTACTACTATCATTTACATTTCCTTTTAGATCCAAAAATTAGCGGAATCGATAAGGAGACTAAAGGGTACGTACTTTCGATCGAGCTGATTTTTCTTTCCCAAAATGAATAACGATTTTGAATAGCCAAAAAATGTATATGAATTGAATATTTGGTAACTTTTTTCAGGACTGTTATATTAGTGTTGCTCAACGAAGCATTTTCTACCGACGGTAGATACCTCAAAGGACCGTATCAATTACAAATACGACACTTGCAAATTCTCGGCTACGAGGTGATACTCATTTCAGAAAAATTCTGGAATTCGATGAGCATGTGCGATCGAAACACCAAGCGCCAATTTTTGATGAAATCTATAAGTGCAAATGTTGGTAAACGGCAGTTTCTTTAAATCAATTTAGCTATTTATTTATTTATCCAACAAATTCAACAGAAAATAGATGTTGAGATTTATTAAATTTTCCTATTTAAAGTAATTGTAAATAAAACCAAACAACGGCCAATATCAACTGTACGTAAATATAAGATGTCCAATAATCCAATTATTTTTGCGTAATTTTGTTACAATGTTTATTTAAACGTGGCGCATGACAGCATTAATCGTTATTACCGAAAATATCGATAAAACTTTCTTAGCTGTATATGTGTGCTGGGGCCTTCACGCGCAAAGAACCGTCACATTTATTAAAATATTCTCCTTTGCGATTGGTTTATTTTCGTAACACGAAGGCTGTCATTTCAATTAGTAGCATATTTCAGTCGTATTATTGGAAATTTTCCATCAAACTTATCAAAATTTTCTGAAGCTTTGCTATTTGTATAACCATCATGGGGGACCGAGTAAGAAGACAATCTCTACGTTTAGCCATAAGGAGTCTTTTGTCAAAACGTAAAAAATCACAATATCAGGTAAATCAAAAAAGTATTCACCATTTTCCTTAAATATCTCAAAACAAAATTTCCAACCTACAAATAGGTTTTATAAACATTTACCTTAGCTACGCGTTATTACCATTGCAAATATACTTCTAGGTGGGAAAACTGAAGGGTCGAGCTCGTTTTCGAGCCGCTTATAGATTAGTTTTGGAGTTCAAAGACTGGTTGATCGAAGATGTCGATGTCGCAGATGTGGATGTTTCGATTAATGTCAAAATGGCTCAGCGAAGAAAATTACAAAATAAAAAAGGACTTACCAATAAAGTTAGTAGATATCTTTAACCCTTCGAGTGGTAAAATGTTGTTTTTCGGTGATGATTCTTTAACTGGGATGGGATATTATCGTCTCAGACTTGCTATATAACAAATATATGTGATTTTACAGGATCGTGCCATTTTATTGATAAACCCTTACGAGAGGGTACCAGCGAACCGAGAACATATATCTCAGTTATTAAGGAACTTGGGTGCATTTAAGAAATATCCCGATAACATCAGAAATGGCATCGCTATTGTTTGTCGTTATCAATATATTCCAGCTGGAAGAACGATCGTAAAGCAAGGACACAACGCCGAAAATCTGTATTATATTGTAAATGGCGAGGCTTCTCTTACAAGATCCGTGACTGATAATGTTACTGGTATTTATGCCTATAATTTTTCTATGGCACCTTAATAATGAAACTGAAAATTATTGTCATCTTGAAATATTTAATATTTTATGTACTATTTGAAATTTTACATGAAATTAATTGGACTAAAATTATTTAGGAGACACCATGACTATCGATGCAGGTGTTATAGGTCCGGGTGACATGTTCGGAGAAGTAGCTTTATTGCAGCGGATTCCCCGAACGGCAACGGTTGTTAGTAAAAGTACGAATGCAAAATTAAAGACTATCGGCTTGGTAAAATTAAAAACATCATTTAATTTAAAAATTAACAAATCTATTTTAAGAAATCTTTCGCTCGACTAACTTTCCGATTCGAAATTTGACTCGACAGCTCCTGTAGATCTATTGTATCTCTTCGATGAAGACTTCGAGAGACTGTTGAGAGACTCGCTACTGGAGGAATGGGACATTCTGCGAGACGCTATGATTAATTTTAATTATTTCAAAGGCTGGAAAGAAGACACTATACGCGAATGTTGCATTTTAAGCAAAATAAAGACTTGCGAACCGAATCGGGTACGTAGAGCGAATGAATTTCAAACTCCGAAGAATCAGAATCTTTACGGACAAACTCCGATTAGACATCGAGTGAAATGCTAAAATGCTAAAAAGGGGAACTTTGTCGAAGGAACAATTATCTAGTCGGAATTTGTCCGAAAGATCTTTATTCGAGAGATTAAGTTAATTAGTCGTCTTATATATAAAATTATGTTTTATGGTTATAATCGAAGGTGTTGCTGGGTGATGGAAAAGGCATGTTCAATTATGTCTACTTCGTTCTCTCGGGAAAATGCAAATTAATAGAAGACATGCTGGTGGAAGAAAAACGGACAGGAAACAAATCTGAGTATCGACTTTACAATTCTGAAAAAGTGTCCGAAATCAAAAGTGGTACGACGACTCGAAGAGCACATATGGCAACTTCAAAAGTAACCTTTTTCCCTCCCTTTTTTTCTTCATTTAATTCGGATGGGCTGTAGAATATATTTTTCTTTAGACGGGAATGAAAAAAGATGCAATTCCACGCGACTCTGTTTTTGAGTATGCAAATTTTTCTTCGAAAGAGGTCGACGATGAAGTATCGAAAGATCGTCATCGCAGCAGTGTCGTGACTCTCACACTTTTGGATGTCGTGAGTGAAGGCATTATACTTAAAAATAACAAACGCATACTTTATCGTAAACGAATTATTTGTAGGTGAATCAGTGGCACGAAATAACAGAAGTCAGCGCGATGCTTATGAGGCAGCCTTCGACAGCATCCGAGCAAAATTATCCTCGAAATGTTCATACCGTATTTATGCAAATTTGTACATTCTATAGAGGTGCTTGTTTCGGATTAGGTATCGCATTTATGTTCACTTATAATCATACTTTTCTTACTTCGAGAATATTTATATGCTAAAGTTACGATGTAATAATATAATTTGTCTTTATTAATTGTGATATCGATGCTCTATAACAGCACCAACATGTGTCGGCTGGGAGTTAACTCGAGTACACAGAAATGACAGTTTATACACATTTATAGAAAAAAAATATGGAATTAGTAAAATCGGATATTAATATTTGTAGGAGAGCCAATGCAAAATCGCAGAATAGTTTCGACAACTCCCGTGAAATGCCTGATAATTCCACGGTACTGGTTACTGGAACATAATCGTGGAAATATTTGGGAACGCGTTAAACTGTTTATCGATTCGAAATATCCAACGACGGAGGAATTGTTTCAAGAATTCGTTAGAAACCGAAGGTAAATTTCGTACCTCTACCTCCGGTGACTAAATTAGTACCTTCGACTTCGAAATTGTCAAATCGTTTGTCCTTGTTTGCAGGTGGTTGAAGTATAAAAAGGATTTGGTGTCCGATACTTTACAATCGAAAGGGCAACGAGGGGCGCGCAATGACACCAAAATTCACGATGTTCCTTATTTCATTAGAATCAATGAAGAAATCGATGCGCGCTTTTAAATAAACGGACGTTCAACGGGTAAGAAAAGCATTTTTAAATATATTTCATTAAAAAATATTTTTTACAAAACTAGGAAGTTCAGAAAAGATTGTTCAGATACGAGTGCTCGCAATCCTTTGCCTCACGAGTATATCACGATTCGTTCCTCATACATTCGCGTAATTGGTCCTTAAAAATAGTTCTCTTAAGTTCCTAAATAATGGATTAGAAAAGTTGTACATCGTTTTTGAGTTCATAAACCTACATTTTAAGTCATAAGTGGTCCAATAAAGTACAACACCGACTATAGGAAACTTTGTGCTTTCCGTATAAGAAAATTCCATGGCACTTTTTTGTCCGAAATTTGTCCTCCACGCCTAAACACTCGGCTCGGCCGTTTCGTTATTGTTCATCATGATGTAACTGGGATTGCTGAACCCCGTAGGTACGTTATTGGTATCTTTGCGCAAATCGCTTTTCTGCTTTGGCATATTAACGTAATTATCGGGAGTTCTAATTATCGAAGCCACGTAATCCGTATTATTTTTTGTCGATCTCCCGCTATCGGTATCGTCGATGGCGTTACGACTATGCGTACTTAAATCTATCAAATGTAAATTTCGTGGAGCGTTACAATAACCGGAATCTCGTTCGACCGGCCTCTCGGTCATCTTATCGTTCTTCGAAGCTTCTTCCCTTTTCCTAACGAACTCCGCTCTTCGGGCGCTCACATTTATCGGTTTCAGATAAGGATCTTCCTCTTCCGATTTCTTCAGCATCGGCGATAACTCGACGGTGTCGTCCGAGTCCGATAGCGTCGACGGGAACTCGAATCGCGTTTTTTCGGAATTCGGACGTGGACTGAAAATACCGGATTCGTCTCCATTCTTGCCATCGGGGCTCATACATAAGTACGTGGCGGCGTCGTTTTCATTCTGAGACATGGATAACGGTGAATTTACATAATCCCCCGTTGGCGAAGATAAAGCCGTGTGATCCGGGGCGGACATCATGGTCAAATAATCGTTCTTGCCCCTTTCTAGATTGCGCGTGTTCATGTCGAGATAAGGTTCGTTCAAGTCGACGTAATGCTATAAAAAATAAATAGTTTAGCAACGAGTTTAACAATTGGGTATCATCAAAGAGTCTCGAAGTCGATACCATTTTTACGCTTTCCTCCAATAACTCTCCGATGCCATCGACCAGGTCTGCGAACGAAGGTCTCAGCGTAGCTTTGGCTTTCCAGCATCGAAGCATGATATCGTACCTGTAGGATGGAAACAAACATTGGACTTCGACACGATAGATTTTCGAAATATGGGATACAGGCGGCCCTCGATTTTGGCACATTCTACTTTCGCACATTTTTCAAAATTCAACTTTTTAAGTCTGCGCGATCGAATGTTCTTCCCCCTGCGGACTGACATAAAAGAGTCGACGATACAAGGTTCCTGGACACAATTATGCCCACAAATGACGAATGATTTTACAAATTTTGAAGAAACACCGGAAACTATCACCGATGAAATGGTTACCTCTCGTGAATGAATTTAACTTGGACGTCGACAACGACGATGTTAATGAATTAATTGAATCTCACTCGGCACCGCTGTCAAATGTGCAACAATTGATCAACGATAAAATACACGACGAAAGCGAGGAAGAAGAAGCCGATAAAAACGTAAAGACTTTGACGATTGAAAATATGAACCAAGTCTTTATGCATCTAGACAAATTTTTAACTATTATGGAAGAAGGCGATCCCAATGAAATTTTCTCCAATTTATGGAAAGGGAATGCGATATCTTATCGATCTTGTATTATCGATGAACTTACACTTCTTTGGTAGCGTATTCGGGTTGTTCCAGCCGGTAGCCCTCTATAAGTTTTTGATACTGTTTTTCGGCTTCCATACCGGGATACGGAGTCTCGGCTAAAGTGAAAAACTCCCACAAGACGATGCCGAAGGACCAGATGTCGGATTGCGTAGAAAAGACGCGATCTCTTATCGATTCGATGGCCATCCACTTAACGGGTAGCGGGGCGTCTCCCTTTTTCTTGTAATTATCGTCTTTGTACATTGTTTTTGCCAAGCCAAAATCACAGATCTTCACTATATTGTTTTCCGCCAGGAGTATATTCCTCGCGGCTAAGTCACCGTGTAGAACCTGTTGGATTTTTCGAAAATCAGTCGCAAAATTCAATACAAAATTGCTATTCCGATTGAAATCGCCAACGTACCCTTCTGTTACTGAGATATTCCATGCCTCTGGCTACTTGGAACGCCCATGAAAGCAGATCTTGGGTGCAAATAGGTTTCAAATTATGATCTTTGTAATCTCCGCGATAATTCGATCTCCACCCAGGCTGTACCGAGTTATTGCTCAAAACGCAACCATCGGGTGCCAAAGTAACGCTACCAGAATCTGGACCTTGTCGACGATAGTAGGCGACCGTTTCGGCGCCCGTCGTGCTGTTGTCCGAATTTACACTAATACTACGGGAAAATGACAATGCCGCGTATTTTATCCTGTTCGTTTAATAACAAAAAAAAAAACAGAAAAGGTATAAAGTTAATACAGCAACCCTGCATGCACACCATTGCGTTAAGACAGTTAGAAAAGTGCACGATTTCCGCCCAAGATGTTTAGCTTCGTGGGATTCTGCCTTGTTGGACCCAGAAAAATAAATTTTATATTATAAATTTTATATTTCATAACGTATCGTAAGTAGTTGTACTTTTATACCAATCTAACATGAAACTTTCAACTCGTTTTTCACGAAACAACATTTTTCGATATGGCGTTGAAGAAATCTCGAAGTCCAATGAAGCTATTGCATCGACCTTGCGCATACATGTCCGGCAAATGTCAGTCTATCTATGAACCTAGGATTACGGCTGTATCTGCTACCGTTCTTTTTTTATTTCAGTCATTCCTTGCGATTTTTCGACGCAATTCGAACCTTTTTTCTACAAAAGCCTGCCATTTTAACAGTTTTTCATTTTTCTGAATTGTCCTAGGTCCATAGATAGCCATGTTCATGCAGATTAAGAATCCCTTTTCCTTTTTGTTTTTCAGATGAACAACCATAGGACACTTTCCTTCAACGCCAGCACGAGGCACGACTTGCCAAATTTCAAATAAACCCGTTCAACAGTTTTTTTTTTTGTTTTTTTTTTTTGTTTTTTTTCCTAAAAAATTCGCAAATATCACCTACTTTTTCGGTCCTACAAGGCAGAACTCTCTCCCCCAAGTTAGAAAATGTGAGATGACGGTAATTTTGGGTTAAAACGCTTAAAGGCGAAACACAAACCTGTTGCTACAAATACTGGGGGTCCTCATAAGATCTTTCCCAATTTCCAGGTCGAGCTTTCCCGTAGCGGGATCGATCTGGTTGATGAAGTTCGATCGGTGTCTCAACAAATAATTGTGCAGGTTCCCAAACCGACAGTATTCAACGATCACCAGCAGTTCCCCTTTAACCGGATACAAAGACGCGTTAGAGAGCGGCCACGAAATCCTGCAAACGCGATACTTACGTTTGGAGATATTTTTGGTACAGGCGCCGAGGAGATTCACAACGTTGAGGTGTTTCCCGAGGTGCACCATGATTTTGAGTTCGCTGGCGAGCGCTCGGATGTAGGTAGCCTCCGTTGTCCTTCGAACCATTTTCACGGCTACCGTCGTAACCGCCTCTTCTTCGCAGATTCCTTGAGCTTCGGCTTTCATGACCACGCCAAAAGCGCCGCTTCCCAATTGTTTTCCTGCGGATAATTCACATCAATTTCTCACAAATTTCTCGAACCTTCGAGAGTCCGATCCAAGAATTATCGTCGTCGCGGAGGCTGAAAATTCATGGGACGTCCTCTTCTTACCCAGTTTTAGCCTTTCTCTTGGAAACTCCCATTTCCTGTCGTAGGGAAGAAGTTCCGCTTGGTCGTCGACGGTGAGATCGGGATTCAAACATTCCAAAGCACCTTCCTCGAAGTGCATCAATCCCGCTTCCATCAACTGTTTCCTCATCACCTAAAACCACGGTCTCAAATAACTCCAACTTCAAAACGTTAATATCGGAGCCGTTGATTTAGGACCACCGGCAACTTATGCCCAATAATTTTCGCATATTTCTTCGAAAGAAACTTACCCTTTCGCGACGGAATTTGATAGTGAAGAAAACTATGATCACCGCTGTGAGTACGATCAGCACCACAAAAGCGATGATTACGTAATAAGGTATTCCTCGACCTGAAAATTTCAAAGATTCGCGTAAAAACAGTCGGGATCAGCTTGAATTTTCAAAAATATCGATCCGATGCATTTTACCTTTCACGGTTATAATTTGGTAACTTTCCGCAGTTCCGATACGATTGCTGGCACGGCACGAATATTTGCCGCTATCGCGTTCGAGTAAATATTTGATCCACAGATCTTGATTGTGCCGCAAGAATAGGTACTGCTCGTGCTTCTGAAGTTCCTTGTCATCCTAAATATCGAACATTATTAAGGGGTTGTTATTGCGGCTCGGTCTTAACCTATGGTGTATTACCTTGTACCATGTGATATTTGGTTTGGGCATTCCATAAATAATGGCGCATGATAGTTTCACGGTATTCTGCGATTCCGTGTCCAAATTGAATGTTATTTCTGTTCCATTCATGTTGGAATTAATCTCTGGCGCTCGTGGATCTGCAAAAATTATATTTCAAATATTATCATTATCGTTATCTTTATCATTATCATTATCATTGCCGTTGTCATTGTCATTGTCATTGTCATTGTCATTATCATTATCATCGCCGTTATCATTGTCATTGTCATTATTATCATCATCATCATAACTTGTCTTTTTATATACGCGTTATTTATATTATGTATGTATGCATTGTTATTTATGTAAATGATTATTAGCGCTTTAGATGACATGTCCCAAAACGCTAAAAAAATAATTCGATACAAAAGCAACATTTGTATCGTGAAAATAACGTTTCCGAACTTACGGTGAACGGTAAGATTGTACTGCACTCTTTCCGAGAAAGACTGATCCTCTTTGTTCATGCTATCACAAAAATATAATCCACCGTTTGACTGTTTGACATCTTTTATCTCGAGAATCGATCTGTAGGAGAAAGGTGTCTGGGTCTTCTTGATTTTGATGCTTTCTGAAAGAAAAAAAAAAGGAAATGACATTTGCAATCGGCTTTGATTTTTTTATCGGCTGTTTTACATACGTTTCCTGTATCGATAACGTACTATTGCGGTAGCTAAGGAATCACCGAGTCACTAACGATAAAGAATCGGTCTATTATGGGTAGCGATTCCTGTGATTATTTCAATTGCAAGTTGTTCTTGCGTATAATAAAAGTACGTTTTTAGTGAAATTGTTTTTATAAAAAGACCGAAATTATAAATGCAATTATATTGAAAGTTGACATTATCCCAACAACAATATTCAAATTGCAACAAATAAAATTGCCTTGTTGTAAACATTTCCAGGCCCTATCTCTTTACGAACGAATCACAATTACACTCATTAATGAGTATTTTTACCGGATTGCAAAATGGGTTTTTCGTCATTGTGCAGCCAAATCAAATTATCGGTAAAATTATAGATCGAGGCTGCGCAGGTCAAGACGACATCATCGCCTTCGGTCACGGCATCCTTTGGTTCGATTATACCAAAGCCTTTGTCTACATCTGGAAATCAAAATTGTTCTCGGTTAGAATTTTGAATTCATTAATTGAGCCGCTTATTTTGAAAGTGGCCGAAGTCCATTTTTAAAAAAAAAAAATGAAAAACTCAAAAATTTATAATTAATTTGCTGAAAACTAATTATTTATGCCGATATATAATGACTCTTTAAAAATGGACTTAGGCCACTTTCAAAATAAACGGCTCAATTGTACGATAGGTTCAGAATTCTTGGGAGTTTAATTGATCCGTTAAAAAATCGAATGAGGGTGGCGCACTTGAGTTTCAATAAAGATAGAGATAACAGGTGTGATAACAGCAAACGACCTAATGACATACTTTCATCGAAGAGATACGGTAAGAGATGGGAAAATGTATACAAAAAATAGATTAACGTCAAAATCAAATAAATATATGATAAATAAATAATTAGAGAAAGAATTTGTCATATTTCTTTAAAAAAGAAAAACCCGATTTGTGATACCCGCTTGTCCTTTCTCCTATCATATAATTATTGATTTTACCGGAAACCAAGATAACTTCGAGCGCCGTATCGCAGCCGAAAGCGTTGCAGGCTTTGCAGGTGATCAGTCCAGACATTTCCATGTTCATCCTCGCTGTAGACGAAAATTCAGTTTCTTTCACCGTTACCACTTTCGTATTCTAACGAACAAGTCAAAATTACACCATCATTGACACGTACTTTGGAATTATGAATATATTTTGAAAAACTGTTTGTTACAAAGAAAAATTAGTCACACCAATTACCTGTAAGGCGTGTTCCGAGCAGGTATCTTTCAGGGGATAATTCGGACAGCTCAGATAAGTCCAGGTGACATTGGGAGGCGGGAACCCAATTATCTGGGAATGATAATACGCCGTTTTATTCCAACTGTAATAGGGCTTAACCGAATCCACGTCGACTACTGGTTTACCAGCGACTTCTAAAGTGAAATTGAGCGTTTCGATTCTCTCTTCGTTCATAGCTTGCAGGGTATAGATTCCCATGTCCTCCACGATCAGCCGATTTATCTTCAATATCGTTTTCGTATTTGTTATCTCAACGGCATACTTTGTCCGGTCCGGATCCTTCCAGGTCGCTATGATTTCGTCGCCCTTGGGGTTGATCCTTTATCACAAAATGTCAGACCGACTTGTAATTAAAATTCGAATGGAAGAAATAACACCAATTATCGGGACATAAAGAAAATCATATTAACACATTGCGCACGGGTCACGAGATACCTCGTTTCTAGCAAATCGAACGTTGCGGCCGGGTCACGAAACATCTCGTTATCATGTTTTGCTTTATTCAATCGCAACGAGCGGCGGCAAATACTTTTTTTTTACGTTACCGGGATAACGAAGCCTCTCCCATTCTTAAGACAAATGATTAGCGAATTTCGACATTCCGAATATAAGATATGCACTCACTTTGGAAAATGAGATTTAAAATTTAAAACTCAAAAATGTCATTCAAAAATACTTAAAATTAGTACATTATGCTACAAGGGAGGAAAGTGCGTTATTTTCACCGAGTGTGAAGTTTGCTGCCCGAGCGCAGCGAGGGCAGCGATCACACGAGGTGAAAATACGCTCCTCCCGAGTGGCATACGATACTTTTTTTTCCGACTAGCTAAAAAGACCTTACTTGTACGCCTGCAACAGCGCAACGGTGCATTTACACTAAAAATAGGTGGAACGCCAAAGGGGGGTCCAGGGGGGTCCATCTCACAAAAAAATAGTAATTGAGTAGTAATAGTCTTATATTATCATCTCTTTCTCCACCACTACCCACCTCCGCCACCACCTCCACCACAGCCACATCCGCCACCTCCTCCCCCACCACCTCCTCCACCACTACCCACCTCCACCACA
The DNA here is from genome assembly GCA_949825005.1 of Gasteruption jaculator. Lineage (NCBI taxonomy): Eukaryota > Metazoa > Arthropoda > Insecta > Hymenoptera > Gasteruptiidae > Gasteruption > Gasteruption jaculator. Next base: position 13,842,044 of record OX463770.1, read on the forward strand.
TCCATCACCACCTCCATCTCCTCCTCCACCTCCTCCTCTACCACCATCACCTCCATCTCCCCCTCCACCACGCCGCCACCTCCTCCACCACCACCCCCACCTCCTCCATCACCCCCACCTCCTCCACCACCTCTTCCTCCTCCTGTTATAAATGGAATAGCACAGAACGTTATCTCCAAAATTGTATGAATTATTAGGAACTTATAGCTTTTTTTTCTTTATTGATCGACGAATCAGGCGAGTTCCGCAGCGGGACGAAAAGAGCACTTTTCGTCCCGCTGCGGAACTCGATTTTCGACCAGCGGGACGAAAAGTGCTCTTTTCGTCCCGCTGCGGAACTCGATTTTTGACCAGCGGGATGAAAAGTACTTTTCGTCCCGCTGGTCGAAAATCGATTACTTTCTACCCGTATAATAGGGATGAAAATGGGTCTTTTTAGCGTAGTCGGGAAAAAAAGCGATTTTTGTTTAATCTCATATCTTTTGAACGGCTAATCAAAAAAATCTCAAAATGTACCAGGAAGGGTTTTTCGGTAGGTACTAAAAAATATCAAAAAATTGAGGAAATCAAAAATTAAAATTTTTCAATCTGTCCGATTTGGCGTGGAATGCCCCATACAGGCAAAATCGTCAAAACCTTACCAACGGATTTTTGGCTGCGGGTAACCGTCAATCAGGACGATCCACTGAACGTTGTCTCCGTATTTCCTGTGGTAGACGGGGTCCGTAGTGTGGCTCGTTAGATTGATGTATTTGATATTTGGATCTGCATGAAAAAAATGCGCATAATTACTTTAAGATTAATTTCCAAATATACGTCGAGAAAGAAAATATTCTAGTTTTGTCCACAATTGCAATTTACACATACAATTACTTCAACTACACGCAACTACTTTCGAAATTAGCGCGGTGTCAAAATTTTTTTTTTCTGAAAGAATCTTATTTGAAACTTACTATGCACCGTTAAGTAGATTTTCGTCCGTTTCATGTCATAATGCGTCACAAGATTGCAGTAATAATCACCCTCATCTTGCTCGGTCACATTTTTGATAATTAATTCTGAGATGCCATTGTCATGAAACCTGTAGTATATCCTTCCATCCTAAACAAAAATATCCCTACATTTTTTTTTACATATCTACGTTAATCCCCGCAGTCATAATTTAAGAAAAACGATGAAATAAAATAGTTTATCCGTTACTCGGAAAAAAATGAAGGTGCTAATCGTTAAATTTCTGGTCGACTCGATTCGAAAAATTGATGAAATCACAATAATTGTAATTAGAATTACTAGAAATATATTATCGGTGTCATATTTAATGAAATCCCAGCGGAAGTCGGTAAAAAGTAGGTTTTTTGCGGAAAAAAGGCATTTCTCGTTGGATTTCGGGAATTTTGACAATGAAAATGGATTCCTCGGAAAAAAATACATCGGATATGGGTCTCCCGAAAGTGCGAAAATTTTTTTTCCAAAAGTCGATTTTTTTGGGCATACCTTCCCCTTTCTCCAAAAATGGGGTAAAAACTAAAGTTTCAAAAATGGGTTTGGACAAGTCATTCCTAGGGGTAATTTTTAATTACTCTACATTTTTTTCAGTCTATTTATTCTTGGGACAATTGTTCTATTTATTCTGGAGTAAGCCATTTAACTATAAAATACCAAGAAACTTTCGAGCTTTCCTCTACCTCATTTGCGCCAATCTCTTTTTTCCGCTGAAACGGCCAGGTCCAATTAACGATGTAATCTACTCCTTTGGCAACATCGACGCTGCAATTGATATGCAGCTCCTGTCCTCTCACTACATGCCTCAAATTCTCCTCCATGATGATCGGTTTATTCAGGATATGCTTTTCTGAGGTGCAAAAGAAACGAAAGCAGGTCATCCATTACGTCACCTCGTGGATTCGCTTGAGGTTCAATTTTTAAATGGAAATTCTGGCTTCTTTGGGCTTTTGCTACAGGAAGCTGGTTTTAACACTTTGACGGCCGCGCTAAATTTACATGACTCCCTGTTCACGCCGCGTGGGTCGCAATGGTATACACTATCGCGCGTATAGTAATTGGCACGGCGTGAACGGTTGGCTAAGAAAGTCACGCGTACGTGACAGCGGCCGGCAAAGTGTTAAATCAAGGATTCTTTGGACTCACTGGTAATATGCAGGATGTACGTTATTTCATCATTCGGGACAGAGTCGTTGCACTTGCAATAATAAAACATGCTGTCGGTGACGGTGAGGTTCCCCAATGCGAAACCGAACCGAGGATTGTACGTGAGCCTGTCCGCAATTTCTTCTATACTTTGCTGAAAGTGAAAAAAGCTTTAAAAGTCCAGGAATTTCATACGCCCTCGTATGGAAAATTATGGTCTTACTTCGTCGTTGTCGAGATAAATCTTATAATCCGGCGAATTCGGCCGGCAGGTGATGAAAACCGTCTCTCCGGACACTTCCCGGAGGGAGATCGCATCGGTACTTGTTTGTACGAAGGCCGTGGTATTCGCTGCAATACAAATCGAAGTCAATTTGGGAGCCATCGAAGGCGCATTGAAGACTTTCAGTAATAATAATTATTCCTCGCGCTTCTTACATTTGACGTAGACGTAAATCCAGGCGATCTCGGGATCGTCGTAAGACTTCATGTTGACTTCCTCGTCGCGATCGGCGCAGCCATAGAAACCCGTATCCCCGCGAACGGTCGACGACCGGCGAAAAATGGTTTCGTAAATGCCATTTATTTCTCTTTCTTCGATTTGCGCCGGGGAAGTCTTGATCTGACGATACAAAAAAAATGTCAATTAGACGAGAGACCCCATCGCTCACCGATTAACTAGAGATTTCTTGATCCGGTAACAGTGGACACACGACGATCATCGATGCGTGAAAAGCTGCATGCAATCGTCAGGTTACGTGGCGGAATAAGCGCGAATTAAGTAGCCAGTGTCAGTCGAAGGGTCAAGAGGAGTACAACTAATGACAATTAAATACGTCAACTGTAAAACTTTTGCCAATTGAGAGAACAAGCCGAAGACCTACTTCCCGTGTTGCACAAATAATTTTACGTCCGCCTCAATTGCTTTTCTTTATCGTGCCGATTTATTTATTTTACGGAATCGATTGAATTACGGGAAAATTTTGTTGCACCAACAATTTACAAAAAAATTTGTTTGGAATTTTTTAAGATTCCGAAGGTGGACAAAAAAAATGACAAAAATCTTTAAAACGTTCCGTGCCATGGCAATTTTCGAAGATTTTCCCCATTCAGGTTACGTGGGGCATATACGACCCACACTTTAAAGATTTAAAAAAGTTGTGGCCTGAACGGAAAGTGCAGCGGGGGTCGCATACGACCCACACGGCACGGAACGCGTTAACATCATCCGACGATTGACAATTACAATTTCTAATTTTAAAAAATAAACAGCTTTATCGTAACGCAGAAAAATAGAAAAGATTACATCATTGCGCGGTTACTTGTGTCTCAATAGAACGAAATACGCGGTTTCGAGTTTTTTTTTTAAACACCATCTGCATACGTCATCGGTATATTGGTTAATAGCGAAATCAATTTCAAGTTCACAATGAATGCATTCATGCTTCGATATAGTAGTTCCTAAATGTCCAAATGGATTTCGATGGATTTCAGAAATATCCGTGCTCAACGATATACCGGGAAACGCTACTATAAGCCTGTTTGGTATTAATAGAATTTGTCCCACTCATTTTTAATGCAAATGAGCGTATTTACTGGATATATATACTAGTGATCTAACGAGATGCTGTACGTTCCGTTGTTTTATCCATTCCAATGAATACCATGGCCTTACCTGGTTCGCCACCTCCTCGGGATAAAAGAAATACAATTTGGTGAAATGGGTGCATATTATTTCCAAGGAATCGCCTTCCTTTAGATACAATTCATCAGTTTCTGGCGTTATGGACGGTCTCATTCCCTTCGTAACTGCAACATGCAACATGCATTTTTTTTTAAATGTGTTTATTATTGTATACTTTGTTTATAGAAAATTTTGAGAAAGTTTTAACAATGATTTTTCTAATTTCTTTTTTTTTTTTCGTTACTGACTTCTTTAAATTGATTTTGAAAAATCAATTATACATTAGAAACGGTAACCGGAAAATGATTATAAACGAGAAGATGAAGTCAAAAGCAATTTTCAAGAAATTGGATCATTTCTGCGAACTCGTGTTGACAATTTGCCGACAACGAATTTCTGTTCGAAGGATTTGTCCGTTTGGAGTTCCGCGTATAGCTTCTTCTTACAACGGCATCATCGGTTCCCATGTAACGCCAAATTTTGAGCCCTCGTGGTTTTTTTAATGACCCAGCGATTACGGCCTGTAACGACAAAAATTCCCAGCCACAAACGTCCTGCGGATGATTACTTCATCCGACCTATGGTACTCTCGCTCCATTTGTTAGTTTTCGTGTTGTTGCATTTGCGTACGTTAACGTATCGCGTTAAACTCGCTACGCGTGTTTTTCTTTCTACGCAATCCAGCTACGCTAGGAAGGAAGCTCTTTCTTCCTTTCTTTAGCGATAATTGCGTTATCGGTCGGCTCGTTGCCGCGGTCAAATCAGTCAGAAATAATAAGCCACGTTATTCTCTGCAACGGAGCAGCTTCCAATTTCCAACATTGAGCGTTACGAATGAAAATCGTACAAAAATATCTCTGCGCGAAATAAGGAAAAAAAAACCTATGACCATAATAATTCTTTATAAGGAAAAATGGCACAGCTTTATATTCTACTTTATCCGTTTCCTTTATCCTTCCCCGTTTCTGTATCAGCTTTTGAAAAGATAATACGTTTCCGGATTCTAACAAGGTCCGCGTAAAGATTCGCTACAAAGCAGTTGAAAAAATACCGATAAACCGCCAAGCGTACGTTGAAGTTTCATGGAAAAGACGGACCTCGGTATAACAATCTCATTAAGACCGAAGAAACGCCTTATGACGATCCTCCCGTCAGGTCCCAGTCGAATTATCGCTAAAAATGAGTCGTCCAACCGCATTTTTTGAGGGAGGACCAAAGACGTATTTTTTCAACCCCTATCGATGTTCATGCACCGGAAGTACGAAAAGGGTGGGCAAGAATTCACGCTTATCTGCGTATGCGAGCGGATAAGAGAATTCGAAAAACGCGTTGTTAGATAAAAAGAAGTAGATTGTTGGGTCCAGAAGCGGCAATTATAGCCGAGGCTTGCACGATTACAATTGTTTTTGGGGATTTCTGATAAACACTGCCCACGCAGAAAGTTATAGGCGGGCAAGCGAACAGATAATTCGGCGCTATCGCTGAAAAACATCTGTCGTGTTTCGTTGCTCGGTGGAAGACAAAAATCATGCCAGTAAAGGAAAACTTATTCTAAAATAATAGAATTCTTCAAGAAAGCCTCCCTAATAATTGCTTCCATGAGCGACGTTTCGTACTCTAGCGATTTAAGTTCCACGTTTGACCGTAGATTCTATCTCGAAAAATCCTAACGGCTCGAAAGTTTTACCGCAACCACGAAACTCTGCTTTTACGAGTCCTAATTGAAAAATGTCCGAGTCGAGATTCAACGGATCGTTAAATCAGTCACTGGACGACCGCGATGAATCAGAGACGCTTAACGCTTGCAACTTGATGCCAAAAGCTATGCAACAATTGCCATTACCGTTTGCCATGTTTTTCCATCCTCTTAGAAATATTTTTCCATTTGACCGTTTACGCGCCGTATATATCCGCAAGATACCGCGCTAACGCCGCGGAGTATAATTCCCAAGAGAATAAATAGATCCAATTCGCATTATTAGTTATTATGCACGAGAAAATCACAATCGACCAGGATGAGTAATAAAAAACTGCGTGACTCGCTTGAAATTCATCCGGCATGCATAATTGCGGGTTTCGCGTGAGCGATACGAAAGATGCTGCGCGTAATTCGTCTTTTTCGCTCTCGCGCGAAGTCTACTACGATAAATTCACTCGCTCTCGTGGGCTTTTAAGAAGAAACCAATCGTGGCTTTCTGGTATGGTAACACAGTTCAATTTCTTCAATGAGTTCATTCGTCTTTAAATACTACAAGGCCTCAAAAAGTGTTACTTGTAACTCGTTCCACTCGAGTGTCTCTTTATTCGTGTCAAGGGTTTTTTAACGACACGAGTCTGTCTCGGTGTTGATTGATCATCGATCGATATTTTCACGAATATACGTGCATCCGAAGACGTCCTCTTTCATTTTTGAAATCAGTTACAGGCGGCCCTCGACTTTCGCACATTTTAAAAAATTCAATTTTTTAAGCTTTTGCGGTCGAATGTTCTTCCCTCTGTGGGCTGACACGAAAGAGTCGACGATACAAGGTTCCTGGAAACAATTGTGCCCACAAGTGACGAATGATTTTACAAATTTTGAAGCAATACCGGAAACTACCACCGATGAAATAGTTAGTCTCGTGAATGAATTTAACTTGGACGTCGACAACGACGACGTTAATGAATTAATTGAATCTCACTCGGCACCGCTGTCAAATGCATATCTAATCGAGCGACAATTGATTAACGATAAAATACACGACGAAAGCGAGGAAGAAGAAACCGATAAAAACGTAAAAACTTTGACGATTAAAAATATGAACGAACTCTTTATGCATACAGACAAATTTTTAACTATTATGGAAGAACGCGATCCCAATGGAGAACGTGTATCTCGAGTACGTGGGGCGATACAAAAAGACACCGCGCGTTATAGAAATCTTTATTACGAAAAGAAAAAAAAGGAGCTACTCGAGCTAACTCTTGACGAGTTTATAAAGAAAACGTCCGAAAGCTAAATAAATAAATAAATACTTTAAAACACTGTTTTTGGTGCATACTTTCCCACCCACTTTCAGGAACCAATTTTGTGCGAAAGTCGAAGGCCCACTGTATTCGAATGTTCGTTATACAAGCGACTCACGGGCGCGGTAGCCACCTAGCGGCTGTATGTGTACTATGTATCTACGAACGGTTTATTATTAGAGTATGTAGTATTAATTTTTCATTGATTACCTGTAAATATTATTTTTATGAATTTGGACTTTTTTTTATTTAGATTTGGGCATAAATTTATGTTTAAATTGATCAAATAATTTACAATTAACATTTTAATTTGTGGTATTAAAGTTATAAAATATTTTATTAATTTTATCTTAATCGATAAAAAACTCCATTAAAGTTAAATCATTTATTATCAAATGTTAAATATTAAAAGATCAATAGACCTATGCTCACCAATTTACAGTTTCATAAACAAAGTTTCAAGCAGGGTAGAAATAATATTAAATTTATCAAATATATTCAAACCACCCGAAAATTCCTAGAAACAAAAAGCAAATATAAAATCCACTCTTTGGGAAATTCAATTCAAAAAGATTCCATGGTATGTGAATTGCATTTCCGAAAAATCGGTGAGTCTTCGAGGGACAAAAATAACCATTTGTGGCATGAATGAAAGGTAAACCGATAATAGCCGGTATTGGTTAAAAAAAAAACAAGTTTCAAGTGTATTCGATGATTCACGCGATTGCCTCGAACACTCTTTCACATTCCAACAGGTGGAAAGAAGTAGTATCGAAGACCGTAGTAGGAATGAGTAATATCGTAGCACCCAAAGGTCTCGTCGAAAAATTCGAATTTCGTTATTGGGAGTGTAGTGAAAAAAAAAATCAATTTGTTGTTTTCGTTTTTTGAAAAATATACATCGTATCCTGCGAAAAAATTGGAAAACGTACTTGCGCATAACGAAAGGACAAGTGGAAGAACCAGTTGAATGACGCGTGACAACATTTTCCTGTGAAAAAAAAACTAGGGCCACCTCGTCGATGCACAAGACACCCACGCATAAAATTGAATTCTTTTGTTTTTTTTTTCACATGTTCACTTCACGAAACATACGCGTTCAGTGTCATTCTCGTTGATACGAGGATGAGAGTTAACGAGTGACTGGTTAAGTCACTCGAGGCCCAGTCACATTCTCTCTCGCTGGATGTGGGAGCAGTTTACGTGCGTGCATAAGAGTTCTTCCATGAACGATCCCCACCCGATGAACGATCTTATATCATACCCAGAATGTGCCGTAGAAATTTTGACGTCATCGGTACCATTGATACCCGTCCTTTGGTTTTCCCTTTTTCCAACTTTCCAATTTTGAATAATTGGTAAATAATATATTTCAATAAATCGAAAATTGTTCGTGTGTGGTAAATTGGTGTATTGATTTTAAAAATTATTTATTTAAAAAAAAGAATTGCAGGACAAATTTTATATTAGATTCATTAAATTTAATACATTTTTCATATAAAATTTAAAATTTCTATTTTAATTAATTTTATTTATTCAATTATTTATTTATTTATTTATCGAAATTAGACAGTTATTGTCAAAATTACAAAGACAAAGGCCGTATGGGAAAGCTTGTTTTCAAAAATGTCTTTCCCGTTGATGCACCATCAATTATGGCGCGTTAACTCTTTCAATGAACCAGAAAATTTGTTTGAAGCCACGGGATTCAAATAAATTCAAATTTCAAATCTTCCCGTAATGGGGCAAACCACAAATATTTTCTGCCACTACAAAATTCATGAATTGCAACTTGTCGTTTTCGTAAGAATTACAATAAAAATTCGCTGGTTTAGCATTTCAAGTAATACCTGCATTCACCTATTGGAAAACAGCTGAAAGCAGACTATGCGGGGACCCGTGAGCCAGCCATGAATGTGGGTTATTAGCTTTCACTGACCGACTTGCGATCGCATTTCTAAACAGATACATCTAATTATTGTTTTAACTAATTTTCACGCTAATTCTATCAAAGGTGTCAAAAGCCACCTTTTAGGATTTTCATTGAAACGTAAAATGAAATAATTTATAAAAAATAGGTGAAAATTTCGAGACAGGAGACCGAAGAAGAAATTTATATTTATTTGAAAGAAAAATGACGACTTTAAATGTACTTCAAGACTGATAGCTTCAAACATAACAGTCACTACGAATTTAATGACGTAGTCGAAAACACCTTTAATTTGTACTTTCGAATTATTAAATTAATTTAAATCGACAAAATTATAATATAAAATTAACAATATAAATAGAATCAGTGGTAGATATTAATAATATTAAAAATGTTAGAAAAATAAATATATAAATTATGTAATACTTAATAATATTAATTTGTGTTATATACACTTCTGAAGATGACAACGTATTAGTTGTCGAAACGTCAACACAACAAATTTTTCAATAAAGAAATTTAAGACCGGAAGACTGAAGAAATTACATATTCATTGAAGGAAAAATGTCGAAAAGGGTTAGATCAAAGCGATACGCAATTGAGACTCCATCTAGCGGAGGTAGAACGCGTACATGATAACTCAGGAGAATCGCTAGTCGCGTCGAAATTAAAAGTGCACGAGTATATTTACGTGTTCCATTCATGGAAGTAACGACTAGATCGTTGTTCAACGTCTGCGATGCTAAACAGTGATCTAAAATTACAGTACTCCATGAAGTGTTGTAACAGCGGATACGCTAATGGTAAATATTGTTGTTTCAAAAATAACTACCTCTTTTACCCGTTACGCATTGAAATATGTACAAGTTCGTTACAACAAACTTTCCAAACTACCGCGCCTGTTGTCACTGACAATGAGTGACTTTTGTTCAAATTTCTTTTTTAAATAATCAGTAGGTGCGGGTGCATTAGCGTTCATTTATGCTGGAGTGCATATTCTCCCTGTTTACCCGATAAGGGTTGATTATGCTTGGATCGGCTCAGTAGAGAAAGCAAAAAATTCGATCCTAGCAAAATCCCTAACGTAAAGGCAAGTTTTTCACTGCGAGCGAACTTGAGGTGAATACTCACTGCCCCGGCAGCCAATGACAGCAGTTATTTTGTCAGTCGGTCAAAAAAGCAAACGGTCATAGGATCAATTATTGATGATTTCATTTATTTACATAGACAACGCGTACTTAATACTAACGTCCAGTCTTCTCATTGAAAATGCTTTTTGCGTATTACATCTATTGCTCGCTCCTGCCCGACACAATTTTAGAATACATTCGCTTTTGGGGGATATCGAAGTATCCTCGAGCGATTTTTTTCCGTAACTTACGTCTATAATACTAACGATATAACAAAAATCTCGCGATCAAAGCGAGGGAAGACACAGATTGGTAGTATAAAAAAAAGTTATTGTGCAGAAACAAGCGAAATTTTCTAGCGTGCTTACGCATTCATATAAAGACTTTGCTTTCTTGACCCAAACCTTTTCGACATTTCTCTTTTAAATCAATATATATTCATTCTTTCTTCAGTCTTTTGGTCTCATTTATTTTTTAAACTGTTATATAACGTAATATTGGTAAAACATATTTCTTTATTTAATTTGTAACCGTTTTTTCATTGATTTCTAGTCTCAAAATTTCCATTTTCTAATTTAACTTGTGTTTTTCAAATTTTCTTTGAATTGATCATAATTTAAATTATAAAATGAGAATTTTCACACTAGAAATCAATGGAAAACGATTAGAAATTTACAAATCGAAAGCAGAAACATATTTTACCAAGAAAAACCGTTAAAACCGTTAAAAAAAATAAATAAGACCGAAGAAAGAATAGAACTTTCGAGTCTTTTGGCACCGGCAGTGCCCACTTCCGGCCGATACTTTCCCCGCGAAATTTAAATGATGCGATATCATTTTTATCAAATGCCCTGGAATGTGTACACGTATTTACAGAAAATTTCGCATGTGTCTGGACACGGTCAAAAAATTGCCTTCGTCAAGGACGATGTCATTAACGATCCACTTTGTCGTCGTCGTCGTCGTCGTCGCCGTTTCCCGAGTCACCTTTCGCGACGGTGTCGTCGTTCGATCCCTGAGTGGATTCAATAATATCTACGTTAATCGTGTAGGTAGTGATTTCACTGGATTGTTCATTTCTCGGACGATTTGTCGAATCACTCGCATCTTTACTCTCGCCGTGCACTTCGTCGCAATTGTAAACCGTAGATTTCGTTAACTCGGTCGCTGGAGGCGATGGTATCGTTTCTTTTTTCTCAAACCTCCTATTGACGCTTTGGGCTTCTCTTCCACATTTTCCTATTATCAAATTTTCGATGAATTTCTCGCGAGAGCAGCATTGCGACGAACTACAGTGGTCATTTTGGCAGCGTATCAAGCAATCGGTCTTGCGAAGGTTCGGTTTCATCTGGAAAAATTTCATGGTATTACTTTTATTGATAAAATAGGATTTTGCACGAAAAAAAAATACTCCTTTCATTGGATATTTATTGGACGCTTTGGGAAGAATCCCCTGAAGCGAGAAAATAAAATATAGATTTTAAAAACGAAACACCAACTTTCCGGCCCAAGAAAAATAGGCTTTAGGCGAATTTGTCGCTGCCATGTTTTGCCTTATTTCAAAAAATAACATTAGAAAATAATTTACCTTATAAAACTCTGGCTGTATCGTCACGTGCGTTATACCCATTTCCACGAAAAACATTGTTATTTGATCGGTGATGCTGGCATAGACCTAAAAAAAAAAGATAAAACATTTTTTAAAGGTACATGCATTTTACTTCCGAACCCTTTGACGAGTCGGGACCGAAATCGTTGGGAACCTTTTGACGAAATAATTGTCATTGGCTGCTAGGGCAGTGAATATTCGCCTCAAGTTCGCGCGCACTGGAGACTCGCCTTTACGTTAGGGTTCTGCTATTTTCTTCAATTATACTAAAGTTTCATTATTTTTCGTATATTATGGCAGATTAAAATTTCGTCTGGAAACACAAGTTGAATAAAGACTTTCATGGAAAAATTCAATCGCGCATTTGTCACAAAATTGTGATCATGAGTCAAGATTCCTTTTTTATCGTTGGCTTTCACCGCGAAGAGACTGAATATTATTTTATGTAAAATATAGGCATTAGCAACGATTTTGCTTCTACGGAAAAAAATCAAACCACGCAAAATTGTTTACCGCGAGGTAACGACCGGGCAATGAAACGATAATTACCGTTGGGTCTAAGAAAATGATGTGTGCCGTCGATATGACTTTCTCCCCTGCCAGCTGCCATACGTGTAAATCATGAACGTTGACGATTCCTGGAAAGGCTTCCAACAATTCTTTCTTCAACGAATCTATATTTATGTGATTCGGGATCGTTTGGAGGAGTATCAGTCCCGATTCTTTCACTGCAAAGATACGTCCGAGCAATTGGACAAAAAAATATAAAGTTTTATAGAAAATGTTGCACAAGCGGAAGAAAAATCATCGTCCTTTTTCTCCATTCTGTGAATCAAGTGGAAGAAAGCAATTAGGTACTCACTGTAAGGATAGCTGAAGACGAATAACAAGATCGACGAAATTATGGCAAAGATGGGATCGAGGTATTTGGCGACATTCCTGTCGGTGAAGTAAACGAGAATGGATACGACCATGACTAAAATACAGCCCATCGCGTCTCGACACATTTCTCGAAATCCTTGACTCTTTGGAAACGACAATGGACTTCTCCTCGTTTGCGTCGATAATTGCGCTTGCCCATCCCTCGCCTCGTCTGTATGAAGATTTCTAAAAAAATCGAATAAGCGTTAGTACGCGAACACTTGGAAATTCATTTTTTGACCTTTATCAATTTTTCTTTTTAATATCCAACAAGACAAAGTATCACATTTTGTCAAATTAATCGATTCACGGATCATGGGGTTTAATCGACGCGTATTTTTGGAAATCGAAATTCTCTCTCTGGACTTGAAATAAATCAAATGATGAATCTTCGCCAGGTCTCACCTTCGCAAAATAACGTCACCGTTTTTGGTGACGTGCAAGTAACTTCCTTGATTGAAGGTGTACCCTCCGATCAAAATGTAACAAAGCGCATTTAGCAGGATACCCGATGCGCCTATGCACATTACCGGCAGGGGATGGTGCATTTCGTCTAGATGGTCTATGTGCACCAATGTTTGCAAAGCCTCCACGAGTATCGAGAAGCAAAACGACGTCAGCAGGACACAACACACCAGCATGGTCACGATGTCTATTCTCGCCCAGCCAAAAGTGTTCTTCATTCTCCTGTCGGACCTCAATTGCTGCAAAACGGGTTACCGAGATTAGGAAATGTTTTTTTTTTTTTTTTCGCGAGTATATCAATTTCCAGATTTCGCTTAAACAAATTCGACAATCGCGATTCGAGTGACGTCATACCTTCGTCTTGACAGCCACGGAAACGGCCGAACCCTTGTCATTGGCGTTAATGCTGACATTTGAATTCCTCGTGGAACTCGCGTTGCTGTCATTGGGATCTTTCTCGACGCGTCCGTACTGAAAACCATCATTATTTCAAAGTATCGTAGCAGTAACAAAAATGTCAATTTTGACACTATTTCTAGCAAAGGTGTTAAAGGATATTCCTTAGAATTTTAACCCTTAGAGGCCACACGTTCTAAAAATAACGTGCCGGTCACACGGGGTCACAATGACCCCAGCCATGTTTAAACAATTGCCGCGTTGCCAATATCATTCCAAACGATTCATAAAAATTCAGTATATTAGTTTGAACCTTTTAAAATGAGAATACCGCGACAAAAAATGTTTATCAAATTTTCAAAATGGCGAAAAACAATCAGCGATGCGTAAAAACCATTTTTTACTTGAAAAAATCATAACTCTGGCAATTTTTAATATATTTTCATAAAATTTTCGGGTGATATTCTTGAGGTATCATGGTGTATGGAAAAAAATAGCTCCATAGTGGGCGTTTCAAAAAAGTTATTTATTTTCTCTTCTTATTTATTGGATTTTCAATTACGTATAATTAGCGCGGTAGAAATAATGTTAATTTCGATTTTTATTCCAATTTGACGAAACTTGTAATACGGTGAACTGTACCTTTATGGAAGCTATACATCCTCCGAGAGCGATAATATTGCAGACCATGTGATAGGCATTTAGAAGTAGCGTCAACGCATGAGTGACATGACTGGCGACGATCTCAACGATGAAGAAGGCGACTGTCAAAGTCAGTACAATATAAAGTTGAACTGGTTGCAGTCTTCTAAACCACTCTTTCACAGCCATAATCCTGCAACGTGAAGAGTTGCCTTTAATCGCTTCAATGCGATCAATTTTGTATTTTCTACCAATTATTGCGTCAAACCGAGTTCACTTATTCGCGTTATCTCTATTGCAAAATAGCGACACTATGGCAAGCGGTACCTTGATAAATATACTTCACTTGCCCGCGAGGAGACAATTTCCGGTACGCTCTATTTAAGTATTATAGTTCTCGAAAGAGAAATGAAACTCGTCGCTCATTCTACCGGTTCGAGTCATTTTTGCAAAGTTATCGTATTCGAAACGAAAATGGGCCGAGGATCGACGCGAAACGGCGCCGGATGGCACCTAGAAAGTTCCCTCTCGAAGCGTGGAACGATATTGCGGTGTCGATGTCTTCGCGTCAACTGGTGAACTCGAGGAGGACCCGGGTCACTCTTGCGATAACCGTCGGTGGTATCGTTCGGACACACACTCAATAGTTTCAATGACTCAAGGACAATATAAGTGACTATCGCTTTGGGTTTCATTGTCCTCCTTCGAGTCTCTTTTATTCAACGGGCGTGAGACTCATCCGGAATGAACTTATCTCGAAGCGATTCCAAAGCCCGAAGACAATTAGGCTCTGGTCGAGTGGGCGTAATCTCTGTTCAAAGGAACGGATTTGACGGATCCGAAAGACTCTACCCCCGTGAAAATAAATATTGTTTTGAAATATAAGCGGATACGTTCCGTAAATGTAAATTTATTGTGTTTCTGTTTTGTGAATACATCAAATACATTTTTTAAAGAATACATTTGCAAGATTTACAAAAAATCCTAGCAAAATTTACAGAATTATATTTATCGACTATCATTTTTTTTATCAAATTAATTTGCGTAGTTACAAAATATATCTTATACAGGCGGCCCTCGACTTTCGCACATTTTAAAAAATTCAACTTTGTAAGCCTTTGCGCTCGAACGTTCTTCCCTCTGTGGACGGACGTAAAAGAGTCGACGATACAAGGTTCCCGGAAACAATTGTGCCGACAAATGACGAATGATTTTACAAATTTTGAAGAAACACCGGAAACTATCACCGATGAAATGGTTAGTCTCGTGAATGAATTTAACTTGGACGTCAACAACGACGATGTTAATGAATTAATTGAATCTCACTCGGCACCGCTGTCAAATGTATATCTAATTGAACAACAATTGATTAACAATAAAGAAGAAGCCGATAAAAACGTAAAGACTTTGACGATTAAAATATGAACGAAGTCTTGCGATCCCAATGGAGAACGTGTATCTCGAGTACGTGGGCCGATACAAAAAGACACCGCGCGTTACAGAAATCTTTATTACGAAAAGAAAAAAAAAGGAGCTACTAGACTAACTCTTGACAAGTTTATAAAACAAATACCCGAAAGCTAAATAAATAAATAAATACTTTAAAACGCCGTTTTTGGTGCATACTTTTTTACATCCCTCTACTTTCGAACATTCAACATTCGCACACACTTTCAGGAACCAATTGTATGCGAAAGTCGAGGGCCCACTGTAAATATATATATATATGTAGATTATAAACAGATTATAAAAGTATGCATTTTGGTACTGGCGGTTGAATTCACTTGCTAAAATATAGTCGTGTATAACCTGCAACACATGCCTGCATACAAGCTTATGCCTATTATCCGCTTGTAACGTTACATGAAACTATATCGGACGAATTACTTGTTAGTTGCTTACATCCGGAGCCTGTAATATAGGTCTTGAATTGCGCTAAATGCCCGCTATCGTGTCACGATCTTCACAATTATTACGATTAATGTTTCTTTGCGAAAAATCATAGGTATTATATCTTGAAAAACTTAAATTCGCCCCACATAATTACAAGTTTATTTTTATTCGGATTTTACAAAAGCTGTAATATCAAGCTTTTATTTTGAAAATAATTATACCGTTCAAATTATTTTCAAAATAACCCACACTTTTATAAAAAATATATAACTGTACTCATTTTTCAAAAATCCTACCTACTTTGTCCCTTCGTCCCAGAAAAGTTCACTAAGGTCCCGTCTATGAAAATACCCAAGCGCAACTGGAACACGAATGAGCGACACTTCTTTTGGGATAATCTATTGTTGGTACCGCGTGCACTCGATCGACAATCATTTTATCTGTCGTCTCGTTACATCGGTAATCATTTTCGAGCCTACCGAAGAGGACCGAAGTGCGATAACGATCCAAGATTGACGAGTTTACGTATCCATTTTTATCTCTTGTCCTCTTCTCGCCCCAATAAGTAGTCATCGTGCCCATTGTTTTCCCCACCTTTTCCATTAACGCCTAGAAATTATGGCCTAGAAATCCGTGGGCCAAGAAGGAAGGAAAAATGAATTACGAGCGGTAATTACAGTATAATAAAAAAAAAAATCAAAATCAAAGGTAAGAGGAAAAAAGAGAAAAAATACAGATGCGGATCCAGGTCTTGAATAGGCTGCCGCAAAAATTGGAAAAGATCGCTCTTGAAGGAGTCCAGGGACGAGGCGGGTCCAGCGCTCGGACTAATAATGGGAATACCATAAAAAAAATGACATGGGCAGGTGAAGTACACGGCGATCTCGAGTGGGACTTATCTTATTCTCGTAATAAAATTATGTAACTTGAAAATTTCCCCAAAGCGAAAGTTTCGGCGTAAAGAAAGAATTGCATTGCTTTCTACTGTTACGAGGCCCGGAAAATCCCGTCCGGTAAAATTGAGAGCCTACACGAGCAATACGTAAACAATTGGAATGTAATCTTTCACGTTGATTTACCTATGGAGGAGACGGCGTGGATAATAAATCATACGTAAACGTTCATACGGAAAAAATTGCATATCGGAAATTGATTTTTCCGGAAAGTGCAGCGGGGTCGTATACGACCCACGCGGTACGGAACGTGTTAATAGTCCGTTACGCGTTAAGTCGTTCCTCGACGTTATCCGTTATATGACATGGAGGCACTTATTTCGTACCGTAGAAATTATTATTGGACTTGTAAAACTTCGATAGTCGTATCTGTCTCCCCTTCTTCTCCTCGCTCGATAGAGACAAAAGCAACAATTACTTATTTCTGTGGCGTTGTATCGAAAGAAAAAAAAAACGAGATGACAATTAGAGAGTCGATGATAATTATAATAGTGGTCACATTTATCCACGTTGCGTGGTATCAAACTAAAAAAGAGAGAGAAAGGATCGGTAGCTGGTTATCCGCCGCTTTCTTGGAACGAGAGATTCCTCCATTTCTTCCACAACTTCCACCCATTTAATGACAACCTGCTCTTGAACCTTTCTCCGACTTCTGTTTTCTCGAAGCTTCATTTCTCATAAACTTAATGTGGGTCTACACTCGTCGCGTGACACCGTAACTCGCTGCGTTACCGGGCGTAGGGTAATTTCTACAGTGGAGTAGGGCCATAAAGTACAACACCGTACAAACTATAGAAATTACCCTACGTCTGGCAACGCTGTAAACTCGTAACGTCGAAAGTAGTCTCGGCATCCGTTTTATTTTCAATAACGACGGGATCGAACCCCGTTTTAGATTTTTCAATATCCACGCGTTTGAAGGTTAAGATTTTAGTCCAAGTTTCGCATATTTTTTTTAAACACAGAAGATCGTTAAGAATTCATAGAATCTCCTAAAAAACTAGAGATTTTTTGCGAAAGCTGCCGAAAAGTTGTTACTAATTATGGTACAGGGGAGAACCCGGGGCACAACGGGGTACCGGGGAACCCGGGACGCGACATGTACAGGGGCAGAATGAAGTTCGTCGTTTATCGATGAGAAAAATGCCACAGTTTTGAAAAAGAGTAAAACCTTGCATCCTACAAAAAAAAACTATAAAATTTGCGATCGAATATTTGCTGTAGAGGAAATAAAGGAACAAAAGTTCACCATTTATTGTCTCACCTTTGAATGCGTTCAATGAAATCTGTCGAGACAAATACACGCGCGCACCCACTGAAGAGTGCACTTCCGTTGGTAATGAAATTGCCTTGCACTGACATTGTCCCTAACATTTTTCAATACTATAGCCTCGCAACAAAGAACGACGGCACACGGGCAGTTAAAACTCGAGGATTTACCGTCGAGTTGATCTTTATTTACATAATTATATGTTTTTTACCACTAACGTAATTGTAAATTTAAGAAACCCGAGCGTTTACAAGTTCGATCGGTACACTTGTTGTCACTCTTCCCGGGTAACTCGTATAAGTTCATGGTACATCGTAGCTAATGAGCACAACATTCGTTCACCGTGCCCATCCATACCACTTTTGGATTCTCCCTCTTCTTACTCACGGTTTGCAGCATGTACGCGTACAAGAGTGGGTACTTATTACGCTAAAAGTAAGATTTCATAAATTAGATATCATTGTTCTGCATTCATTATGTTTCCGGGCACGTAGCAATGTAGTAACCTGTTATCACATATTATGTCAAGGTCTACTCTCAAGGATATATCGCGCATAAAAATCAAGTACGAGGTTTGGAGTCTTGGGCCTTCCCATTATGCATCGCTGTAATTGGTGAAAATGCTATCTTAGGTGAAATTGGCCAACAGGACGAATATGTCGATATAAAAATCGATAAATCTAATCGGATCCGATAAGACAAAGGACTATACGACACGAGGGTAAAAACATAATATTGGTCATTCGTAGATTGACCAAATATGATTTTATCTTATGTCGGTAACGAAAAAATCTTGAATTAAGTGTTACGTACCGATAGTGAATACGTTATCTTAGGATATCGAGTATCACTCCGAGTCGATCGGTGCGCCGCCCTATGGCATTCACGCGCAACTTTAGGCGGACAGCGGAATGCGCGCGTGACACGACCCGTCGAGCGATTATACAAAGAATTTCAAATGAAATGACTCACGTAATTACAAACGGGTTCCAGCCGGTAGATTTCAGCATTTTTCGTCCCAAAAGTATCTCAAAAGGTGCAAAATCAGTGAAAAGTTTTCACGCGAGTGACGCGAAATAAATAATCGATGGCGATCATCGAAAAATTAGTGGTTAAAAATTAGCACCCCACGACGCAAAAATTGCGATTTCGTGACATTTTTTTCTTATTTAAAGAATTTTCAGTAAGCACTGCTGACATTTCGACACAAGTTGACACGTGGTATGGGAGCCATTTCTCACCCCAAAGTTGTTATTTTCCGCCAACTGGCGGCGCCACAAGAGATACTCGCCTAACGTATAACATTTTACAAGGACGGGTTCGATTTTAACTCGATACATTCCTCTGTATAAATACGCATGCGCGGTGGACTGTACTAATTCAGTTCGGCGGAGTTGGCATTACTGGCTCAGCTGGCTCATCGTTGCATCGTTCACAGTGCTGCTTATATTCCGCGATCACCACAGTACCACAGATCAAGTATAGTCACTAGTCACGTATAGTATGGTCGTATGGAAAAGTTTTACACGGCAATTGGAGAAAAGTACAATATGCACACATCTCTCTTCTTCTTCATAGGAGGCGTCTATCCTTTTCGTCGTGATCTCTGGAATGTTACGTTTACGTGGATATGAATTTTTGCAAATCAATTTTCTAACAAGTACATACGCCTTATTTCGATACATTTTTTGCCCTATTCTTTAAAGATTGCCACCAAAGTTGCTTTGCGCGAACAAAGTTCTCGTCGAATGGTACGATATTTGACATGGATTTTGGAACGTTGCTGAGTGTCGCACAGAAAAATGAAAGTAAAAAACAGGTAAAGTGTGTCATTTTTGACTATATACTCCGTACCGGTAAACGTTCTTCAATTTTGAAGCGCGTCAAGTTCCATATGTATCAAATTCGAAAATAAATGATTTCTGGGATAACTGGGTCACGATATTTCTCAATAAACAAATTCGATACGTATCCATAGAGTTCTTTAAAAAAGAAAATAATAAACAATTTGTTTTTACTTTAGCCAAGAAAATTTGCAAAACTTTAATAACGATCGATAAATTTCTCTCCATTTATCGCTTTACGTAGTTTTCCATAAAACGGAGAGATTCCGGGTCGCCTCTTGTGCGCAAAGAGTTAATTATCGCAGGATTTGTAAATATCCCTTCATCTCATAAATTGCATGTACGTGTTTTTACATAACGAAGCGGAGCCAAGTCGATCGCTCGGTCCGGTATAATAGTAAAACATTGAAATTTTACATGGATCTTTGTTTTCAGTCGACGTCGTACTACCCGACAAAGTTTACGCCTCCCAAGAAGGAAACCAAACAGTCCAAGAGTCTTTCGGAAAATATTAAAAGGTTTCTGGCAAAGAAAGAGGAGGAAGAACGACGGAAAGCTCTAGAAGAAAAACGTAAAAAGGAGGTACGAAACTTATTTACCTTTCGTAATACGTTATCCCGATACCGCCTATCGACGATTATTTTTATCTCGCAAAGTTCCCAAATATTATTTTTTTATTCCCAATTATCGAGCAATTTTTCCATTTATTTATTATACCCCAAGGACTTTGTCAAAATAACGCATTAATATCTTGTAACACTTGCAGAACTTACTAGCTTTACGAGATCACAAAGCGCAAAGTCGTATAAATAAGCATTTAAAAGTTTGCAAATCTGCCAATAAGTCGGTGTTGGAGGATGCGGTGGACAACGACAATACGGCCGTTACTATGGCAGGTACTACATTTTTACAGTTATGCGTAAATTACTTTTTTATTTAGCGTTCGTACGTCGTGGCGGATAGAATATCGTGCATCAAAATATTTAAAAACTTATTTTTTGCTTCAAACGCGTAGGTCCTTCTCAGCCCGACGAAGACGATTACGGATATGTATCTCAAGAAGCTTCGGCATTTTACGATAAATTAATGAACAAATACAACAGTCTACCTCCAGAAAAACCATTGTTCAGTAGCAGCGGAAAAAAGTCTGCCAAGGATATCGCGTCGACTAAGGCAAGATAATTATCTAATTATATTATTGTTTTGTCTTTCGTCTTTTTGCGTCCATACAAAATTTGGTGTCAATTAAGAAAATTTATTGGAATTATAGTTCTATATTTTTGCTTTTGAACTTTTGATTACGCGTAATTGGCGCGGTAAAAATAGTGTCAGAAATAGTCCTTAAGTCTAATAATGGAAGACGAAATCTCTTGGGAATTTTTGAGAATCATATTTTTATGGCTTCCGTGGGGAGGCAGCAACGCTCGAATCTCGCATTTTAAGAAATTTCTCGTAGCACGAAAAAATAGAAATTTATGATTGTTATAAAATACCAAAAACGTCAATCGTTTTATCTACTTTTTCTATTTTTTAAAAAATAATTGAAGGATTTCTTATTTTAGGATAGGGTAAAGCAAGCATTGAAACAACAGGAAATCGAAGACTCTTTGGGACACCGTAAAAAACGAAAATCGAGTTCCGGAAAAGAAGGATCGGACAGGAAGGGCGAAAATGAGGGTTTCGAAAAAGACAACGATAGAGACAGAGACAAAGATTTCGAAAAAGAAGAAAAACCCAAAGTTAAGAGAAAAGCTGCACCACCCCCGCTGGATTTCGTTCAGTTGTTGAAACTCGCCGAAAAGAAACAATACGAACCGGTAGAAATCAAGCCTAAGCCGAAAGTGGAGGAACCGGAGAGATTGATGACGAAGAAGCAAATGAAGGAACACGCAAAAGAAAAAGAATGGCGAGAAAAAAGGGAACGAGGTATCACCGGTTCGAGCGGCGATCCTGCCAATAACGAATCGAACAATAAAGTTTCCAAACCAAGTGCCAATAAAATAAGCAAAATAAATGGAAAAGCGAACACGCCGGAAGTGCCGGAAAAAGCCTTAACGAAATTACCTCCGATTCCGATCAAAAAACCTACGTTAAAAAAACCAGAGAAAAGTAACAATACGATTTCGACATCCAGCAGAACTCCAACGGCATCGTCGACGTCGACGAAATCTTCGGAAAAGGACGAAATAATGGAAGAACGGAAGAAATTGGAGGCGGAGAAACGGAAACTCGAGGAAATGAGGAAAGCCATCGAAGAAGAAAAACGAAGATTGGCGCAAAGTAAAGTTAAAAAGGATGACGGTGGGAGTAAAATTCCGGGTAAGGGCTTGGTGAAATCAAAAAGTGATAGACCAATGGCTTCCTCAAAAGACATCAAGCATTTCAAGGACGATAGGAAACCCAGGCCATTATCTTCGGGTGATATAAAACAATCAAAGCCGTCTCTGTCCAATGGCAAACCCAAGCAATTCCCACCAAGTGATGTTCGTCCAAGTATAAAATCCAAGTCGTTATCATCGGCCAATAATAAGCGTAAGTTGACGGAAGGGATTGGTATTTTTAATCGAATAAATATTTTTTATATATAACGTCTACATTCTTGAAACTGAAAAGAAAAACACTCAAATTCGATGGATATTAATTTCTTGTGGGATGAGATTTGTGCTATTGAGCGCAAAAGTATCCTTTTTGTGTGACTAACGGTTCTTTTTTGCAGGACGACGCATTTACGATGACGATGAAGAGGAATACGATTCGGAGCTCGATGATTTCATCGACGATGGCCCGGAAGAAGCAGGAGAAGACTACAGTAAATATATTAGCGAAATATTTGGATACGATAAAAATAAATATCGTCACGTCGATGACGATGATACTGCCATGGAAAGTAGCTTCGCGCAGCAACTTAAAGAGGAATACGTATCTACCAAAATTGGTAAGTTTTCTTAATTATATATATAAAAATACTTTAATGTTAAACAGTTATCCAATTGAATTCGTGAACAGAATTATATCGACACGAATTGAAAATATTTATGTAATTTATGTAATTTCGGGTTACCTTTGAACTTTGTGGCCTATATCGGAGAGTTACGGATGTGACAAATGTCAATAAGCACGCGTTAAATTATTACGTTACGCGAACGCCTTTATATTTTTATTGGTAAAGGTTTTGTTGAAAGTTATTCATGTGTGAACTCTTCAGTCTATATTTATAATGTTTTACACGTGCTTTACGGTTTGCGATTGGATAGTTTATAAGTTTTTCGAAAATTTGAATTTCCAACTTGGAATTTATTTTTCCCTTTTCGTTTCCGTCGACAGGAATACTGGAAGATCTAGAGGATATTCGCATGGAAGCCATAGAGAAGAAACGAAAAGCTATGATGCGGAAAAAAGCGAAACAAAAGTAACGAATGTGGCAAAAAGTAGACGAAGTAGCTGCAAATTCTTTCCAATAATTCTTTCGACCATATGTATCATAAACACGTGTATGTATATATTTTTACATACTTGCATCGACCATACCCGTTTTATATAAAAGTACCATGTACAGATACCTTTAACTATTATTGCGAACATCACACTTATATAAACGTTTACTTAAAATTTAACATGAATCATTGTTCTTTTTTTCGATTGTATGAGAGACATTTATTTATTTGTTATCTTTCATTCTAGTTTTTCCATGTTACCAACTTTAATACATTTCTCTCAAACAACTTTTTCCTAGACGTTAAACAGGAAATTCAGGGTGTAAATAAATTTTATCTGAATTTATTAAAAATGAAACATTTCGCTGAATAAAAGTAATTTTTTTTTTCTAATCTTTGCTTATTTCGTCAACCACTGTTTTCCTTATTCCCCTTCCTTCTTTATAACAAAAGTTTGTGACTCGGCCCGGATCTTACCGTTTCCACTCGAGTTAGAAATTCAAGGGCTAATTAAAATATGTATAAGAAAGTAATAAAATTTCCAATTTACAGGATGGTATTGTATAAAAATCAAATTACAAAATTGTAATGTTGTACAACGGTCTATGAAATTGTAATATTACTATAGTTAAAAATACATATCGCGTAATAAATTGTAGAATCCTTAGTTGGTATATGTTGTCGAGTAAATATTCTTACAATTAGTCATTTTAGAAAACCAATATTTAAGTCTTGTAATATTTTTCTCTATTTTTCAAGAAAAATATTATAAGTTTATAATAACTAAGAATTTGAAATATATATTATGTCATTGAAATATATGAATTGTAGCTGTAGTTGCTAAATTCTCTCAGTGTATGCAAAAATGCATCTTTTTGGTAATATCCTTATTATTATACATACATACATATATATGTATATACAGTGGGACCAAATGAGCGCGAAGAAGAAATTAGGAATTACGTGAGGTTAGTTTTGAATAGACCTACATAACCTCAAATTACATTATATTCATGTTACACTGTGTCGAAAACAAAGCCGGTTTTGCGGGTATTGAAATATCATCTTCGACTTTATTGATTAAAACCGCTTGGATTGCCAAAAACCTTACAAATTCACGTATCTAACTGAATTATGGTACGGCATTTTATTCTACTCAACCGATGAAAGAGAATCCCGACGGTCCACCTTGTTATCCTTCGGATTTAACGGTACTATCGTTTACCAATTAATCTTGAGCCATTTTTCTCATTTTAGTATTCCTTGATTCATAAAACTGAAAATGCTCACGAGGACAGTATTTGGACTTGTGCATGGGGTTGTCCAAAGAAAAAAAAGGATTCACCGTTGGAAAATGAAAATGAGGACTCACGGTAGACTTATGTTACCTTTCTTATCTTCTGTCAGTTTGGATTCGCATACTTTTGCTTTTTGCATTTAATATGCGACTCAAGTACTCCAAGTATCGGGGTCGCATTTTCAAAATTGGTTTGGAATCGCTTCCCCAAATACGTAAACGCAAAATCTACATTTAAGTCCTAAAACCCGATAATTCCATTTTTTTTTGTTCGAAATATACGATAGAGATTCCATGAGATCGAACGACGACGAAACGTCCGAATACGTTGTGACGGGATCCGTCGACGATACCGTCAAGGTATGGTCCCACAAAAATGGGAGTCTCGGTTTAAAACATAAATTGACCGGACATTCTTTGGGAGTGGTATCCGTCGCCATCAGCTCCGATGGGTATAGTTAGTACATTTTATCGAAAACTCGGAGATTTTTATTCGCGACGAACCGCACCCGAACGATAACTCGTAAATGTTTGTAGAATGCGCATCGAGTTCCTTGGATTCTAGTCTGCGGTTATGGGATTTAGAATCCGGCGAGAAAATATCCAGTATCGAAGTCGGACCGGTTGACATTTGGACGGTGGTTTTTTCACCCGACGACAAGTTCATAGTTTCGGGTAGCCACGCCGGGAAAATTCATTTGTATGGAACGGAGAGCGGAAAACAAGAACAAACGCTCGACACCAGAGGGGGAAAATTCACATTAAGCGTCGCTTACGTATGAAATCGTTCCTTTTAAATATATTCATAATTTTCAATTGGACGTTACGCTTTCGCTTTGGTTTTCAGAGCCCGGATGGAAAATATATCGCCAGCGGAGCTATCGATGGAATTATTAATATTTTCGATGTCGCCCACGGCAAAGTGTTGAGAACGTTGGAAGGTACGTTATACAATTTTTTTTAAACTTCCAGTTCTCTATTAAAAATATTGCAATTCTACTTTTATCTATACTTTAGCAATTACTTTGACATAAATTTTCTATATTTTTCCAGGCCACGCTATGCCAATTAGATCGTTGTGTTTCTCGCCGGATTCTCAGTTGCTTTTGACAGCTTCGGACGACGGTCACATGAAACTTTACGACGTGTAAGAAATGATTACTTTGTACGAGAAACCGATGAACGTGAAAAATCGGATTGGAAGAATTTTAAGTTTAGAGAAAAATTCATTCTTTTTTCCTTTTTCTTAATTTAGGAAAGATGCAGATTTAGCGGGAACGATGTCGGGTCATGCATCCTGGGTATTGGGTGTCGCTTTTGCCCCCGATGGGAAGAAATTTGCATCGAGTAGCTCGGATCATGCGGTCAAAGTTTGGGAATTAGCGCAGAGACAGTGCCTGCATACCTTCAACGAACACACGGATCAAGTTTGGGCCGTCAAGTACAGTCCTACCAAAAATAACACGCTCGTATCCGTATCCGAAGATAAAGCTATTAATATGTACGAATGTCCCGTTTAACGCTTACCATTTTGTAGATGTTGGGATTTACAAATAAAAACATCCTTTTTTTTTATCGCAAGCAAATGTCCTATAAGGAAATTTCCAAGAAGCGGCAGGGTCTCTGAAATATTTTTGAGCGTACAGTACGACCTCTCGATAACGATCCACGTGACTGGGTTTGAAAACTATTTTCTCTATACATTGTTAATAATGAAACAACTTGAGCCGTATCTAATTAACTTAAATTAAATGGAATTGGCATCTTATTAAGATCAGGTGTCATTTTCAATTTGAACAAAACAGCTTTTTATTAACGGAAAGGGAATGATCAATTGGATTGGACGATGAGTTACATTTTCTAATAAATGAGTTTTGCATTTATGAGCTATAAATTTTATTATATACCGCAATGAATATTAGAAATCACTCAAATACTTTTTTCCTTACTTTTTTTTCGCTCATTGTTCATATTCCGATAAATATAAAGTATATTTTTCCTTCGAAACGGAGAAAAACACATTATCGCCATGCTTAAATTCTAAATTGACACATCGACAAGTAAATCGAATAGAAGTTAAAGCAGATCAAATGTTTTCACGTAGTTTTAAAGGAACACAGAAGAAATATGTAAATCAATTAACGACCCTATGGCTTATCCAAGTTGGAAGAATTAAATTTAATTAATTCGAACTGGATCAGGGCAAAACAATTGGTAAAGCGAATAGGAAAATCAATCTTATCCGTAAGTATATACATATTTATCGAAGAAGCGTACTAAAAATATCATTTTTTTTTTATGCCGAACATTCTCCCTCTGAAACGAATTTATTAATCAAATGGAATGAGTTCATTCAGAGAAGACGCGTGGCGAAATTAATTGAAAACAATATTTTAACGATCCTTTCCATCATTGGGAAGAGAATTCCAAGTATCGAGGCATTTTGTTAGTGTTTTTCATTTGATCCGCTAAAAAGCTACCGTTCCATTTTTTGTTTCCAAATCAAAATTCTGTTTCAGCGATTAATCGAATACGAAGAACTCGCTTCGTATCAAAAACGTACACTCGGAAGGTTGCAAGTCACTCGGTGTTTCATCGACGAAATCAATCTAACAAATTAGAATCGTCGAAACTTTGCAACCTTGCGAACAATCGTGTTTGATATTCCATCGCATAAAGGAAGCAAATGGTAAACTAATATTAATGAATCAAAAGAAATTCATTTTTTTTTAAATGTAACATATCACAATAAATCCTTCCTAATCGTGATGAATGTTTGATCGAAAATTGGATAGTTTTCTATCATCAGTCTTTAAAAAATAATAATCTCCTGGTAGACGCCTACATTTTTTTCAGAGGCTTCTGTTTCGAAATAAACGAAAAAAAAACGACGATCTTACTAATTATTAGACCCTTCTGCATCTATCATTGTAAGAAGAATAATTATAATTGCTATCTCCTAACAAAAAAAATCCATTGAAAAATGGGAACGATTGAATTTCGGTTCAACCTATTCAATGATAATCTTACTTAAGAAATTCCCATGTACTTTTGGCGTAAATAATTTGGGATCTTGAGCTATCTAAAATGATAGTATAATAATAAATAAATTAGGGCGAAAGTCGAAGAAATGCTTTGAAAAAATCTATTTCGTAGCTTCTTTATTTTCTCTCAGCTAATTCCTAACTGGAAGCTTTGGAACGTATTATTTTTTTGTAATTCAACTTTCTTTAAACGATATTATCACAAAATTTTATTAAAAAAATGTAAAAAGACAATCAACACGTTTCTTGCAATTAAACGTTATTCTAAATAAGCTTAAGAATATTGCTAACAAAAATAAGCAGACACACGTTTGGCTGAGTAGTTTTTCAAGTTAATAATTAATGCCACTTTTCAATGGATTTCTTTGTTAACGGGAAATTTTTCCGTTCCTTCTCTTATTTGTTAATCTCGACAGTTATTATATACTATTGTGGCGTTCATCCAACTACTCCCTTATTTGTTTACTACGCTTTTTCTTTTACCCTTCACGCACCACAATTCATTTTTTATTGTATATATACATAGAAAAATTCAAATAAATACAATACGAATATAATACGTTAGAAATTTTTTGTTCGTTCTCTCTTTCTTTCTTTCTTTCTTTCTTCTCCAAATGATGAAAAAGTGAGATATTAATATTACTTAATTATTGTTGGTATTGTTATTTACACATTTTGTTAAAATTAGTGCGTAGAAAAGTAACTAGTTGCAATAATTCGAAATCAAAGCGAAGTTTCTTCTCGATCTTCAATTTGGCAAAGTCATTTTACAACTTAACGTCGTCTTCCCGTTACAAAAATTCGCTCAATTTCCTTTTTTTTATACATTTTTTAGGAAATTTTTATGGATCTTCATTCGGATCTTTTCTGTACTTCTTGGAAAAAATTTCGGTATAAAGCAAATGCTTGTAGATGGGAATGCTAGTTTCGAAAAGTCACATTCCACAATCTTGGGAATTTTTTTGTTAACGTCAATGGACGATATTTTGGAGTTTACAAAACAAACCCATAAAATAGTATTTTTCGAAGAATTTAAATAACAACGAGATACGAGAGTTCATTTAAAGTGCTCGTTTTAAATAACTTTCCCGCATTTTCCAGCCCTTTTTGTTAAAAATAAATTCATTTCCACGATGAAGTTGCCGTCTGAATTTTGTTTACCAATTCTTCGGCTATTTAACGCTATTTCTACCAAAAGTGTCGAGCGACACCTTTTAGAATTTTCATTTAAAAAATTATTTTCGAGGTTTACTCGATTTTTTTGAATTTCCTGCAAGCGGTGTTAAAAATGACCTTGCCAAGTTAAAGAACAATTCGAAAAGACCTACAACGAAAAGTCACAACTCAGACTCGAAAGAAGAAAAATGACTAGGTGACGAAAGAGAAAAAGAACCCTAAGAAAACCCTAAAGAAAATTCTAGACGGTCGTTACTCTGGCGGAACCTGTGACAACTTCCGTAACTTTCTGAGGTTCGCTTCCATGATCGTTTCTCGTTTTAACGTTAGTCGTTGGCATTCCTACTAGTTTGGGATTATAGTTAAAAGGTGGTACGATAGCAGAAGCTTGCGGAGTTCGAATACCGGTCTCGCTCTCGTTGGGGTCCACTCTAATGAAAGACCCTAGACGGGAGATACGCTTAGTTGGGTCGATTACCTCCGAAGGAGACGAGTTCAAAGACGAGGAGGCGGACTGTTGCTTTCTCAGAAAGACGTTGCTCTCGCCGATTCTCGACTTGGGGATCTTGCAAGGCGCGTCGTTGGCGCTCATGCCCGTGAGGTCGCAGGAGTTTCTGTACTTCGCGGTGGACGCTGCCGATTTCACCGAGGGTGAAATCACGGGAGTAACGCGCGTCCGAACCTCGCGTTGGAAATTCTCTTCGTTGGGAACTCCTTCGAACGTCGAGCTACGGAACAGACGGAACTGTCGAGCCGCCGACGTCAGGGTCGTCGTAGTCCCGGTCGCGGTCGACGTTAAAGTCGCGGTGGTCGCAACGGCTTCCGTGGCCGCTTTCGTCGCGTTCTCGGTATTCGAGGGGATCCACTGCCTCGTGTCCTTCTCGAAACGCTGTTTCATCTTGTTCTCCTCGACCTTCTTCCACAGACTGGCGATCTTGCTGGTCGCCTCTTTGGTTTTCTTCCCGTTTGGAATGATGCTCGAGTTGCTGTTTGACCTTTGACCGAGCGCCTTGTTCTCTCCCTTTTTCGCCTGCACCCTCTCGGAATTGTTTATCAGCTTGCTTTGTTGGACTCGCACCGAGATCTTCGACTTACCACCGACGTTGCCGACGTTCGCGATCGTTTTGGAAGCGTTCCTTTTGGGTTTGGCAATTTTACTGACGTTCGTCTTCTTGGGAGACGCCACCGTTGGCGTGTTCTCCACCTCGGGCTCGTCCTTGGTGAAAGTGTATTGCCTCTCCAGAGGCTTGGGGGTCTCTTGCGGGTTCGCCGAGACCGAGCGTTTTATCGGGCCCCTTTGTTGCGGAATTTTCGTGGCGGCCTTGCTCAGATTTGGATTGCTGTGGGTGGTGTTTTGCCGCAGAGTCGTGGCGCGCGTCGCTCTCACTATCGGCGAGGTGTTGCTCCGATTGATCGGGATACCGCTTTTCGACGGGGATGCCTGCGGCGTCGCCATTTTACGTGGATTCGTGTACAAGGCTTTTCTCCTGCCGCGAATCGCCTTCGGTTGGTTGGCCACCTCCGTCTCGGATTTGTCCGTGGCGTTGGAATCCACGCTGACGTCGCGACTCATGCCCGGTTTCACGATTCTCGGTCTCTTTATCTCTCGTGGCTGCGAATTCGATTCGCTGATGGATTCCTCCTCCGCCTCCGCCTCCTCCTCCTCGGCCTCCGGGTCCCGCTCTTCCTCCGAAACTGCCCTCTCTTCCGTGTTTTGACAAACATACGAGGAACTCGACACGCGATTTATCAGTTCCGAGTCCGAGACCAGACTCAGGGTCTCGCAATCGAGCAAAGAGGAGCATTCGTTGAAAGACTGAAGATCGTTACTCTCGTTCAAAGTGTTCAACACGATATTGGCGTTGTGTTCCAACATATTCTGCATCTCCTCCGTGGGAGTCTTCGATGGTTCCTTCTTCGGAGTCAAATCCGAATCGTTCAACGTTCGAGTTTGGTATCTGTCCTTGTTCTCGATCCTCTTCTTGCGATAGGTCATACCTATGGGCAATTTCGTGGGAATCGAAGTAGCCTTTCCTTCCGGTTTGTCTTCCTCCTCCTCGACCGCTTCGATCTTTCCGGTTAATTCCAAGGGTGGATTCAAAACTTGCGTTTGAAACCTCAAGCGATCCTCCCGCCGACGCTGTTTCGGAGTGAGCTTCGAACCCGGTGACCGGGCCTTCGCCTTTTCCTCCTTCGCTCGATCGCCACCTTCCTCCGTTTCCGAAGACTTTGGTATCATTTCCGACGGAATCGTATAAGTTTTGTATCTCTCTTTGGCGATTTGACGTTTTTGCTTGGGCGTCAGTGACTTCCGCGACGACTTTTTGGGCGTGGTCTCGACGGAACTCGAATGACACTCCAAACTCGTGGCGTCGTCCTCGTTGCCTTCGGAGTCATCGGAATTGATATCGTCGATTTTATCGACCGTCAACGGCCGATTCGTCGCCGTTTCGTTGAACTCGACGTCGATGCATAGCGTGTCGTCCATTTCGCTCACTTCGTTGAACAAAGACGGCGGGTTTATGTTCTCCAGACACTCCGATTGGCTCAAACTCGTTTGGATGCTCTCCGCGTAACGCATGCACGTGATGGACAAAACGTTGGCCACGGGTTTCAGCAAATCGAACACCGGATCGCTGCTGCAGGTCAAACTGTTGGTGTCGTCTTTGTCGTTGATCTCGGACGTGATGCTTTCGACGCTGATCATGCTGTTCTCTAAATCGCCACCGTCCAGCGGCAACTCGTCCATCATCGAAGGAGGTTTGACGTTTTCCAGATTCGAGTGACACTCGTTCAGCAGATTCTCCAAACTCCCGGAAGTGACCGTTTGGCACTGGTTCAAAGCGCGCTTGGCGATCATGCCAACGGGAAGCGACTTCTTGCGTACGGGGATTTTATTGGTACGAGCTGAATTTTCATCGAAACTCGTCGTCGTCTCGCAATGCTTCTCGACGGCCTCCGCCAATTTCTTGGCTTCTTCCTCGATGATTTTCGATTCCGTCATCTCCCGGTGCTCGCTCTCTTCGGGGATGTCGCTCTTGAACGACGCTATCAATGGCGCGCTTATGCTGATACTGGGAAACGAAACCTCGTTTGGCGAATCTTCGTTCCACGTGTCGCTGCTCGGAATGCTTTGTTTCATGCCAACTGAGTCGCGTTCGCGTATGGCTTCCGTCTGTTGCACCAACGTGGCCGTTAAACGGTCCAAGGACGCTATCATGGCATCCGGGTCTCGTTGCCGACGATATTCCTCCTCCTCGTGATGCTCCTCTTTTTTATCCTCGCGGCAAATGGATGTATGGGATTCGCTAGCTTCGTTCGCCGAGTCTTCCGGTACGCATTTCTCGGGAAGTTCTTGGCCCTCTTCTTTGGCCGCAGAAACGGGAAATTGGCGATTCGTCCCATCGACCGATTTACCGGATTTTATGCACAACTCCAACAGCGCTTGCTCCGATCGCTCGATGGAATCGACGCTACTTTGAGAATTATTTGGAGAATCCGAAGCTTCGATCGTTTTGCAATTCGATTCTTGTTCCACGCTGCAGAAAGTGTAATCGTCCATGCTCAAAGGTACGTTCGAAGCGAATTGCTCTTCCAGTGCCGTTTGCATCGAAATGGAAACCGATTTGCTTTCCGAATCCGATATCGTTGGCGACAGTGGCGATTTCTCGCACCTTTTTATGGTTACGACATCGTCCGTTGACTCTTCGTTCACCTGGAGAAAGAAATGCATGGATTTACGATACAAAGAATTTATTTCCAGTTCTTTACTCAACGCATCGGGACGAGTCCCCTTGTTTGGAGGAAACGAAGATACTTACCATTTCTGTCTTTTGAGACTTTTGTTCCTCGCTATTACTGTCAACTTGATCCAAAGCGCTGCTCGTCTGGTATCTCGTTAAGTTGCTAGATGTTTCTTCGAAGCTGTTTCGTCGGAAAGACTGTCGGCATCTAAACGGTAGTAAAAATGTATACTCTCGTTACAAGTAAATTAGAAATAATCAATCTTTGGATAAATTGCATTTTACTTGGCCATTTATATATGATATTTTGCCATAATTATTGTCACAATTTATTTGCCAGGGTCTGATTGAAACTTTCACGTTTGGACAAATAAATTTCGAGGTACAACAAAATTATGAAAAAGGTTTTTGCTCCCGATGCCAAAATCTAGGACAATTCGCACAAAACGGCAGCCGGAAGACGTTACGTAACTTACCTACTATTCTGCATGCCGATATTGATGCAAGCCGCGAGTAAATCATCATCGTCATCACCGTCGCTAACTTGATCGATGGATTCTGGGGAGCTTTCGATGTCGAAATTCGAAGACACCTCGTCTTTCTTCAAAATCTTCACTTTATTGACCTTCGAAGCGTCAAAGCCATTCTCCTTGACACCCTTCAATTTCCGTTCCTCCTTCGATTTATCCAAACTCCTTCTCAACAAATTCTTCGACTTGTTGGGATCATCCTGCAAGTCCGACGCCGAAGTGGCGCGCGACGAATTCAACGACGTTTCATGCGGCGTACCTTCGGTGTAATAAGTTTTAACGGTATCCTCTTGTT
Organism: Gasteruption jaculator; assembly: GCA_949825005.1. Taxonomy (NCBI): domain Eukaryota; kingdom Metazoa; phylum Arthropoda; class Insecta; order Hymenoptera; family Gasteruptiidae; genus Gasteruption; species Gasteruption jaculator. The sequence continues at coordinate 13,875,454 of OX463770.1, forward strand.
CGCTGCCAGTAAAATACGCCGACGACTGCTGTTTCTCGTCGTCCTCTTCGGCATACCTCAAACTATAATCCGTTGGCTGATCGAGATCGGTTTCCGCATAATTTCCAAAGAGATCATTTTCCGAATCCACGGAACTAGTTTTGCAATTTTTCTTCCCATTTTCTTGCTTCCCAACGAGGTTCTGATAAGAGGAGCAAGCGCTCTCCTTCTCGGCAGCGTTCAATTTGCTCGTGGCTATGCCTTGCAAGTTGTCGGACGAGGAATCGATGGAAGAGTGCATAAAAATTTGCGAACACGCCGCTTCCTGGTCGGGAGCCGACCACGACATGGTCGAGGTTTTCAATCGTTCCGGTATCGCGAGAGAATTTTTGTATTTCAGGGTATACTTCTTCTCCAAATTTTGTTTAAAGTCGTTGTGATTACCGACCGCGGAATGTAGGGACAAAGATTGTTGTTTCATTTGTTGCTCGGTGGTTAAGTTGATGCCGTTATTCAGTCGGTTGACCCTCTCGAAAATGGTATCGGAGTGCGTGCTCGTGATGGACCTCATGGACTCGCGGCTCTCGCTTCGCGCTACCGTCACCACCCTCGAGGACGAAGGATTGCCACCGTTTTGGTAGAGTTTCTTGTTCGAGTGGTGACCAGCGAAATTTTGCGCGGCGAAGGTGAACTTGTCGTCTTTATTGATGGGCGACGTGCTGGGTTCGATGTTGTCGCAAGTTTCCGCCAGATTCTGATCGATTTCTTGAGCGAAAGCCTTCTGCCTTCTGGCGTTCAACGTGGGCAAAGTCGGCAGGCCCAAACCCCTGGCCGTGGAGTCCAAGTGCACGAAATTGCTGCTACCGGGTCGCGAGCTGAGCAGGTTCTTCAGAGCCGCGCTGGAACCCATCGATATCATTTTGTGCTTCGAATGTACGAGGCTCCTCAGCATCGGCACGGCTCCCAAGTCCCACAACAATCTTTGATCCTGCTGACAGCGCGCCGACAGGTTCCACAATGCACCGCAGGCGTTGCTGACGACCGTCAAGCTCGGTGACCTGAGCTGTCGCAGAAGCACTTGCAAGCAACCCCTCTCGCGTACTATGGCTCTGTAATCCTCGCGCACCGCGATGTGACTAGACACGTTGCGTAAGATGCCACCGGCGTTTTCCACGATGGCCAACGTCTTCGACGGCGCTTTGTAGCTCAACATGTCGACCAGGAAGGCCAACGAGCCCTCCACCGCGCAAATGTCGATCTTGTTGGTGCTGCAATGCGCCGACAAGTTCCACAGCGCCGACAAAATTGACTTCAACGTGGATTCCTTTCGACCTTCCATCGCGGCCTTCATCAAACCGGTAACGGCGCCGACTTCTCTCAGCGTTTGTTTGCTGCTGGAATCGGCTCTCCAGGAGAGATTCCTCAAAACGCTGGCCGTCACTTGTCGCAAGTCGTCGCTGGGACTGCGCAATTGCGACACCAGGGCTTTCATGAATTCTCGGAAGGAGCACAACAGCGCTTTGTTGTTACCGTCCCCGAATGTCAAGTTGGTCAAGGCCATACCCGCGTATCTCCTCAAGGTTATGCAATTTTGATCGTCGCACTCGCTGCCGTGCGCCAAATGGTCCATTTCGATGAGTTCGGCGACCGCGTGCAAGCCGCCCAATTGACACATGGCGTGTCGATGCGCCTCGTCGAAGGACAATTTCATCAGGGCGGCTATCGTCGGACCGGGGTGTCTCTCCAAGTCGTCCGTCGACTGGTTCCTTTCCAAGGACATTCGCAGAGATTGGCAATAATCGCGCAGCTGCTCCAGGAACCGCAGCACGCGCGCCTCCCTGCGCCCGGCCCTCTCGTCGCTCCTCGCGTGCACGACGTTGTGCAAGGCGCGCGACGCGCGCTCCCTCGTTTCCAAATCTTGTCCCGGTGCGTGGATCAGTTGCACCAGCAACGGCAGGCATCCCGATTGTCTCATCACCAAGCAGCTGTCTATGGAATTGCTCATGGACAACAACGTGGAGCTCATGTCCTCGCGGTCTTCCGTGTTTCCCAGCATCCCCAGCAAATTGTACACCACGTCGACTTTGGCACCCAGTCTGCGATGTCCTTGGATCTCGGAGGTTGAAGTGACACCCGCGGCTGAACTCGAGGAGAAGCTCATGACGCTCGCCATGTCCTATTCGACACGAAAATTATGTTTCTCTTTGCTTTATTATATTTAATTGAATTCCACAATTAATTAACCACTTAAGGGGTAACACCACTTTATAATTTTGAAAAACTCGAATTTTTCCGTATTTTTTAAATTAATCCTCAAAATTTGGCCTTTTTTCGGACCTCTAGAGTGGTGTTATCCCTTAATTATTTGAAAAAAGGAAAACGAATTTTTCCAATTTTCTAATCTACACAAATTTTTAAAGAAAAGACAAATCGCTATTTTCCAGATAAACTGAAAAGCAAAAATCCAACTTTTTTAATACCGGTTTACTTTTTTAAATGAGCTGACTCTCGAAAAAATGTCCATACGGTAATCGTGCAATTGTATGTTTCTTGCTAGAAAGATCTCAGAGTCATTACTTTTACGTGTTCTTTCGTCTCAAATAAATCTCTCCGAAATTTGAGCGAAAAAGTGACAGTACCAGAAAATCAATTTTTTGTTTTCCGGGAGACTCACATTATGCGTAGATGTTGGAACAGTTTGATTTGTATTGAAACCCATTTGTTGGCCCGACCAAATTTCTCTTTTTATCGGCCAAGTCTCATGAGACATCGAGGATAATCTCTGGTTTTGTAGACGCGTATCTCCTTTACTGTCATCTTCGCTGCTTCCTTCATCGTTGTAATATTTACTTCCTCGCATGTAAAGCTAGCAAATGGATGAAATCGAATTTGCGAAATTAAAAAAAAACCGAGCTTAGGCCACAAACTAAACGGCTCGTACGTGGGAAATTATCGAAAGCGTGGATCCAATTGGAAAAATGTGTTAGCTGTGTGTACGTATTTACATACATGTAAAAAAGCTTATACGTAACTGCAGCTGCAGCCGGAACAATTGTTTAAAAAAAAAGAAAGGCACTAGGTGTATTTTGACACTCCCCCTACCGCGTTAATTGTGCATAATCAAAAATCCAAAATCAGAAATATAGAATTTTAATTATAATATGTAGATTTTCTCAATTAATACCAAGTTCTAAATTACAATTTAAAAAGATTATTATTTTTCGAAACCTTTGGTAGAAATATCATAATAGTATTAAAAATACAAATTTTTTTCAAGATCAAGCCTTAAAAAAAAGGGGAACAGTTGATGTGTCTTTTGAGGTGGATAAAGGGCAGGGAAAGAGAGGAAGTGCAGGGTAGTAGTGAAATAGAAAGAGAAAGGGAGAATGAATCCCACGTAAAATCAATACCAGGAGATGTAGCGGCAGCAGCGGTAGTAGCGATAGTGGTATTGGTATTAGTATCTAGTAGTAGTAGTAGTAGTAGTAGTTGTAGTAGTAGTAGTAGTATAGTGCAGCAGTGAAGTACCAGAAATAGTATGGTAGTGAAGTAGTAGTAGTGGTAGTAAGAGTAGCGATATAGTAATAATAGTGATAGCGATAGCCATGGCTGAGGTGGTCATTGCGTAGTACTCCAAAGGCACGGGAAAGGCAAAGGGAAGGGAAGGGAGGTACACACCAAAGCCATAAAATCACATGTACGGGATGCACTCCCGCTGGAAATCGGTAGTTTTTGGAAGGGCGTGGAAAGAGAATTTGAGACTGACCTCGGGACTCGGTGTCGAAGATTTGTGTTCATCTTCTTCTTTGTATTCCGGTTCCATAATGTCTTCTTTATTCATTTCATTGGAGTTGTTGGTCACCATACGATAATTTTGTACCTTTGGGTACGCACATGGAATTCTTTTTGCGTCATATTGTTGTTTTTGTTGCTGCAGTTGTTGGTTTTGCGATTTTCGAGATACCAAGGCTTCCGCAGCTAACGCTGCTTCCTCGAGCACTAGGGATGCGTCTGTAGTAATATCGCCGTGCCTGTGGTTGTAGTACCTTCTCTGTACCTCCCACGAATCGCACGAGATACCTTCCACGCCGACGCGTTTTACTTCTGTTTCGATGGAATAAGAAGGTGCTATCGCTGGATGATGTTTTGTCTGCTGCACGTTTAATTCTTCCTGAAATAACAACATTTCTTTTCAATATCTTACTTTTTTTTAAATGATTAACGTTTATAATTAATATAATATCGTTTAAAATATAAATTTGTCACTTGAATATAAAAAAAATTCCGAATTTTCGAAAATAGATGGGTTACAAAGAAAATTATACATTTTTGGAAAATTTAAGACACTTAGAAAAAAATCAAAATTAATATGGACAGGTATTGTCCATCCAATGCTTGAAATAAAAAAAATCCCGTTTATTGAAAATTGAAAAATTATTTATATATTTCAATTGTGTAATGGAAGGTTCAAATAATTTAACAAGCCTCCACATTTCACACACGCACACACACACACACGCACACACACACACACACACACTTCAATCTGCGATTCCCGCACCATACATAGGACCAATTGTACATTGTTTTTGCGACACTAAAGTATATTTTAGGCAAAAAAAAAATCAATTTTTTCAAAATCCTAGAGTGGTGTTACCCCTTAAATTTCGTCTTTCATTCTTTTCTTGGAAACCCAGAAAATTGATTCCATTGAAAGTATAAAACTGAGAAATTGCAAAATGCAATGTATAAATGCACAAAGAATCCCTTTAACAATAAGGAATTCTTTTGAAACGAATAATAAAAGCTTGAAAATATCAAATTACGTTCTTCCAAAGACTCGCAACGAAACCACACAAAGGTGAAGAAATAATAAGTTATCGGGTAGAAGAATGACGGAAAAGCGCGATTCTTTGGAGCAATTGCATTTTATAAAAACTGCATAAACGCAATGCAAAAGAGAAAGAGATTGTTGCACGCGTAGGATGTGACTTTACATGAAATTACGTCGCGACGATAATCCAGTGATGCGTAAATTTTGACCCAATTGGCACCGAATCGATTAGAAAAGAAAAAAATGTAAGAAGAGAAAAAATCTCGGTATTATAATAATATTATATGAATCTAGGGAAGGTCAGGTGCGCGCGTATCAATTTAGCAGGTGAATCGCATCAAAAGTTGCACCTGTTTTTGATAGTTACGTACAAGTACAGGTGAACTTGAGGAGTTGCACGCAAGAGTTAAGAGATACTTCAAGAGTTGTAATTGGATGCTGAGGGTATTATTTACAAAAAGTAATCACGCACTTTGCCGTATTTCTCTCTTTCCTTTCTCTCGGTTACTTATTTTCCCTCCTTTCTTTTTCAATGCTCATACGGGCAAAGAAACGGAATTCAAACTCTTAACGCATCAGTAACAACGGAAAAAATTGAACGGTAAGAAAAAACCAAAACTTTCTCTTGTATGAGTTTCTACAAATTCCCACAGGTTCAATTAGAGTTATTAAATGGGAATTACTGAAACTTGGAAATTTTTGTCCTTTAAAGAAAGTCCGTGATTCCGTTTCTAATTTCAAATGCAACAAGTTTGTCAAGGGGTAACACCACTCCAGGATTTAGAAAAAATCGAATTTTATTTTTGTCGCTTAAAATATACCTTAGTGTCACAAAATTGATGTACCATTGGTCCTATGTATGGTGCAGGAATCACGGATTGAAGGTAAAATAAAATTTTCAAAGACTAAAGTACTTTCAAAACGCGATTATCTGGAAACCATGTTTTTCGAACTGGGAGAATGGATTAATCGGAAACTATTGCATGGATCGGTTTGAAATTTCGACAGCAGCTTGACAATTACATTCGTTACAAAAGTACCTAGCCATTTTTTGATTCGTTGTAAATTTTTTTTATAAACAATTTGCTGCTCATTTTTTTTACCGAAAATCGAATTTTTTTTTCATAAGTGTGCTGTTTTTACAAAAATCAATTTTAAAAAAATCCCTACGTACTTTCATGGGCAATGTCATACAGATTAAGGAATTTTGTGGTTTTTTAAAAAAAAAGGCGATTTTGAAAAACGACCGTGGCACCACCATTTTGCAACAAAATGTCGATAGAAAAATTTTTTTTTACACTTGAATACATGTTTGATTAATTGTCTGAAAAAAATTTCGAGTCCCTTTTTCGTACTTTTTAAATTAATTCTCAGAGTTTGGCCTTTTATCGGACCTCTAGAGTGGTGTTACCCCTTGCAGAAAATTCGTGATTCCATTTTTAATTTCAAAAGCAACAAGTTTATTAAGTTAACGTTGCTTTCAATGGTAAAATCAACTCAATGGCTCGCGAGATATAACTTCATTCCAAGAAGGACACTACATTTCTCGAATTGAAACGAGTTTTTAGAAACTAACTTCGTTATGATTAAATCAACAAGAATTGTTTATTTTTCTGAGGCTGAAGTATCGGTAGCGTATCGGTATCTCATTGGACGTTTCGGTGCAATAAGAAAATTCTCTCGTGTCTTTGATTAGGAAATCCTGTTGAGTATTAATAGTAATTATTAACAATCCTGTTATTTTGCAACTTATGAAAGCCACAAACGTGGTTTCAATAATCACAAGATTTAAAATCTTTTTTTGGGGGGGAAGTTCTAATTTGCAAAAATTAGCACTTCTCGTGATTCCCATATTGTAGAATTTTCGAGGCAGAAAAATTCAAGGATGCCACATTTTTGTGACACTGAGAAAAAATTCAATCGGTAATGGATCCCTAAAATTATAATTTTTCATGTGCCATAATTGCAATGCTTTATAATTACCATTGTTGTAATTCAAGATATTTATTGAGTGCACATTCTTATTCAATGAATTTCTTTTTTGATATTGTAGCGATTTCGGCAATTCTGTATCTTTCTCGATGGTTGATACCAATCGGACCGTAACGTATTACAAAAAAAGCTGAGTAAAATATAGAATTTTTTGCTGATTTACCAATTGACCGAGAAACAAAGCGGTTCTTACTGATTTTTCTAATACAAAGATTCACGTAATAATAAATTACGATCAAGATAATTCTCAACCTCGTTGAATTTTTATTTGGAAAATTACTATATAACGTTTTATGACAATTACAAAAAATTCCACATAATCTAAAAGTTGCAGATGATTAATTAGCCATGGTACCTCAATTTCAACATCAAAGGTATCTTTAAATCTTACTTTCCATAGTTTTGACAATTGCGAATTTCGAAATACGCACTATTATTATTTCCTATAATTATCAACTTCATTTGGAATATTGGACAAACATGCGTTAAAAATTATCGAAATTCCAAATAATCGAAAATCGCGGATAATTAATTAGCCATAGCATCTCGACTCTACCGGCAACAACATTGTCCAAATCACCTTTTTCAGAGTTTTGACGGTTGCATATTTGGAAACGTTATTAACTTGACTCGGGGTATCGGATATGTACGCGGAATTGTTGGCACGTTTCTGGAGTCCATGGATGCCCTCTTCCTTTTCACTGACACCATCCACAAAGTCCTTTTCCAAAATCAAACGCAATCTGTTTCGCTCGGTTTTAGCCAATTTGCAATCGGTTTTCGATAAAGAATACTGTCCACTTCGCGGTAAGGGGATGAGAGACGTGGTTTGCTCCGAAGACGACGACGATGACATCGTTTGACTTTGTAAATGATTTTTCTTATTTTTACCAAGCATCGCTTTGACTTCGTGTTTTTTTTTTCTTGGTCTTCCCTTCACATTTTCGAAAACGCACTTATCCAGCGAGAGGACGAGATGAAATAAAGAACATTCACATCTTCATCTTTACGCATTATTGCAACCCCATCGAACACCCTATTTACTTCCCTATCGATTTACCCGCACGCAGGCGCTAAACCAAAGATTTTTGAAATCTCTCGCTCTTCTTCCGTATGACATTTAGTAGCTTGCCAACTCTTTATTTTTATAAACAACAAGGACTTTGATGGAAAGATACAACTGACCGTGAGTCTCTTATATTTCTATCTCCGCTTCCTTCGCGACCAAGAGAGTTGGAACAAAAAAGTGTCACTCCGTTTCAGAAGAAACCGTGCAAGCCAATGAGATGCAAGTGAACTCGGAATCTTGCAATTTCCTGCTACCAATTAATTAACACCGTTATCACTTATCGCGAGGTTCCACTCGTGCTCGATTTTTGTCTCGTCCCCTCGTTTGAAGACTCGGCAAAGGACCATGGTGATGAAATTGGTAATTGATCAGAAGCCGCGGCATTCGCATCGAAACGTTCGAAATTGCTGTGTCGGTAGAAATAACTGGCGTAGGTTCAGGGATAGAACAGCTGGGCTTGTCTGGGATGCTGTGCGCCTACACTGACTCACTCGCTACTCACTTTGCTTTTCTCTCTTGCACTCTGCTGGGTCTCTCCTCTTTTAGCATATCCCTGTCCCCCCTATCTTTTTCCTCTCATATACATACGTGTGCTTTTATTTCTTTCCCTTTCTTTTCCAGCGTGTTTTACGTTAGTTGGATGAACGGTGTGGAAGTTTATCTCGCTCTGCTTTTTTATTCCTGCTTTTCCAGTGCACGAGACTTTGTATTTGAACCCTCCATTCTAATCGCCCCCTACTTTGTCCCCTCTCGCATGAAATCTATCCCATCCCGCCCCGTCCCATCTATTTCCTTAGGAATAGTCGTCAACCGGTTTCGATTTAAAAAAAAAAAAAAAAAAACGACACCGATACGACACCAACGTGTCATTTCAAAGATCAGCCGATGTTACACGATAGTTTTTCAGGGATCTATTTCAAAACGCTCATGATTTTCTTTTGTAGGAACAATTTCTAGAAAGCTCGTGGGGAAAGTTCTTCGTTCAGAAAATAAATCAACTTATTTTCGATTCGATACGTTTCTACCTATAATTAAGTGTACGCTTTTTAATTATTATTCTGATTTTGACCTTTTTCTTCGCTTTAGGGGGCAGATAATTTTGTTTAAAGTGTCCAAAATAGGCGCACTTCTTCTAATCCAGCAATGTTTGATATATCCCATGTTGAAAAAAAAAATTGTCAAAAGCAACAGAAGTGGACCAAGAGAGACCAATATTACAGTGGGCCCTCGACTTTCGCATACAATTGGTTCCTCGAACGCAAAGGCTTACAAAATTGAATTTTCTAAAATAATAGTGCGAAAGTAGAACGCGGGAAAGTCGAGGGCCGTCTGTAAGTCCAATGAAAAATGATGGTGTCCGTTGCATTTTTCCAAGTTGAAATAATGAAACATTGGAGGATTTATTCGACAGGAAAAGTGTTTGTTTTAAAAAATAGTAGTTGTCGAATTTGTAACACTTGTTTGACTCGACTCTGCGGAACATTTGTGTTTAAAATACGAGCCTGTATTTTTCAATTTTAGACGATTTGATGTTTCGTCGAGAAATAAAAAATACAAGGAAATGCAACATAACGTTTCCTGTCGGTAGAAATGTTCGTTTTGAGTAAACCAAAGTATTTTGGAATTGCCCAAACCCTCGGTAACCCGATTTTAATAGAACTTAAAAATAGACTAATTCAAAATAACTCAAGAGACACTTAAGCCCGACTTGGAGCACTGAAAAAATTCGTTGGAAGCCCGACAAAGGGCTTCAAATGGTAAATAATCAAAATTTTGTAAGGTTAAAGAAAGTATATTTCTTTAAAAAAAAAAGTGCGTATTTAAAAATTCATATTTCTGAGTGATAAATAAAAAGTCCGTATAAAATAAGTAGATATAATTAGCGCGGTAGAAATAATGGTATAAAAATGTAGCATTACATGTAACTTATTCAACGGACTAGAATTCCCGTTAAATTTTGTACTCCGATTGTATCTCTTTCGCCTTCGTTCGTAAATCCTATTTTTCAAATTCAAATTGTTTCGTAATTAACTCCAGCGAGTATTGACCGAGCCTTGGATGTGAAATATGAAATCATACATTTCTGAGCATTCCCAAGACTACCCAAGACTACAAAAAATATACAAGGTGAATAGAATTGTTTCATAGAAAGCTACAGCGAGCTTCCTTTCTTTGTACATTAAGGGTGAATTTAGCTGCAATAATGTTTCAATGGTGAGCAAAATCCCTTGGGATTTGATCCGACAACGCCATTTTCATTGGATCAATAACAAGGGGGAGAAATGTTTGGTTGGCTCCGTATATGCAACCCCTCATGTGAATTAGGAATAAAGTAGAATCGCGCATGTGCCAAACGAAAACTTCGGTCACTTGATATCAAAATTCACGGTTCCTTCCCCTTTGATATCCTTGAACTTTTATTTCTATTTTTCATCATCCATGGGTTTTGCCAAGGTTTTGCTATTCACCCTTTGCTTTCCCGAAGGGTACTACTTCATTGCAATTTCATTCGTTTAAATGCAATTTTCAATCGAAAGATTTGCAAATTGCACGATTAAATCGTTTTTTAAATAACGTCCCGAAAGTACCTTTCGTTTTCTCTTTTGTGCCATTCAAAGTCTTGGAAATAAAAACGGAGAGGAGGAAAGAACCGTTATTGAGTGACAGTATGCTTAATTATTAAAAACCCAGCGTTACTATTCTTGCGGCACTTGCAATGCAAATTGTACAGTTGGAAACTTGAATACAAATATTTTTTTCCGAGGGATCCATATTCATTGTCAATGTGCCCAAAAAATTCGACCTTTGGAAACTTTTTTTTGGCACTTCGGGAGACCTATATTCGATGTATTTTTTTCCGAGGAATCCATTTTCATTGTCAAAAGTTCCAAAATCCAACGGGAAATACCTTTTTTCCTCAAAAAACCTACTTTTTTCCAACTTCCGCTGGGATTTCATGAAATTTGACCTTTGCAATCGATTCGACGGGAAAAATTACCCCTAGAAATGACCTGTCCAACCCCATTTTTAAAACTTTAATTTTTACCGCATTTTTGGGAGAAGGGGAAGGCATGCCCAAAAAATCGATTTTTGGGAACTTTTTTTTGGAACTTCGGGAGACCCATATTCGATGTATTTTTTTCTGAGAAATCCATTTTTATTGTCAAAACTCTCAAAATCTAACGGGAAACAGGATTATTCCCCAAAAAACCTACTTTTTTCCAACTTCCGATGGGATTTCATGAAATTTGACCTTGGGAATCGATTCTACGGGAAAAATTACCCCTAGAAATGACTTGTTGAACCCTATTTTTGAGGGAAAGGGTAGGGTATGCCCAAAAAATTCGTCCTTTGGAAAAGTTTTTTGCGCGGATTTCAAAAAAAGTTTAAATTAACCCTCGAAAATAATTGGAAATTCAAATTCTTTCCATTCATTCATTTTTCATAAATCTTGGTGAACCTCGGAGACGACCAACAATTTCAAGATTTCTTTTTAGAGACGCGTTTCCTTATTGCGATAAGAAAGAAGGGGAAAAGGGGTGAATATCCTCAATTGATTGAAACTCACAGGATTTATTGGAAGCCGCCAAGCTAAAAGTCTCGTGGTCAATTCACCGGATTGGATACTATTCTCTGTGGCTTCGAAGTTCCGGCTGAATTGAGGATAACATCTGAAGTTTCTGAAACGGACGAAACAGTCGTTAAGAAAGTTTGATCGGAAAACAATGAAGCGTTATAGTTGTTTTCCGAAATAAATCAGATGAAATTCAATTGTGTTTGGAAAATGTATTATTTTTGGAAGTAGTCGGATATTTTGCATAATTTATAATCGCGATTTCCAACATTACTTACATCCAATGCGAGCTCTCTCGATACGGATTTAGTTACCGAAGCGACAAAAAATTTCTTTAACAGATCTATCGAATATTTGTCGTATCATTGCTGCTACTGAATCAATTTGATGTTTTTCAGTTGGATCGATGTAGTTAAAATCTAGAGCTTTTTTCAGCGTGCATGAAAAAAAAACTAGGTACGTCAGTTCTAAAACGTAAAAGTAAAACTCACTTATGATCCCCAATCAGATTCCTTCCATGCTCGAACCTGCTGTTAGATTCGCTCTGTTTTACCACATTGTTTGTTAATATCCTCCCTGGAAAACAAAAAGAAAAAAAAAAAACAGATAGAAAATTATCAGTTTCGCTCTTTTTTGTGTGGAATTTACAAAAAATTCGATACAATCTAAAAACCCTAAAAAATTATTATTGAGTATACATCGTTATTCAATGGATTTCTTTTTCTAGCGATTTTGGCAATTCCGTATCTTTCTTGATGGCCGATACGAAACGGACCGTAACGCATAAGAAAAAAAGCTGAATCGAATTAACTTACTGAAAAAGTCCATAAATCGAATAAAAATTGTAAGCAACACCAAGATCATGGGAATCGTGAGCACTTGGAAAAATTATGGATTAACCTTCTTCATTTGGAAAACACTGTGGCTAAAATGGGATTTATAAATATAACAAAAGTGAACGAACAAAAAAGGAACTTTAAGGAAACTTATTGTCGGAGTCCCGGAATTTCAATGATATAGAATTTAGTTGAAACCGAAGCTTGCGGGGTTAAGGACATTGAATGAAAATTTGACTCTATGATGTCCCTTTCGTCTCCCATCATTCGTGGGACGTTGAGAAAATCTAGAAACAAAAGAAATGCGATAACGAGTTTCAGTTTTCTCCAGGATATAGGTCGAAAGAACGATTTTTCCAATTTCTATCTTCGGATTGTGGATTCTATTTCCATACCTGCTTCGAATGGAGTAAATATAATTCGACATTTTTCAATAAATGTCCATAAAGCATGGACCAATAAAATAGCTAGCCCAAGAGAAAAAAATTTCGAACACGAAAGACACCCAAGTTGAATTGAATCCGATAGATAAACTGGATGACTTTTCGTCGCGTAGCCGTGCTACAAACTGATTATGGGGGAAAAGTAAAGGTGATGGTTTTATCTATCCGTTTTTCATTTTCGCCGATTTTCTTGTTTTTCTGCTTTTCCCAATGAAACTGGCGCCGTTCCAATTCAAGATGCTTCCTCGCCTCCTTCTTCCAGACGCCAGACTTAGTACGTACAAGATAGCAGTGAAAATCATTTACATCAAGAGAGACAAAAGGAAAGGCAGAAATCTTCACTTTAAATTCCAAATTTATATTCTATAGGAATGAAGAAAACACAATTTTCGATGGTTAACTCAATAACTCATTACCTCGTGAAGTAATGTCAAAAAAATTAGGATTATCAATTTTTGTAAGTGCCAATTTGGAAATTTGAAATTGCAAGAATTTCAATAAATTTGCTCCAATCGAATAATATATTGTAACTATTATTTTCTCGTCCTTTGCTCACCTTCTTCGTCGTGATTTGTCCTTTGGATCAACTTGAAATTGTGATTGATATCGGTTGGATCGGAATTATCATCAAATAAATCCGAGGAAAGCTGTCGCTGCAAAAGAATCGTTTCATTTGTGAGCTCTCGCACTTGTAGGAGAAGTTCTTCATAGCTTGACACTGGCAACGTCATCGCTGTAAATTTTCCAATTGTATTCCATCCCAACGCATTTGAATAATCTCGCTTAAATATTCATACAACCCTTCATCTGCAAAATAAAACGTATCTCACATTAGTCATAATATTTTGAGCAATTGCGTCTTCCAAATCATTTTTGCCTGATTATCAATTCTTCAATTTTCGGTATTTGACATTCAACGTTTCCACATTTTATTTATACGGATTTAAATAATTCATGAATAAATAATACGAAATAATTATACGTAATGAAAAATCAAAAAGGAAAAATATAGAATTATAATGAAAATAGACATTCTTATTTAATACCAAATTTTTTTACAGGCGCATAATTGCTCCACTAAGCACCTCCCGTTGTGGATTTCAAAAAGAAGATTAAATTAAGCCTCGAAAATGATTCTAAATTGAAATTTCTAAAAGTTGTCTTTTGACACCTTTGGTAGGTATTGAACATTTTATTTTCCCCCAAACAAAATTCATTTCCATTGCAAATATGCATTACTATATCGATTCAATGTGTTCCAAAACTCGTGCAAAAGTTATTACTTCGGTAAATTAAATGTCTTGCTAATTACAATACCAAAGCGATTAGGGGTTTGCCCATCGTGTGAAAAAAAAAAAAAAAAAAAAAAAAAAAATGAGCCAGCAAATTAGAAAAATACCCTGAAAAATCGTTACTACAAAGTACAAAAGTACCATCTGCCAATTTTTCTTCGTTACAACTCAAAACACTTTCCCTTAAAAACGAATACAGTGGTCCAAATTATTCTCTCCACTCGGAACGTGAAATTTCATGAATATCTCTTTTCCGTGAAAAGAAAAGCCTTTAATAATGCTTCTCTCACATGAAATGCTAGTTTACAGAATGGATACCGAATTGAGACTGTGATATTAGAGTGGATGGTGCCGTGGATATTTCCTTTTTTATTCTCAAATGGAAATGTTGCTTGGTGGCTTCGTGTTTAAAAGAGCTTTGTTTCGTGCGAGGGTAGTGCACCCTTTTTCTAGCAAAGTACTTGAGTACGAAGAAAAGTGCACCTACACCGATACATGCATTTATATACATACAAATCTATATATATACATATATTTGTATGTATATACATAGGCATCGTTTTATACATATATGTGACACGATCGATTGTCGGACCAAGCTAGAAGGAAGGTGAAGTAAGATATGTGTATGCACTTTTATGTGGTTTATGTTTGAACTTTTTTATAGCTCCAAGTGTGAGGAAGGGTGAAGGTGAAGACTTCAAGAATTGACCCTACATTGCCTTGCGGAGGATGCTGTGGTAACTCCTGTTTAAAGAAATTTTTTTTTATAGGAAGAAACCAAACTAAAGTATTGAAACAACAAAATATTGCAATTCGTTGAGTGCATAAAATACTGCAGTTCCAAATGATCCGCGTGTATCGCCAAAAATCGCTCACATTTGGATTTGTACATGTACTTTTCACTGAAGGTGCATTATTGCATTTTCTATTTTCAGAGCGGATAAAAAATTGCTTGATTTATTTATAGAAAATTAACTCGAAAACTGCGATTTCGAATAAAATTGCTCCTGTGAAACGAAAAATGACACAGCAAATTTTTCGCAATTCACTTTCCCGTGTATGCATTCGTGATTCCGCGAATAACGAAAAGAGACTAGAACAAGTTTATAATTTGAAATGTGCCAATTTCAGCTGGAACTAACTCGTAACGATCAGTGCATTGGACCTTTAAGAAAATTGACTCTGTACTTTGGCAAAATTATTCAAAGGAAAAGTTACGTTCAAATAAATAAATATGAAATTTGATGTTATCCCGCTGGGTGGGGTATGTTCGTGCAAAAGCTAATCATTCGCGTTACATAAATTGATCGGCATGTTCCAAGTTATGTAACATTTTGATTGACTCAATTGAATGTGTCAATCAAATTTATCATCCTTCATTTGAACGGGAACCTTGCAAGAACGTTATGAGTTCGAAGGAATGCTCATATATGGTATTTATTATGATTTTTGCAAAGAGTTCCAAAGATGGAGAAAGCCTTGACAAGAATGTCGACTGGTAGAAGGATCCATAAAAGTATTGCAATTATATTGTCTGCCTTCACCCGTGAAGTAAAAAAAGGAGTGACGCGTATCCTTCAATTGAAGAAAATATATGTACTTCCTATTAATTGTGATCTTCAAAGAAATAAATAGTAGTTTGGGAAAACAAATTTCCTGATTACAGGTATAACTTAAAGAATTTGTTAATGATTAACAAATCTGTGGATATTTATTGTATTTTTGGAACATAATGTCCATTAAAAAAGAAACATTAAGATTGTTTGGAGTAAATTTAATGTTAATGAAAAATTGAGAATTGAGAAACAGTGTTAATTCAGCTGAAAAATCATAAAACGCGTCAGCAATTTATTTGAGAGTTTCCTATCGCTAACGACACACGCTTATAAAAAAGCCGAGATGTTTGAGCGGATGAGATTTCTCACTCGACACCGATACGCGAGATCGAGGTTCGAATCCCGGTCAAGTACCTTCGGAAAATATTTTTCTAAGGGCTCCTACCCCTATTTTTATACCACAAATGATACCATACTCTAAATAATTAATGTGCATAAGTATATAATTATCTTGGCTTCGAAACTGCAATGCAGACTTTCCCGTGTATTCTCCCTCGATGCGTCCAAGTAATATTTTGTTGCTTATCGTAATGCCAAATTTGTAAGATTCTGTGAAATTTCGAAACCCGTGAATTGCAAATTTTTCTTACTTATTGTAATAACTCTTGCGGAGTAAAAAATGCATTAGAAAATACCTATGATCCGCGGGAGAAGAATAAAAAAGAGAAATTTTCATTCAAAAGGTACTGTAAAAAATTGCAGAATACAATGAGTGCACACAGCGTGTAAGGCTAATCGCGTTACATGTTACTTTAACGAGCATTAAAATATATAAGCAGAATCCTATCGTTAATATAAATCTTAATTGCGTACATTTGTGGAAAACTTAAGGAAGGAAAAAGAGAGAAAAAAATGAATTTAATGCGTAAACGCTGTAAACGTACACGTACGTCTTGTAAATTTCATGTTACAAATATCGTCTCGCTTATGACTTTGATACATACACTTTTATCCTGGAGGAAAAAGGAAAAAAGATAATGTTGGTAATAACGCTATAGAATGCAACGGTACAGAGTGTTCTTCCTTTTGTGCTCTGTCGTCCATAAACTGCAACTAGTTTTATTGTAATATGTGCATCAAGGAACAAAAGCTATGTAAACTTGAAAGCAGAAGGAAAGACAAGAACCGGTAAAAAGGAGAAAAATAGAAAAACAATGCTTTTTTTTTCTCCTAAGCTTCCATTCCTCTCATTACCTACTTCCGTTTGGCAATTACAAAGAAACCTGAACGCTTGCAGGGACAATGCAAGAAATGTTCTCTCAAATTTCGTAGCAAAAGTGTCCTGCGCGTGAAGAGATTTTTGTTAAAATGGTTGTAGGGAAATGGAAGGTCGGTTTGCATTAAATGATACCGTTTCAAAAATGAAAAACAGGTTTCGCGGTTCTTTAAATTTATGTCTAGTAATATTCGAAAATTTGGGATGCGAGAGAGAATCTGGAAACTGCAACGATGCACTTGTTCGCATCAATTTATTTGCTTGGGTACAATCATTTTCGTTATCTCCTTTTCCGTGTTCGTTGAATCAAAATAGGAAAAAACAGTGCCCTCAATGAAGTATCCACATTAATTGGAACAATTAACGCCGCAAGTTGTGATTCAAAGAGAAAATCTATTCTTTTATTCTATTAGATTGGTATCATAATGCACCAACTTTCTAGACAAAACAAACATCTGCATCTTCCGTTGAAGTTACATAGGAATAAAAGTGTGCCGATTCGGACTATTTTTCAGTAATGGCTCAAAAATCCCATACTTAAAAGAAGCTCGTTAGTCGCATATGCACCGTATGGAATTCGCTAAATGAATTTGTCTTCTCGCTGCACTCTCCGCAACGTAAAACTAGCAGATTTATTAGTTAATTTGAAATTATGAAATTCTTAGACCGATTTGAATTTGTAAATGGGCGATCTCCCCTAAAGTAAGATATATTAGAATTTCAGCGTGACTTTTTTGACAAGGGATTTAACAGGATATATTGAGAAATGTCGATCGGTGACATTAAACAGCCAAAAATGAATTGTCGCACGAATAAGTACCGAATCCTACATATTCATCGAGGTGATCTATAACGGGTCGAAGCTCTACGATATTCTGATTTCTTTATTATTATAATATTTTTATGTTACAAAAATACGAGATAGATAAATTGAAAACAAAACATTCGAAACTATTATGCCAAAGGTTTTGCATAACAATTTTTGCGATTGGACACCGAGTCGCCAATACCATTTTTCCCATTTCAATTAAAAATGCATCTTTCTTCGAAGCGAAGTGATAAATTGTGTTAATTATTCGATAATGAGAAGAGTATAACTAGAAAGGAGTATATTATAATACCAAAGTGCATAAATTGGACAAAGGTGAAAAGACCGCCCAAGATATAGATGTAGGAAAATATATAGTTGGCTAGTTTCCTCTAATTATTTACTCGGTGAATAACCTATGGAATAGCCAGTCGTTGTATTTTCTCAACAAGTTCCAACCATCATCGTTCAACAACTAAATCGTTTTCTAGACGGAAGATCGATCACGGTCGTAGTTCATGTGCAACCGACGAAGCCAGACATTTACGATATCTTACGGCTAACTTTATGCCAGAAACGTGCTGCAAGAATATATGACGCACTTAATATGTATATATATATGTACTTCACTGAGGGGTCTTTTAAGCCCTTTTTTACGAAAGGAAAAAATTTGTCCAGTGTACAAATTAAACATTACCTAATACATCACAATGATGCGAGAAGATTCAAAATTTAATAAATAAATTGTAGGTTATCTAAAAGAATCTATTATTCTACAAATTTGGATAAATTCTGTTCAATATTTCATTTTAGCTTGTTTTCACAGAAACTTTATATTTTTACTTACAATCTGTAAAAACTTGTAATATTTCGGATATTTAGTAGACCAGGAAAAATCGATGCGACTTATTCGAGTCAAAAATTCAAATTCGAACTTTAATAAAGATATCTAATGGGTCGAAAGACTAAACGAAAAAGGATTTACTTATTTATTATAAATTCCGAGTGCTCGGTGCGAGATAAATCAAAGATCGATGTTGAAAATTGAAGTTTTGGTTTCGGTGACACTTTCCTTTTACTTTTCAGATATTTTTTTACACCTGCATAAAAGTATAATGCAAATTATGAAGGTGCATTTACCAGGCAAAGTGATAAAACAAAGTGATAACTACACTAACAATATATGTATATAACAACTTTCAATCCCTTACTAAAATTTTCAAAATTGTATTACATTGCTCTTCAACATTATCTCAGACATAAACAATACTTTTCGCATGATATAATGCCACAGTGAAATTCTTGTGCATTGAAATTTTGTTGAATTGTGAAATATTTAAAATTAAAAGAACGCTGTTGTTTTACCTTATTGTTAAGAAACTCAATCCAATAGCACTAACGTCGATAATTAAAATTAATACTATTTGTAGCAAAAGAACGCGTACTTGATTTAAAAAACTCAGGAAGAAAACACGAAGAGCTGTGTCTCGTGGCACGGTTATACGAAAACTCATGCTTTTAGCAGTTTTAGCAGTAGTTGCAGCTGCTTCTATTGCTCCCACTCTCTTTCTATCTTCGATCACCAACTTTGCCAACGCGAATACACACTATCTATTCCCCTGAATTTAAATACATACACTAAATAAAAGAATCAAATTAATTGGCTCATGAATTGCTCTTTTTATACTATTTCCATGCTTTCACCAAAAACAGGAATGATTTATGAATTTGAAATTTTATGGTTCACATATCTTCAATGTCTGTAAAGAAAAGCTACACATCGTTGCTAGGAATTACATTTTATGGAATTCTTCGCTTTGAATTTTTGTACAGAAAGAATTTTTAGTGGAATTATTGGTACCTCTTTTACTTATTAATGCAATAAAAAGGAACTTGGAAATGGCTAACAAAAAAAAATAAGCGGACGTTAGATTTTAACTTCAATAAGCGAGTAATTAAATCGCTAACAGCTTATTTATTAAGGTGCAACTATTATATTTTTAAAAAAATCACAACCCTAACCTTGACCCTGGCAAAAATGTATAACTTAATTTTTTCCAAATATACAAATAACGTGATAAATTAATACGCAAAGAGATGGTTGGTTAAGCATAGATTTTGTTTCGCTTAAATTAGAAATTAAGGGTTTTTCTGGAAAAGATGAAGTCGTAAGGAATATCTTGATACTCTTTGAACCAAAAAAAAACTGAGTTCGCGTGCAATGGATTGAAATTTGATGTAAAGAACTCCAAATCTTTTTATCCCAAATACTCGAAAATGTTTATATTTGCTTTCAAGTGTCGTTAATCTAAAAGAGATTTTTATTCTGTGAACTTTTTAGTTTACGAAGGAGAAAAAGGGACAAAAAAACGTACAAATAACAGCAATCAATAAAATCTGGAATGAAAATGTAGAATAACCTTATATACAGTCGCAATTAAAGTTAATCTATAAATATGGCTTTTTATTATACATATATTTACTCGTTTTCGCTTCACAGCCATGAAATGAATGAATGAATAAAAATTTCATTAAGGACAAAAGCATTATAAAGTAAAAATTATATTACAATATCTTATGGTACTGCAATATAATAAATTTTCAAGTAGAAGCATTCCGTATCTTTCATTATTTGGGAAATTTACCTTAAGCGAACACTAAAAAGCTACCACAAGCCGAGGATGGTGGCTGGTAAGATAGTCGCTATCTGCAGCAATCTTGAAAGTTTAAGTATAAAAAATGGCTACCGGAACTTGAATGGCTTTGATCCTTAAGCGGTGTGACGCATCAAAGATAATCTGACTACCAAATAAGAAGTCGATAGTAGACAAGATGGTCAAATGTCCATTTGTACTTGTTTTCATATTTTTCTGTACATTTGGAAAAAAATAAGATACATATTTTTGCTAGGGTCAGGGTTAGGATTGTGATTTTTTAAAATATAATAGTTGGCCCCTTTGAATAACTTCTTAGCGATTTAGTTACTCGCTTATTGTAATTAAAATTGAACATTGCTTGATTTTTTTTTATATGAAATTTCCAAGTTCCTTTTTATCGCATTAATAAGTAAGAGTGGTACCAATAAATCTACTACAAATTCTTTCGGTACAAACATTCAAAGCGAAGAATTTTATAAAATGTAATTCCTAGCAACTGCGTATAGCTTTTCCTTACACACATTGAAGATATGTGAACCGTAAAATTTCAAATTCATAAATCATTCCTGTTTTTGGTGAAAGCATGGAAATAGTGTAAAAAGAGCATTAATGAATGGGTTTAGCATTAATGAAAGATGCAATTTTGGATAGTCACTGAACGTTCTTGGACTTTATACGACGTCGCTTTGTAAAACTTCTTTGTATTTTTCTTTAAGCATAGAAAATAATCCAGCGAGTGACGATAATTTTTTAAAAATTTACTACAATTTCATTGCGATTTATAGAATTGACAGAGGGGTGAAAAGACGGGAAGTAAGATCTCAAAAACAATAAATGTCAACATTTAATTTGCAAAATTACAAAAAATATTAAAAAAACTTATGTAGTACAAAGGCGTTATCGCTCGATTCATTTTAAAAAAGTCAGAAATTCCAAATTTCGATTCTTTTGTCTTCACAAGACTAATTAGTAATTACTCGCATGAAAGATAATTTTTTTTTAATAAATACATTTCTTACTGTATGCGATTGAAAAATTCTTCTAACTTCTCCGAAAATGCTCGACAATTAGGGGATACTATCGTTGGCTGGGATATATCCCTTGTATATTTGCGACATCGTTTCTTATGTTTTTTCAAAAAAATTTATAACAAAATTGCATGTTAAATAAGACAAAAAAATTCCCTCACCTTAATATACAAGGAAATGGACCAATTCCTGTTCCTTTTTTCTACAATATCTTTTCCTCCATCTTCATAATTAGGTTTGCAACAAAATTTTACGCGTATTTTGCCGCACTTTGTTTTCACTTGAAAAAATCATTCAAAAACATTAATAATCACACGCGTAAAGAATCGTATGTTTGGATATGTGTAAATACTTAAATACTTCCTAAATATAACCTCGCGAAATAACCTGTAACGTTCCAATGAATAACGCAGATATCTTTAGTTTACTCAAATTGCTGGCAGATAGCGTTGAGATAACTGTGGCACTGCAAGTTTCCATGAATCTTGATCGTTAGGTTCCATTTACAATAAAATGAAGTATCACGTGATGTGATTTGTTTACGTACTTGCAGTATGTATGTACTTTTCGTGACTTTTATCATTTCGTAGTGACCTTTGAAAAATAGTATAAAATTACTTAAACATCACTTTAGCGATGCAATAAGTTGGTTTATCAGTTTCCCTTATCAAATTTAGTTCCATTGTAATCATGTTGCGTAGCAGTCGAATAATTATCTACAAACCTAAGGACGTAAAATTTCATACCTCTGTAAGTTAGATATAATTAGGTTATGTGATTTGTTTTTATCGCCATACTTAAGCCCTTTACGCATGAAATGCCATAATGCCATAGAGCGCAAATTTAAGAAAATAGACTAATCGCCATAATTCTGCCATAATCGGCGATTGGCGCCAATTTTGTTTGAAACCAGCTTCAAATCAAGATTTCGTCCGAATTGCCCGCTTGATTTTCATAATTTTATTAATACTCGGTTTTTTTGTTTCTTTATGACAGTTATCCATTAATATGTTAATATTTTACACCAATTATTACTTTTACCTCAAGGTGAATATATGCGCGAAAAATGCAACCGAGAAGTTCAAAGAAAAATTAGAGAATGGGCCGCAATTTGAGGATTTCGTTTCCAATGATGATAATTTGCTTCGACAACCGTACGAAGGAAAGTTGAAGTTGGAAAAGGGAGAGAATTCTAGATTGAGGCTTCCACCATGGTTGAAAACACAAATTCCTATGGGGAAGAACTACGACAAAATCAAAACTCAACTGCGGAAGTTAAAATTAAGTACAGTTTGCGAAGAAGCGAGGTGTCCCAATATCGGAGAATGTTGGGGTGGAGGCGAACACGCAACAGCCACCGCTACTATTATGGTTAGTGAATTCTTCTAACATTTATAATATACTAATCTAACATCTATAATATACCAACTCCAGTTAATGGGAGATACCTGTACGAGAGGATGTCGATTTTGTTCTGTAAAAACCGCTCGAACACCTCCACCCTTGGATCCCGATGAGCCCGTAAATACAGCAACCGCAATAGCGGATTGGGGACTGGACTATGTTGTACTAACATCCGTGGATCGAGATGGTAAGCGTTTTAACGTACAGCACCTCTGAAACACTAACTGAGAATTTAGGGAGATTCGACGACTGAGAAATTCCAATTTGAAGCTTTGAAGTTGATATTTTCAGAAAATCGAACCAGATATATGTAGTTTCAAACAGTTTTATTTCAATATTTTTACAGATTTGGAGGATGGTGGAGCTAATCACATAGCAGCTACAGTTAGAGAAATTAAAAAAAGGTGAATTTTAAACAAATCACTGTAAATTTTTTCCCCATGAATCATTTGTACAATTTTTACTGGAACTTTATATTATCGTCATAAAATAATTTTATCGATATTTCGGTCTTCCAATTGTAGGAGCGATATCCTCGTGGAATGCTTAGTACCTGATTTTGGAGGCGATCGCAATTGCGTAAGGACTATAGTGAAGTCGGAACTCGACGTTTATGCGCACAATATCGAGACGGTGGAACGGCTAACTCCATTTGTTCGCGATCGACGAGCGAAATATAGGTAATACCACCTCGGTCCCGTAATACCAGTAGTATATTTATGGAACAGAGGCAAAAAATGAATCGACACGAAACTAAATTTGATACAGCAATTTTTTTGTAATTTCAAAATAATTTTTTCGGTTCGCGTTACAGACAATCGTTGAGCGTTTTGGAGGCTGCGAAAAAGGCAAACGAGGATTTAATTACGAAATCATCGATAATGTTAGGGTTAAGCGAAACCGACGAAGAAGTGGAACAAACGATGAAAGATCTTCGGAGTGCAGGCGTAGATGCATTAACATTAGGTCAATATATGCAACCAACCAAACGACATTTAAAAGTAATCGAATATGTTACTCCTGAGAAGTTTAAACATTGGGAAGAATTGGGTAGTAAATTAGGTTTTCTGTACACGGCGAGTGGACCTTTGGTAAGGTCCTCTTATAAAGCTGGGGAATTCTTCTTAACTAATATATTAAAAGAGAAACGTAGTAAAAAAAGTAAAGAGAATATTACAGAATGATATTAAAGGAGAGTTATGAATTTCAAATATTTTTTGAAAGACATGTAAAAAAAATGTTTCAAATAAAAACATGTTAAGTTGTTGAAGAATTTGTTTCGTTGTTTTTTTTTGTGAGAGAAAAATAAAGGGTGGAATTTTCTCCTTATTTCAGAGCGAAAAAAAGATTATTTTTAATGGAATTCGGATTTTAAAAAAGTACAAGTGTAAATTTTCCTGTAATGAATTTTATAATGAAAGAAAAAATCAAATAACTTGACAAAATTTATTCGGTATCCATCGCAACGGGATCCTCTGCTTGTGGATCGCGAGGGCCTTCATCCGCGGGTGGATCTTGCGGCGGTCTACTATCTTGTTCGACCTCCGGTTCGACCGGTCTTCCACGTTTTTCATCGCCTTCAATTTCCGACAGATAAACCGATGTAGTGTTTTCATCGAAAATTGTGAAATCCGTCCCTTTCCCTACTACTCCGATCGAAACATTCTAAAACAGAAAAAATATTCAAGATTTTTTTTAATTGTTTTTTTCAACTTTTTAATAATAACTATTTAATAGTTTGAAGTACTTCGTTTCTCAGATTTTCATAATATTCATATTCCTCGATATCCAAATTGTTAATTTGCATAATTACACGCTCGTTCGACTTCAATTCTCTTTTTTGATCGATTACATGCAAAGAGAAAAATACGTAAAGCGTGATCTTTACCTTTGTGGATAAATCCATCTCGTTTGGCAAAGTATCGCGTAGAGCGCGTAAACCGTGTTTCACGAGTTCGTCGAGGTCGCAGCTCAAAAATTCATTCAGATGTTTTTCCAAGTATGTTCTAGCGCTCTGGGAACGCGAACCAATGGCCATAGCTTTGCAATCGAAATAGTTGGCCGATGGACACGTCTGATAAATATGTGGCCCTTGATCCTGAAAAATTATCAATTACGCACCAGGAGTATAAGAAAAGCCGACTCGCGATAGTTAATCATTCAAATGGATTGTTGCGTTACTCACGTCATAGCCCGCAACTAAAAATCCTACGCCGTAAGGCCTCCTGTCGTATCTCTGAGTACAAGTTTGCATTTTATTGCCCAAAGCCGCGATTAAACGGCTGATGGGTAAAATATCATCATGAGAATATTTATGATTCAAACATTCCGTCCTCATATAACGACTGAAAACAACGGAACGAGGATTTTTATATTCTGCTGGTTACTATTTTGCCGAACGGCCATTTTTTAAGCTTTAACGATATAACTAATACGGATGAAAAGAAAGATCTAAATTATAAAAAAATTTTTTTCGTACCTCAACATTCTGGCATCCGCGGTTAATCCGGAAAATGTAATCCCCATGTGTTTATCTATAGGAATGATTTTCTTCTGATGGGCCGACAGCTCGGACGGCGCTCTTTTAAGAGCTATAAGTACCGCGTGCGTTTTATTTTTCAGCCCCAAAGTAGCCGATCCAAGCTTAACGGCTTCCATCGCATACTCGACTTGATGCAGACGTCCCTGTGGGCTCCATACAGTAACGTCGCTGTCATACTGGTTACGAAACTGAGGGACAAATAATTTTTATCGATAAGTATTCTCTTACGAACAGTTACGATTAAAGCTTAACGATCAACTTGAGCTCTTACGCTGAAAAAAATTGCTTTCTTTGAAAAGTAATGAAATTTTAGGCAATTTTGGATTTGAAATTTCAAAGCGTTGTTGTTTTAAAAAAATTTGCAAATAGTATGAAAAAAAGCGAAGGTCTATTACTATTATTATTAATATACTACTATTATTGTTATTACTACTATTATAAAGTATTTCTTAATTAATTAAAATCTTCAAACATTACTTGGCATTTCAAAAGGAAACATAACCTCCAAACATGCCGGATTCTTTGCTCAGGGTAATTCGTAAGACCCAAAGGCGATTAAGAAAATCATACTATTGACAACAAATATGAAATTATTCCTTACAAAATGTTAATTTCATTCATACTGCAACAATATATGTTTGGAAATAGGTCAGAAATTGCTCGAGAAGGTACAAAGACAAAAGGTTAAGCATTCTAAAGTAACAGGTACGATTTTGCAGAAAACGGGCACAATTTTCTAAATATAATCCCTTGTAATTATACGACTTGGCAATATTTACCATTTTCACTTGATCCTCCTAAATCGAAAGGGTTAGTGTCTTGGGAGTAATTATAAAAACGACAACCAAACTACTCCGAAATCAACTGTCATGCAATGGCGTAGGAGCACGTAGGAGTAGGAGTTAAAGGCAGCCCCGACACGACCGGTCGCGATAAAAGCTTCGGATTGGCTATCGCATCTTCGCGACAGCAATTTCTAACCAATCGTCTTTGAACGAAGAGTGGATAGTCTCGCTGATTTGAAATCGGCTTTATATCTTTCCGCGTTCCGTCTCTCTTTTTAGAATCAACAGCAAAAATTCGTCGTGGAGAGGAAAACTCTGTATATACCCTTACTCCATTTGTTTAATTAATATTAATCCGTCTTTTTTCTAATTCGTTGCGCAACAACAGTGCGCAAAAATGATCCCATAATATTGATATCGCTATAAATTACGAACTGTAGTTTAATTAATGCCGTGCTATTGAATTTGTCTAATATTTCTTGTTTTTTATGTACAAACGTTAACAACCTTCATCCAATTCTGCAGAAAATTTTGCCACTTATTTGGTTCTACGATGGAGTTTGATTTAGTCGTTCGATCTATAATAACTTTTTCTACGTTTCACATGGCAGGTTATATGTGGTGAAAATAATGGTAAGGTTTTAAGGAAGCACACGCAATTTTGGATTGTACATATTCATTCGTTATTTCAGGCTTTCGTCCAACGCGCTATCGTTGTTTACCAAAAACCGTGATAATTAGTTCGGTAGCGGCAAATTTTATTAATTTTCGTTATCGTAGAATAATTTTCCAAGGACAATTAGTCGATTTTGTCATAAAAATTATAGCAAAGTCGATGGTTTATAATCCGTCGCACAACAAAAATTGACTTCGTTTACAATGTCTACATCATTTTTAAACATTTCAGGGGGCAAATATATCGCAGTTGGAAAAAGACATCGGCGTGGACCAGTTTCCTCCGAACGAGCATTACTTTGGTTTAGTCAATGTAAGACATGATTTCTATTTTTTATTTTTTTCCCATGCGTGTCAGGGAAGAAACCTTACGACATCCTTCGTAAAATCTATAAGTTGAGATTTTTTTCTTATTACATACAATTTTGTCTAATTTGTCCCTGGAATCGCGATTGGCGGGGACAAAATTGGAATAAATCGTTTATACCCAACCGATATTATACGAGATATCGAAAAATTCATAAGCAAAATGATAGTAATATATTATAATATTATTATCGATCGTTACGTTCGAGACGAATACTCAGATACTAGCTACTCTTGTTAAATTTAAAGGATTATCAATGAAATGTATCTTTGCAGTTTGGAAATACTTGCTATAGCAACTCGGTATTGCAAGCATTATACTTCTGCCGGCCATTTAGAGAAAAAATTTTAGAATACAAAGCCAAAAATAAACGTAACAAAGAAACGTTACTCACGTGCTTGGCCGATTTATTCTACAGTATCGCTACGCAAAAGAAAAGGGTTGGTGCCATAGCTCCTAAAAAATTTATAACCAGATTAAGAAAGGAAAAAGGTGAGATTTGGAAAGTAAAAGTTCTTCATAAAGTAGCTAAGAAAATTTTCAAACGCGCTATATCCTTTTTATTTTCATTTCAGAGGAGTTTGATAATTATATGCAACAAGATGCTCATGAATTTTTAAACTTTCTTATTAACCACATTAATGAAATTATTTTAGGTAAGTCGCGAACCTCGTTGTGTTCTTCCAAAGAAATTCTAGCGAATCGTTCGACTTTCCGCTAATCCCTATTCGTTTCTACATTTTAGCCGAGAGAAATCAAAACAGACCGGCGGGCGGAAAAGGCGGTGCCGGAGATGCCGGTTCGCCACCGGAACCAACATGGGTGCACGAGATATTTCAAGGAATATTAACTTCGGAAACTCGTTGCCTTAATTGCGAGACTGTTTCGAGCAAAGACGAGGATTTCTTTGATCTTCAGGTTGACGTCGATCAAAATACCTCAATCACATACTGCCTCAAATGTTTCTCTAATGCGGAAACTCTTTGTAGCGATAATAAATTTAAATGCGATCATTGCAGTAGTTATCAGGAAGCACAGGTAGTACACAAATATCTTCTTTTCATAATTGACGTTATTTTCCGATTGTGCATGAAACGATTTCTACATTTTATAATAATACGATTATTTGTTTATCGATTTAGAAACAAATGCGAGTTAAAAAGTTGCCTTTGATCCTTGCATTACATTTAAAAAGGTTTAAATACATGGAACAGTATAATCGTCATGTTAAAGTTTCCCACCGAGTAGTTTTTCCATTGGAACTTCGATTGTTCAATACGGTACGTATTCTTACTAAAAAGAAGACAAAAATCCAGCTAGTATCCATTATATTTAAAAATTCATGCAGTCGATCGGTATGACGACGAGGCTGCCCCAAAGAGAAAAAAGAATATTGAAAATTATGTATACCTTATTCGTACATTTCTTTAGAAAATCTATATGTCTTATAATAATTATTAAATATTTTAATAATTATACTCCTTTAGAGCGATGACGCGGTAAATCCCGATCGCCTTTACGATTTGGTGGCAGTTGTGATACATTGCGGAAGTGGGCCTAATCGTGGACATTACATTTCTATTGTCAAAAGTCATGGGTTTTGGCTTCTCTTCGATGACGATATGGTTGACGTAAGTTTCAAAATTTCTGCTACCCTTAGAATACGATCAAGGATTTTTTATGACATTATTTTTGATCCAATGACAAACTTCGGTGATTCGTTGAAAAATAATAAGAATAACATTTTTTGTCTTTCTCTCAGAAAATCGATGCTTCGACGATAGAAGATTTCTTTGGTCTCACATCGGATTTACAAAAAAGTTCGGAAACCGGTTATATCCTATTTTATCAATCGAGAGATTGTAGTTAGAGTCGGTAACAAAAAAGAGAAAGCGAAATATTCATGTACATCATCCTACATAGACTCGATCATTAACTCATTTTGAAAAAAAAAAAAAGAAAAGAAAAAAAAAGTGTATGCGTACAGAATTACGAATCTGTTCTGATTATTACAAAACAAAGCAGTTCAGCGAATGTTATTATTTATTAAACAATTTAACTAATTGTATAGGCATTTTTCTTTTTCGTTTCTAGAGACAAGCTTTTTCTTCAGAAAGTGTGTTTTATACTTAAAGAAACGCGGAGAACGTACTGTTTAATTGAATTTTCGTTTTTAAATCTTTTCATTTGAATTGAAAATTAAAACTGTTATTCAGAACGAAAGAGAAAAAATCATGTTCGTGATAGTTGCGCGTAAGATATATTTATTTCGAATTGAATATCCAAATTAGCCCGTTTTCTTTGTTTTTTTTTTCTCTATAACATTAGCCTGCCATTAGAAAGAAACGTTAGAAATATTAAAGAAAATTTTATTCAAGATTACGAAAGTCTTATATTTCCATTGTAAAAAAAAACATTATGAAATAAAACGTGTTTAAAAAAAAATTATCCACTATTTTTTATCAAGCCTAAGAAATTGTTTTAGTTTTAATTATTCCAAATTCTGCTTATGCTGTTTAGGGATAGAATTTTAAACGTCATAAAAAGCATCAAATACTGTCATTTCGTCATTTCGAATTTTCGGAATGCGCAATTGAATTGGTCGAATATAAACGTGAAAATGTCAAATCTTTTTCGTTTATTATAAATATTTGTGAGAAACTACATAAATACTTCATATGTATGTTTTATATACAGTGTCCATATTTCATATAGGGAAGAAAAAATGCCAAGCATTTTCTAATTCTAATTTACAGACATAGCCGGGCTTAACTGTCTCATTAATTCATAGCATTCTTGTAATCTTTTCCTGTCACCAATTCTTTCGAGTGTTTTGGCAGCTTCCGTGAGCATTCCAGCGCGTTCTCCGGGCGAAGAGAGCAACAACGTCGGTAAATGGCGACAGGCTAAACATAAAGCCGCTGCATGTTCGCGTTCTCCGCTTCCCTGTTCTTGCGAGCGATCTTTTCCACATATTATCGATGGTTTTAAGTTTCTCTGATGGAGACTGCGATCCAATAAAACTTGTGTTTTTACCGGAGCTGCCCCCGCCATTATGCGTGCCGTTGCTTCGTACAAAAACACCCTCGTTAAAACCGACTGAAAGTCAAATGAAAATTTGTATCAATGTTTAATACAGAACGAGCTAATTCTCAGCTCCAAATATAATTGGAAAACATTGAAAAATTACGTGCTTTTGCTACAGCCAAAGAAAAATGTTCCTTAGGATAAAAGATTGAAAATTATGAAATTATTTCGCTATCGGATATGTTTATTTTCTTATCAACGATTGTCATAAAGAAATCAACTTACGGGAATGTGTTGACAGAGTTGACGCAAGCAAGCTAAATCTCGTTGAAAACCGGCAAGAGAGATGCATGCACCGGGTTTATCGAGTTCGTTTAACTTTTGCCACGAGGTTGTCCGAATTTCCAGTAACCAATCGCATATCCATAATTGAGTTAACTGAAAGATAATCAGAAGAAAAGTAATAGGAAAATTCATAGAAAAATTTAAGTTAGACCTTTATGATGCAACGATTCATGATAATCTTTGGATCACAAAGGGTTAACGAAAATAGCAAAATAAATATAAACCAACTGAATGGAAAACAAATTGTATGCAATACATATTGTTGCCATGACCCATCACAAGAATTGCACTGTAGAAGTATTGCACAGTTATATTTCATGCAATGCAACTACAATGCACACTCGTAAGAGGTAAGCAGCGTCTCAACGTATCGGGTGGTATGTTTCCTTCGATGCGATAAAAAAAAATAAGGAAAAAAAAAGATTGAAGTATCAAGTAGTTGGGCTTTGAACCTCCTCGGGCTACGATAAAAACGAAAAAAATAAAGAAAAATAAAATCGGTAAATAAGAAGCTCAAAAATCTCACCAAAACGTTTTGCGAAGATTGTTGCTTGCAATTGTAGTACACCATAGAGTGTTCGAGAAAAGCACCAGCTTGTTCTATGAATCTCAGCGATGACCTTCTCGACGAATGTTTGGCAGCTTGCAAAACTTTCAACACGGCATGGGGTAGCGGATTTATGTTGGTATTGGCATTATTTTGCTGTATATTTTTTTCGTACGGGAATTTGTTTTCAACGATATTCCAAGCGTTCGAATCTTCCTCTCCCAGTCTCCAACTCGCGGCCGCGCACATGACCGCGCCCCACCACAATCCAATTTCGTCTTCGCAATCTACGGTGGATGTAAAAACATATGTTAAAAAACCAAATTTTTGTTTAAACGACTCGGATCCTTGTTCAGGGAGATTTGTACTTACTCGCAACACTGATTTTATCGGCGCTTGGAAAAATGGCTTCGACGTTGGCGGAAGCCATAATATTTCTGGAAATTTGTAATATAGCGAAAGCATGCGAATCCCCGGCTGTTCCAGTTAACAAACGCAAGCTGTACCCTATAAGGTGTTCCCTATACGCGCGAGCGGCATAGGACAAGGGATCGGCTTTGCTATTTTGCGATGTAAATTCATTGTCCACGACGTCACCGTATTGGCATTTTTGCGTCGCTAAGAACTTCGCACCCTCGTCGGTGGTGATCCATTTCAACTTGGGGGGAACGACGCAAGTGGATAACAAACTTCTCGCTTTGCCCAAGTAGTATTTGTGTATAAATGGAAAATGCGTTTGTTTGAAACAAAGCGCGGCGTTCACATAAATTTCAGCCAACAAGGGTTTCTGCATAGTTTCGGAAGCAGCCTCCGCATAATTGACGGCGGAAAGCGCGAGGAACAGAATGGCGTCTTTCGATCCTTCCGATAATCGCAAGCAGAGAATATGTTGATAAATTATCGCCATTTCCATGGCCGACATTTCAGCTTGTTCCCTCTCCGATTTTTCGGTAAACCACTTGTTGATCCATGACACCCATTTGCCGAGACACAGTTTGTGCAAAACTTGCCGAAATATTTGCCACAACGTGGCGAAATATATCTCGGTACGCGACGTCGGCAAGGAACTGCCAAAGTATTGCAAACATTGACGTAAATCGCAATACGCTTGATCGAATTTTTGTCGGGATACATTGAACTCGGCCTGTCGTCTCCAGCGACGCAGTTCGAGGAGTACTTTTGTGTCGGCCGGTAATATTGGATCGCCATGCCGCAATAATCGGTATAATCCGCTTATCAATAGTATCGCATTTGTCAGCCAGATTATCACGTTACTCCAAATTTTGCTCTCGGAGTCCGTGTGATCTGAAAAACACCGATTACGCGATGGTTATGAAAAAGGTTCTGGCGGTGAACTATCGAAAATTGGAAGATCTTTCTTACAAGATGCGATACACATTAAACGTAAAATACCTTGGTAATTGAGAATCGTTCTTCCATCCAGCCTGGTGTTTGCGTAATCGTAATTAAACCTTCCAACGTTTTTCATAACGAATCCAAGCGGATTGAAGGCCAAAAACATAAACAGAACGGCACAAAGCGTTAAACGCGTATGATCGCGCATTCCGCCGTTGACGGAAAGTGTTTTGTGATTGTGGTGTTTTTGGAGCGTATCCGGTTCTTCTTTGATGGAAGACGGAGATGCCGGAGATAACGGCGCGGATACGGGCGACAAGGATGGTTCGCTCGAGTCCGACCGTGGCGGAGTTAATTCGCCGCATGCCAATAAATCGCGCAAGTTTTGCCTTTGCGCTGCCATTTTCAACGACATATTTTCGGATTTTAATTTTGCATTTGAATTTTCAAGGAACCTGAAAAACGTCATTTTTTAAATATCGCCTCGAGATCGTCGATGTTACGAAAAAGGAGTAGTCGAGGAAAATCTTGCTGGACATGGACTACGGCGAGGACACCCATATTTAAATGGAAGCATCGATTAGAAAAAGCTACAGTCAAAAAATAATTTGGATAATAGCACCAATCGCTCGGCGTTGCATTTACCTTATGTAGTCTATAGTTTTCCGTAAGATGGCTGACTTATTTAACTTTGCGTCTTCTCCGACTATAATATTTTTCAGTTCGATAATTTTATCATTGATGGACGTTCTATAACGACGTTCGATGGCATTATGCGCGCTTCGTTTAACTTCTTTGACTTTTGGTACTCCGACGTGCGTATTGGCGTTGATCCGATTGATTTGTATGTTATCGGTGTCCAAAACAACTGGAATTCCTATAAAGAAGAAGAATCGTATCGGTAAAATGAGCAATTACGCGATTAATTCATTACAAAAGAAAAGGAAGACAAACCCGTAGCGACGAGAGTCCCATTCACGGTGTTCACAAGAGTGTGAATTTGATGAGGTACGGGCGTAGATGTTATCGCTTGAGATCCTTTGGGATAAACGACCGATTCCGATTTGATAAGTTTAGCCGGTAAAAGCAATTGTCTTTGTTGAGTACCGACCGGCGCCAAGGTAACGACCGGGGATTGGACGTTGAAATTTACGCTTTGCGGAATCGTATATCGAGAGCTGAAAACCGTTTGAGCCGAAGCGGCTGTGGCGACGGCGGGAGCTACCGCGGCGGGTCCACGAGCCGGGGCTACGGATATTCTTTGCGTCTGATTTTGAACCGGCGCCGGCGTTATGGGGACGCAAGAGATTTGTCGCGTCGGGACGGGAGTTACTACGACGTTAGCGTTTGTCGTCGTTTCTAAGGTATTTGTTATTTTCAAATCGGAGTCGTCGTCGACGTTAAGAAAATCGAAAGCTTCTCCCTCCAGCGCCATCGGCTCGTCGAACTCTGAGAGCAACGTATCGTCGCTGAATAAGTTTTCATTTTTTAATAATTCCGTTTCGCAATTCGAAAGCAAATCTGAAAGAAAGAAAGTTATGACAAAATATGAAAGATCTTTGCGACGCTCCGCAGTTATTTCGTAATGCTTATTTTTGACATATTTAAGGATTTTAAATAACATACGACGTAAAGTACAAACAAAAATATTTTTCTCGGTACCCTAGACTATCGTTACAAAAAAATAATAAGAAGAACCGACGATATTTGATTGGAAGTTAAGAGATACAAAAGAAGCGAAATTAGATCCTTTTGAATTCCCGCCAAAATGAGTTAGCGATAGCTAAATTGATCTTGAAACGTGCATAAATGCGATGTTTTGTTGTCTGCTAAGGAGACAATAAATTCAATATCGATCTTAACGGTCGGCAATAATCGAGGCGCACACTTTTCTGGAATCGAAATATTCAGAATGACGTATTGGCAAACAAGTAAAAGAAGTAAACAAAATAAATTTGATAGAAACCAAGTAGAAAAATTATACGAGATTCTAAAATCCAGAGTATTCAGTAAAGGTGGCATCCGAGTAGATTTGAATATCTACGATTACGGATACAAATGTAAGCATGTTTCAGGTCGAATTTTGTACTCGTCAGTTTGCATCGACACCAAAACACCGTTGCGCTTAACGAGAATGAAGCTAAGTATATTTCGCGAAAATAATCCTAGCAACTGAACGTACCATCGAAACCAGTCATTTCATTCAAATTGAAATTATCCCCGGCTGGGAAATTCGAAAACTGTTGGTCTTGGGCAGCCGCCCAACCACTGGAATCTGACATTGTCGTACTATCGAAAACCCCGATATTTATTCATCACGTTTTATTTATTCATAAACGAAAGGCAATCGCCGATAAATAACAAACAATCCCTTCGAACGCACAAGAGTTAATGTGTCAAACGCAGTACTGAAAAAAAAAAATTACAAATCCGATCATCCGACCTTTGCGGCGACCAATCGCGAGTCCCGTAGGAATCGGACGATATTGCGTCATTACGCGTTCGTGAAGTCATTCCATTCGCGTCGCGACTTCCACCGCGTTTCATGGAAACGCGGCTTTCACGTAAAAGCGTCGTTCCTTGCGAACGGTACTTCGCGGGACGAGCCAATGAGAGGCGCGTCGACGCGTTAATTGGGAATCCCTTACCACGTGACCTGGCCATTTCCGGGATTTCCGGGGAAAACTTTAGGAACGCCCGCCCGAAAGCAAACGGGATACGGGAGAGAGTCTTTTTTCTTACGTGTAAATAGAATTAAATTATAATTATTACATAATTGAATTTTTCAAGCCTCCCCCTCTTTTTCAATACGTATCCGAGTTCTTTTGTGCCTGTAAACGATGGTAGCCGGTAACAACACCTCCGTGTCCTAAGTAATTGGCTTATGTGAATCCGTTTATTAGGGAGTGGTTGTCGTGCGATCGTGCCTAGAATTTTTGTATTCGGTGTGTATATCAACATTTATTAAATATATACGAAATTTTCGCTTCCGGTTTCTTTCAGTTCGTACTTTTGACAATTGCAGTTGTTCGCCTGACAATTTTTCACTTTCGCTTTCGAGTAACGAGATTGTCGCATTTGAAGGTTATATTTCAATGAAAATGATGCAAGCCATGTCGCATTTCCTTGACACGATAATACCCAATTAATCATTCAGCATTAGAATATTATCTTTCTTTTGTACACCCCCGTCCATAAGTCACCGGACACTTCCTCATTTTCTGCAAAATAATTATTAACGCATGGATACATGCAGTTCCTTTCTTAAACATTTATTTAAATAACTGATATTTATTTCTATTTTTACATACCGAAATTATCGTAAAATACCTAAATATTACGAAATCAACAATAAAATCAAGCTAGAGAGTTGTATCTGAGTTTTAATAATAATTTTGCTGAAAACGAGTAGTCCAAAAGTCCTGCCGATTATTCACAGCATAATACAATACGATATCTTATCTCGAGACATTCCGTCGAAAAATAGGAGCCAAAGTAGAACTCTGGTACGTTGTAGCCGCAGCTGTGACTTTAGGACTCGGAATTTTCTAAAGATTAACGGCTAACGTCACTGTAACGACCTAAAACAGAACGCTTTTTTGTCCCTTTTTTTTTAATGGAAAAGTTAGTAAGCGTATATTTAGGAATTAAGCAAAAAAAAGAATACTCAAAAATAGTTTAAAAAAATGAGGAAATTGGAAAACGTTAATTTCCTTTTGTTTATGCAACTATTTAATAATAATTTTTAGAATTTTGATAATTAATATCTTGCGATCGATGACCTATGGGAGAAAAGCTAGAAAAAAATCTTTTTTGATGAATGTAGTTCATCGGTATATGAAATATTTTGACAAATCGATTACAATTGATAAATAATAGTTTCTTATCGGAAGTCGCATAGAATGGAAAAATCGTGCATTAGCATTTAATGCTAGAACTTCTATAACTATTTGTATCGATTAATTCTAATAGAATTGCTCTTGTCGTTTCTAATAGTCCAATTGTATTTCATGCTGAATTTAGAAAAAATATATTCCTAGGTAAAATATTTTTTTCTACGCGCGGCAGTTGGTAACTACACAAAATTTACTTAAGAATCTTGAAATTCATAGTTCCGTTTGTTAGATACTATTCCAAAAATAAATGAAAATTTTGAATTTTTCATCGCAATAATACGTACAAGTATCATAGAATATAAGACAAAGACAAGAGAGCGGCGACTCCTGAATAACGATCGCTTTGAGAAACAAATGAAAAAAAATCTGAGATTATCCGGTTTCAGATTTAGACGTTACATTTTCTAAATAGTTTGGGTATCTATAAAATCAAGAAATTATCCACGATAGGCATCGTCGTAGTCCCAAACGGCAAGACTATACGTATCTAAAATTAACTTCAAATTCTACCGGTATGCATTTAGCCACCATGATTACTCGAGCGCGTTAGCCGCAACCTCACGAACGCGAGCTCGCGGTAGGCAACCATCCAGTCGGTCGGCGGTACCGATAGCCATAATATATATTAATTATTATATGTTGGGGCCAAGAAGAACAGTCACCGACATCCGTTCTTCTATTAAGAAACGCTTTATACTTCACGCGTAATTCATTTCCTCGAGAGATATTCGAGTAATTCGAAACGAAGCGGCGAGAGACCATTTTTTTGCTACAGAAGATTCTTACGTTATTTTATTTTAATAGAAACGATATTGATGCACTTATTCAAAGAATATCTGAGGTTCTTTCTTGTTTGATTAGACGTGACAATTTACGGCTTTGGAATCGTCGTGTTCTAAAAAGAAGTCACAGAAAGTATTTATTTTTCAGAGAATCGTCAAAGTTCAAGATGGACGATCGATTTTTTCATTGTGTTATTTCTTTATTTCAGGTAGAACCAATGGAGAAAATAGTAATATGTATATTATTGCTACAATCGTGCATCCTATTTAAAAGCACATTCGCGGATGAAGATATCAATGAAAATCCAGATGAAAAGGAAGACTTTATAGATACGAAATCTGCCTACGAGAGTCCCATACCATCTGGTGAAGCTTATTTAGCTGAAAATTTTGACGATGAGGAAAAGTTTAAAAAAACTTGGATATTGTCGGAAGCCAAAAAAGACGACACTGACGAAGACATAGCGAAATACGATGGTTCGTCGCTTACACGACCGTCTCGTCACGAATCGACATTTTATTTTGATACGCGTAACATTGTTTTTTTTTTTCCAGGCACTTGGGCCATCGAAGAACCAAAGAGAAGCGTTCAAGAAGGAGACTTAGGGTTAGTGTTAAAAAGTAAAGCTAGACACGCGGCCATTGCCGTACCCTTAAGTAAACCATTCTATTTTAAGGATAAACCGTTAATTGTGCAATACGAAGTGAATTTTCAAAAGGGGCAAGAATGTGGGGGAGCCTACCTTAAATTATTAACTTTAGATCCGCAACACGAAGACTTAAAAAAGTTTAATGATAAAACGCCGTATTCCATTATGTTTGGGCCCGACAAGTGCGGAAATGATCATAAGGTAATTAATCTATCGCTTAAGATGCAATATCGAAGTTTACGCTTTTGAAAATCATTCGGGCAAAGAAAATTAAATTTTCTAAATCCGAATTATAGGATTTTTAATACCAAAGTATCTTTTTTTGAGATATCAAGGACGCGTATGACGCTTGGACGTTCAATTTATATAGATATATATATTTTTCAGTTACATTTCATTTTCCAACACAAAAACCCACTAAACGGTTCGATAGAAGAGAAGCACTGTAAAAAACCTAAAGAACGTTTGGAAGATTTCTTTAAGGACAAACAACCGCATTTGTACACCCTAATTCTTCGACCAGACAATACTTTTGAAATTAAAGTAGACAATACGGTGGTCAATGACGGGTCCTTGTTGGACGATTTTACACCACCCGTTAACCCACCATTGGAAATAGAAGATCCAAATGATACGCAACCCGAAGATTGGGACGATAGGGAAAAGATACCGGATCCACTAGCCGTGAAACCAGAGGACTGGGACGAAGACGCGCCGGCACAAATAGTAGACGAAGAAGACATCATGCCAGAGGGATGGTTGGAAGATGAACCAGCAATGATTCCTAACCCGGATTCCGTCAAGCCCGAAGACTGGGACGTTGAAATGGATGGTGAATGGGAACCACCAGAAATTCCTAATCCGAAATGTGCAGATGCTCCTGGATGTGGACCTTACAAGCAAAGATTGAAAAAAAATCCTAGATATAAAGGAAAATGGCTTCCACCTTTGATTAATAATCCGAATTATAAAGGAAAATGGAAACCAAGGTTGATCCACAATCCCGAGTATTTTAATGATGAATATCCTTTCAGAATGGCTCCAATTGTAAGTTTCCCTTTAATATTTTGTTTCTTCCTTCGTTTTCACGGCCTAGCATTAGGACGCTGAACGTGTAGAATTTAAACATCGCGTTATATTAAAAAATTCAATTTTTATGACACAAGCCTTGCGGTACCCCCATATTTCAGTGACAGGAGGAGTAGGATGCAGCTGTTATTACTATGGGGGGAAACAAACTTGCAGAGAGTGTATCGAACCAAATAATTTTTACAGCGCGTAATTTTGATAACATAGAAATTTTCAAATATTGATATCATTCGTGATTCACTGTTTCTTGAAGAAATTCGTGAAGTTGCAAAATTTTCTAACGGGTTAATAAAAATGTTACAGTTTGCCATGGGATTTGAACTCTGGTCCATGTCTCCGAATATTTTATTCGACAATATTATTATCACCGATGACGAAGAGGTGGCCAAAAAGTGGGCAGAAGATACGTTCGAAGTTCGCCGTGTAAAAATCGCAGAGGACGGCGTAAGTTTAACTCCATGTTAACATATTCCTCCATTTTTTGCAACATATCAAAATTCACGCGAGGATGTACAAATAAAACTTTGAAAACTATGACGTCATTAAAATAACCCTAATTTTCGAGGATACAGGCGACTTTGTGGGGACGAATGATGAAGTCAATGAATTATAAACCCGGATACTGGGTACTTTATTTCATCTACTGTTGCATTCCCTTCACTCTCTATGCCTGGTACCTTTACAAACAAGCTACACAGGTACAAAAAGGAAAAGTAGATTTGACGATATAAAAAAAAAGAGAGACAGTAGAATTGCTTATGTTTTTAATTGTATTTTTGTCTACTTTTTTGGTAACGATAGTTTATGGTCTACCGATTTTAGAAGCAGGTGTGTAATGCAAGAGAGAATTTAGAAATTCTTGTTCTTCCTAATTAGCTCGTGTATAGTCTCGCTACGAGTACAGCGGTGAAAATTGAGGTGTTACGAGTTGAATTTTACAGGTGGAGATTTTTGGTAGGAATTTTAAGGTTTCCAATCGATCCCTATTGAAATATCCCATTCGGAAAGAGATAATTAAAATTCCATTTTTCTTTTAAGTCCATGACAAATTGTTTCTATCGGTTTCTATCTTTTTTTTCTTTAAATAGTGGGCTTGGTGGAGAAACATTGCAACATTTACTGCTGAACATCCTTGGATTTGGGCTGTGTATATATTAGTTTCCGCTATACCCTTGCTCCTAATTGTTTATTGTTGCTGCTTTTCCGGCCAGGTAATACAAGTATTCCTTGTAAGAGCTGTTTTATATGCTAAATGTGTATCATTAGCAGTTGAAATGGTGTAACAAGATGCGAAAGCGAGTGTCTTTTTTTTTCTTTCACGAGTAAAATTAATATTTTATAAAATGCTTAATTCGTTCAGTTGTATGCATATATTTATGCTGTGAAAAAAAAAAAATGAAGACACGGAATCGCATCTTTTTTTTTAAGTGCACTCGACTTCTAAACCTTCTAAAATATTTTACTTTCAAGTTTTTTAACATTTGCAATGCTCACTTCCGGCTGAAAAGGTTCCTTGTCGCAGGGGTTTAGAGGTCGAATATACACGTATTCGTGTAACTGGTAATTTTCAAAGAACGTACTATAACTAATGATATTGTTAAAAGGAAAAAGATGATAAAGAGGATGATAAAGAACCATTGCATTTGGATGAAGATTTTAATGAAGACCGGGCTAAAGTGAATCAAGAATCAGCCGAAGTGGAAGAAATCGAAGCAACCGAAGGGGCCGAAGGAACCGAAGTAGCCAAAGGAGCGGCCGGAGAGGAAAAAGCTGATGGCGAACAGACAAATGAGACTGATGAAATTATAGAAAGTGAAAAGGTATACTATATTAGTTTTCGGTTTTGAACAAACGCCTTGTACGAACGATTTGTGAAATGTTTGAGAGCAGATTTTTTGATATTTCAATTTGTCGACAGGATAAAACGCAATCGAGCGGAGATGGTCCAAGACGAAGAAAACCAAATAAGGAATAATTTTCTAGGCCCTATAAAATTTAAGTAAAAAGAATTCTAATGTTTAAGATAATTTATGTAAAAGCAGCATTCACATTCCACGTTTACGCTCACCATCATGAATTATGTAAGTCACGTTTGATGTATATCGGAAAAAGAAAAAAACAAAAAAATGTTATGACTATCAAGTTAGTTCCTTAGATACAGAAAATAGGAAGAAGAAAAAAAAGATACTGTTATTACGTTATTAACGAAGAAAATGTTTTCTTTCCAATATTAAAGTTTTAAATATTGAAAATACAAAATACGTTGCCGATGATATACTTTCCTTCTTATTAAGAAAAACATTGCGAAAGATACTTTATAGTCATTAAAAAAGAGTACAGGCGGTAAAGATAATTTACATTAATTACA
Source organism: Gasteruption jaculator (assembly GCA_949825005.1). Classification (NCBI taxonomy): domain Eukaryota; kingdom Metazoa; phylum Arthropoda; class Insecta; order Hymenoptera; family Gasteruptiidae; genus Gasteruption; species Gasteruption jaculator. Next base: position 13,916,634 of record OX463770.1, read on the forward strand.
TAAATGTACGTTTGTGCGTCGTTAAGATTGAATTTATGTCTAAAGTATTCGCATGAATTCGATATGAATTTTTGTCTATCTTGCAGTTTCCAAATGAATTTATACTTTTGCTTTTACTTCCATTGATCATTAAGAAATTAGCTGATTTAAAAAACAAAGACCTCTTTATCAGAATTATATATTATCGAAGTTTCTTATGAAACCGATCGACCAAGTAACGAGTGTAAAACTTCGAAAAGTATAAATTCATTTGAAAAAGCTTGTAGCTTTGTAAGATTTTTGCAAATTTGAAACCGTAAAGGACTAAAGAATGTTGGTAAATGTTCATAACCAACTTTTTTTTTACCAAGTATGTAAGATAATTTTAAATACGAAGAAGGAATCTAAGATATTGATTTCGTTTGCAAAAAAATGAGAAAATTCAATAATTAAGTATGGATATATTTAGCGAAATGAGATGCGTAACTTATCGCAAACAATTACAAGTATTACCAGTTGATGTATTTATGTATTTACTTTGTGTACATTTTTTTGTTCCTCTTTTTATTATTTTTCATTTGTCAAGCATTACGACTTTCTTTCGAGTTGATTGATGAGCAAAAATAAAAAATATTCAGAGTAACAAAGATTTTTGTCTTGTCCAATTTTTTACCGGTATCAACAAATTTCATACGTTTTTCCATCCGTAAGAGTACTTCTAAATCTTTTGTCAGCTCGAACTTTTTGATATTTGTCTTTCGGCATTGACAGCGCCCCCCCTTTAGACTGATATTTTCCGCGCATAATTTAAAAGTCACGCGATAAGTATACGAAAAATAATGAAAACTATAAAGTCGAGTCCCCACTGCACGCGAGCTCGGGGCGAATATTCACTGAAACGGTCGCGACTCGTGAAAAAGACTAAAAATGAAAATTTGTAACGAAAAGAGGAATCAATTTCGGCGCGTCCGAAGCGAATCAAGTAAAACTTGGGTTGTCATATTTTTATTTCTTGTTTATCGATTATTTCAAGTTAAGAAAGTATTTTTTTTTAAATTGTGCTACATTTACAGCAGTCCGTACATGCGCACTGGATTCGTTATAGCAGGCATTTTGAAGCGAGGATATTTTCAGGTAAAATGGAGACTGAATGACAACAATTATACAAAGTACATGAATTCGCTTACTTTATTCAAAAAAAGAACAAAGAACAACGTTTTACAAGTGAAAAAACAATATTGGCAGGAAATAAAAAATATAACAATTTTCAAAATCACATAAAACTTTTTTTCTACGAAACGTTGTTACACAACTCTTGTTTTTCATTGTTTTTTTTTTTAATTTTTCTTATCGTTTCTTCCTTCTCGCTTACTTTTCCCACTTATGTGCCTTTACGTGAGCATCATAATATGTTGTTTTTTTTTGTATATCTTTGTTTTAAATTTAAATTTACTTATTGCATGTTGCAGCCTATGCGACACAAGAATTAAAATATTCTACATGTTTCCAAAGAACTGCTTAAATATTGATATTTTAAATGTATATAGATATTTTTAATTTCTTTTTTTCTTTCGCCCCGCTTTTTTTTTATTTGAGAATATCTTAATATAGGATAGCTCATTTGAATTGACAAAGGTGAACATTTTGTGATGTCAAAAAGAAACCGAACGTTTGATATGGTACACGTACGAAACAACGTATTCGAAATTTCAATATATATTCAATATTTCAATATTTCATTCCTTTCATTTTATTCGGGACGAATCAATAGATTCTTTCCCTCGTCTCCTCGGTTTTTTTCATCATAACATTTTTCAATCCCATCCTATAATAAAATACCTCCAGCTTTTCCACCCCTTTTATTTTTGTTTTTATTTATTTTTATCTTATGTTCATTCGTTTAAATACATTTGACAAATATATATGAGTAGCAAATGTTCCATATTTTTCTTTTACAATATATAAGTTTTTTTGTTTAAATATGGTAATGTAGATTAAAATATCATTTTTTTTGTATATTTTTGTATTTTTAATCTTTTTTTTTTGTAAATTTTCTTTATATCTTCTTGCAAAAGTGTATATAGTGTGTATACGTATAATACCATAAATTTTTTTTTTCGTATAAAAAAGAAACTAAGAATTTTGTAGGTACGCGATGGAAAAGAAAAAAATTAAAGAATTTAGGCTTTTGGGTTTATATTAAAAAAAAGGAATAGGACGAATTACAATCATAGTAATAAAAATATGAATAACGAGTTAAAGTAAGAATAGTTTTATGCATATATACAACTTATGACGAAAAGGAAACAATATTAATAACGATGATTATCCTACCAACAATAAGAACGAACTAATTAGTATAACATTGAAGAATTCTACTATCGAAGAGTCCTTCATTCATTTTTCTCCCTTGTCTTGAGACATCGAAAGTGGACTAGCCTTAAAGCAACTTTGGATATATTTAAATGTTTTTATAAAAAAATGGAGAGAGTGTGAACACCTTTTCGAATCGTAAAAATTGCTAACAAAATTCCTTAAATGTTTAAAGTTACATTTTTCCAAAGTACAGCGAGAAAACAGTGAATATATTTTTTTTAAATTTATTTCTTGCTCTGTTGTAAGTTAAAAAGGCTTCAGTTGTATTATTTGCCAAGAATGCTTTCGTTTATTATTTTATGTAAAGTCAACATTTCGCTTCATTTCTTCTTGTATTCAGGTAAACTTCTTCGGTCATGCAAAGAATACTTTTCCTTTTTTTTTTGAATACAATGACATTAAACATGTTGACCGTCTCGTTGTCTCTTGGCGCATTCGATCGTATTCTCTTTTCTCATTTTAGTTGCTCGGCATATAAAAAATATATTGGTAATATACGCTTTTTCCATATTGCAGTTACGATTTACCATTTTTTTTTCTCTTGTACTCTATTCAATAAACAATGTTTGGTTGTTACTGTTATTTTACTCGTATTTTCTTTTTACTCGCAATTCTTTATTGTTCAACAAAACTATCCGTATATTGGATTCTTTATTTAACATGGGTAACAACGATTTCTGAAAAAGTGGATTATCTAATTTTCAATTGAAATTCACTAGACGGTTCAAATCCAAAAGCGATCATTGCGTTTGGAGAAATGTTGCATTTCTTAGAAATACAATTTTAACAGAAACTGCTTTCTCAAAAACATTTTTGTAGAAGGAAAAAAATGAAGCGGTTGCAAAGAAATATATGTCAACGTAATAAAAAAGATTTTTTTTAATCAAATTTTTTGTAAGACATTCATACTATTTTGTTTCTTTTACGAAACAGAGATTAGGATTCTTGGTTTCTTTAGCGAAACATTCAAACTCGAAATTTTTTCCCTTGTACAAAAGAAGTTGGCATGAAAAGAAGACAGAAAAATAAGAAATATTAAGAAAATTGAAGGATTTCCAGAAAATTTCACGATTTCACTACTTAAGAGAATATTTCAGCTTTCTGGAAAATCTATAAAGAAAAAAGGCCAAGTTAAATAATAATATTTTGTTTAATAGTTTTGAACTTTACCACATTTCATTCCAAAAAAGTATTCAAAGGTGTCGAGTCTACGGAAATTTTCTGAATTATAGAAGGTAAGAAAACCCTACAGATTTCAAATTCACTAGAAATGAATGGCGTTATACCAATCAACCGAAATTGCAAAGGAATTATTATTATTATTTCTTTATTTTTCTAAAATTATGGGAAAATCTGTCGCGTATCGACATCAACAACTGGATATCCCCGAACCCGATATACTTCAGAAAACTTCTAATGCGAAATTTCAAATTTCAATCGCACAAGAGCAGAAATGAGTACTAACAATTTTTTTTGTTGAATTCATGTAAAACATAAAAACGTTGTATATTTTGAATTTCTTTACAAAATGCACTAAGCAATTTCACTATTCTCAGCAACAACTCTTTGTGACAAAGACGACTGGCATTGATATTTTCACAAATGCCATTCTTTTCGCGATTGGCTGTTCGTTGCAAGATATTCTTGTTCGACAATAGTCTCTAACGATAAGATGATTATTATTGCCAAAGGTCTCATGATTTTTCTTTTCCCATTTGGTCATCGAGGGCAGGAAATGTTAAAAATTAGGAAAATTACCAGGATAAATGTGTGTTGTACATGTCGTAACTACTTATGGAATATGTACGGAGAGAAACAAATCAAATCGTACCTTCTTGTACACTAAAAGTGCATTGTTCGTAATAGGCCTTTTCAAAAAGGACGTGAAATCTCACGATTTTTTTCCAATATTTTCTCTCCAAATGGGGACAACACCCCGTCTCGTGTTCAAACTTGTAATTTTGAACTTTCATTTTTAATCGGTTGGCGGTGAACCTTTACAAATTGTTGCTTTCGAAAACGTCTGAACGTTTTTGTAACTGTTACGGCTTCAAACAAAATTATTCATGCGCTTATGAAACTTTTAGTGAACAAGAGGGCAGGTAACGCTACATCTATTCTCTATGTAGGACGCAAATTTTAAGGTACTGCAAATCTTGCATCTTGGTACAATACAATATGAGTTTTTCCTCTGATCCAAAGCTCAAAAATATACTTTTAAGTTGAATTTTTTGGTGACTGATATTACTTAGATGTAGAATCATTTTTATTATCCACAATTCTTATGGAGATATTATACTTTTCGGACATGAGATAGTTGGGTAACCATTCTAAATTTTCAAAAATATTGCAATAACGAATACTCGCGATACGGACACACAGAGTGTTTCGATACAACGTTTTTTGTTACAAAACCTGACTTTTCCTTCGTATTGCAAATCATTCTTTTTCAATATTTAATCATGGCGAAAGTGTTGCCGACAATTGCGCGACCCCTCGCATATTCTTATTTGTCAAATTTTCAATTTTTTCAAATTTTCTTATCCTTCCTTTCATTTCTTCTTCGTCTTTCGATAATTCAACGTCATAAAGATTTTGCAAATAAGCTGGAATTACAGAGATCATGGAATTGTATTTTTTTTTTTTTTTCAGAAGTACGCAATGACAATATTTCATGTCAATTTGAAATAGACCCTGAAGGTTTCATGTTACTTTTGTCCATCTTCAAAAAAATGTCCTTTCTCATCTTTTGCATGATTTCACGTTATTGGTTTTGTACCTGACTTTTTTACATTTCTTTTTCAATATCTTTGACTTTCGTCTAAAGCATACCAGTGGAATGCAATTGTTGCTCGTAATAACGTTAAATGTGTGGCGTTAGATTTGATATGTAAACAAAGTACTTCCAAAAAGGAACAAGTTTTTTTTTTAACAATATGTATATATAAATATTATGCATTATTTAAATAAATTATCTTTTTTTTTCTTTTTTTTTTGTGTAAAATGTGGTACGCAGGGGTGATGGCATGGCTCCTTAAATGATATACTTGCTCTCCTTATTATCCCTTTGTTCAACCCGCACAAAAATCCAAAACGTACAATAATGGCACACCATTCAAAAAAGACACACTCATACACGTACATGTTTCCATTTGAAATTCTTAAAATTACAATCTACTAATATAATATTTTTTACTCTCACTCTCAGCCTATTTAAGTATTACATCAAGTATCTAATGCAAATAAATAAAGCTAGGTATTTTTTATTATTTTAATTTTTCTTATGAGGAATGGAACGAAGTAACTCTTTTTTGCTTCATTTTTTTAGCGCATTTTTCGATACGACTTTTCTCATTATTTTAGTTGCTAGCGATAGAATACAGTGAAATATTTGTACTTTAACTGACTAAACGAAGGATAAAAGTTGTAACTTATTTTTTTTTTCATATCATTTTTCTGTTTTTCCCCCTTTTTTATTTTTTTATTTTTTCTAAGTTTTTCCTTCTCCTCACACACTCTCGCAATAGTCTTGTGTCGTGAAAGAATTACACGCAAAATCGAACCTTTTGTCGAAAAATAAATAACAAAAAAAGAAAAACATTTATGAGCTTCCATTTTTTTTTACACATTTTTTGTTATCTTTTTTACTTTTCACTAGAATATAAATAGATTCTATTTGGCACTAAAGAATTTTAATTCATGATGGTTGTATAGTTTTTTTATAGTTAAACAGAAAATATAATAATAATAATAATATTGAAAATGACGTAAATACGGATAATACAAAAGTAATAGTAACTAAAGATAGCGGTAATAAAACGGTACAAGGCATAAATACAAAAATAAAAACACGTAACATCCTAATTTTTATCGTCTTTTTCTTTTTTTCTTTTTTGATATAGTAAATTGGAACGAAGGTGGGCAAAGAGTAAAGTTGCGATAAAATTAACTATAATTCTAAGGTTCATTGTCTTTTTCATGTTTTTACTTATCTTCATCTTATGTTTTTTCCGTAGATTTTTTACTATTTCCTTAAGACTCCATATAGTATTATTAAAACGTTCTTATTTGATACATGTACATGTAGTTTTGGGAGAAAGTTTCGAGTTTCAAAATTAGATTGTTTCCTAGAAGTTAGTCCAATAAATACTCAAAAAATCTTGACAAGAGTATTGACAGTAACAAAGTCAAGACCGTTCTTTCTCCTTTTGGTGTAATTTTGGTGTTAAAACGTCCTTTATTGCCAAGACGACTTCTTTTATTGTTCCTTCTATTGCGAAACCGCAATTACTTTATTAATCACTTATTTTCAATTTGATTAAAATTGATTGCCCTGTAATATCCTTATAAAAAAATGAACTTCCTATTAGAATTTTATTTTTTCCCTTCGAGTCTATCACTCAATTTTGAATCACAAAAGAAATATCTGTTACTCCATGAAAAAATGTAATAAATATATACTAGTAAAGCTTTTTTGCTTAAAAACTGGATTGTAAAAGAAATGTTAGTAAAATTGCTAGGTTTTGACAATTGAAAATTTGTATCAAGAGCTTGAATTCGATGGAAGTGTATATGTAAATAGAAAAATATTTTCTATAGAAAAATCCTGTCGTAAAAAGGCAGAAGACATCCATTAAAATTTGTTGAAAAAGTAAAGTAAAACATAGATCTGAAATTTCTTTTTCCCTTTTTCATAGATTTCTTAATCTAATTTTATATAAATTTCCTCCCAAAACGTACATGTATGCATACATATGTATATATATTTTTTCTTTCTACACTTTTAAAAAAATAGAACGTTTTATGTATCTCGGTATTACGGAATGCCATAATATGAACAAAAGGTAGAAAAAAAGAAACATAGTTTTGACACCTAAATATATTACTTAAGCATTCTTTCTAAATGTATGTATATATAATAATATTTTTGTTGTTTTTCTTGTAGTTATTTATAATTATATATTTAATAATTTATTAATATTTGTTTGTATTAATTTGTTTTAATTTGTCTCTTATTTAAGGAGAAATAGCGCGACAAGCCATTTTCAGGGTATTTCGTTGTTTACACCCCATCTCATTTGAGTATTCGAAAGACTAAAAACATGTTAAAATAAAAAAAAGAACGAAGAAACATAAACAAAAGTGGAAATATTAAGAATAAATACACAAAGACAAAAAAATAAGGATAATAAGAATAATACCAATTAAAATGTAGAACAAAAAGGACATAAATAGAATTACATTTAAATGAGGAACAAAATTAACAAAGTCGAACAATTATCTTAGTATCAATGGTTCGACCATAAGCGATACTTTAAGAAAGAGTTGTAAATAAGAAACTTAATCAACTTTTCTTTTTAAACTTAGTACGAGTTACACTTCTAAAAGAAAAAATGAGTACGAATATTGTAAATGTAAAAGAAAAAAATCATTAATGAAAAAATGAAAAATTATTACTAATATTTTTTTCCTTACGGGCGAGTCTAACAATAAGACAGATAAGAAAAGATTATTATCGCCACGAATAATTTTTCTCACTGAAATGTTTCACAACCGTTGGTTAAGAAATAATGTAGTTTTTCCACTATCGAAAACTACAAGTTATTTCACTGGAAAAATTGTTTTCGTAATCTTTTAAACAATAACAAATGAAAAAATAGAAAAATAAATGAGAAAAAAAAATCACGTTACAACCAAATAATCTTTTTGGTATGAGAAAATGTCAAGTCAACTTAGTTTCAAAAAACTGGAAACAAAAATTCATCCAACAAATCATTTTTTAAAAATAACATAACTGAGAACCTACGAAAAAAAAAAAAAAAAAAAATTAATCCTAACATACTCAAATAAGTATACGCTTGCATTTTTGGATGTTTCTTTCAAAAAGCGTCATGAACAGCCGATAGAACACATAATGCTTGCACATTTGATAAAAAACGAATGAATCTTAATTTTTTATCTTCTCTCATCCCTTTAAGATTAAATCTGTGTATATGAAACATTTTCTTCTCCGCTTCTTCTAAAGAATAATAAAAATATCGATTACAAAAATAACGAAGGAATTACAATCATTGAACTATTTTACTTCTTTTTCACACCACGACAATAAGTTGCCACTGTTTATCAATTATTTCCTCAACTTTTCGTTTCATTCATAATTTCCTTCTAAAATTTATTTTCTTTTCTTCCGTGTATAATTCTTTTTCTTTTTTTTTCTTTTTTTTTCCATTGGTAGACATTATTCTTTCTCACGCTTTCTTGGTTTTTGTTAATAAATTCTTTGTTTTTATATAAATAGTGTAGTTTTCTTTCTATGCTGTAATTCTGTATACGTTTATAGTAATTATTCTTTTTATTATTAATATTATGCCTAAAGGAAAAATATTTCCATCAAATTATTTTCTCTATCTTCGATTCCTTCTTTTTAAATTATTGATAAGAAGATACTTTTTTTCCAAATTAGGGCGCATTTTTGTTAATAATCAAAACCCTTTTTTTTCTTCCTTTTCTCGCACTCTTACCGAATTTCATTTTCAGTAGAGATATAATAGAATTCTTCAAAGAAGTTACTCAATTTTTTCTTTGTTTTTGCCTTCTTTTTTTTGACGGATTAGTCAAACTGTCATTCTTCCTTGATTGTTAATAAAAATTGGCCACCCATTTCTGGAACGCTTCGCACAAGTGCGTTTATCGAAATTCTATATCTTTTCCCCCTTGTTATCAATTACTTTTATTAGGATTCTAGGAAGACTATGATTAATCGTAAGCTAAAGCTTATATTTCCTTTCCTTTCAGTTTTTCTCCTTGTTCATTATTCCTTCCGTCTCTTTTCTTGTTATCGCATCTTTATAATTCGTTTTTTTTTCTCCATAGACTTTGTTACATACGCCTTTCCAAACATAGCATCGCAGATTTCTTTCTTCTCTTAGAGAAAATCAATATCTCATTTTCTTCCCCCTTTTTTTTCCTTCTGTCCTACTGGTTTTGAACGAAGACGAAAGTTTCACTTTAGAAGAAGGAACATATTGTGAATCATTTTTACATTTCGCATTATTTAAATTTATTCGTAAGAGCTTTTATTCAATTTCCATCGCATTCGAAGTCACCCATTAATTTTTTTTTATTAACAAAAGCTTGAATTTGCTTTCTGTCTCAAATTTTGTCATTTTTTTTAAAGACGTTTCTTTTTTAAATTTGAAAATTTTAGAAAACTATTGGATTACTAAACAGCATTGAAATATGTCCATGTATTTCTGGAGTTAATTTTTGAAAAACTTAACGTCGATACGAATCAAGCGAAGGAACATCTCCTTTTTAATTTCCTTTTTTTTGGGGGGGGGGGGGGGGGGGGGGGGTCGAAATATTGAAATATAAGCAAAGTCCTAACAGCAGTGTGCCAAAGAGATTCCACATATCGGAATTTTTGATATTTTTATCTTCTAAAATAGGAATTTTATTTGTATGAAAAATAAAAGAAAAGTGGAACGTACACAAATATTAATTCTTATACTCGAGAATTTCTTATTCAAGCAAATTTAAGCTTAAAATAAAAAAAAACGTGAAATAGTCATACAATCTTGTTCTTGTAATGTAATTTTATAGTTTAGTCGAAGATATTAAGGTCAGTGAAAGTGACGAATGGAAAAAGTATATGCAAGGACAATGAGCAAAAAAGTGTCATATTAAAATGGTTAAAATGCAATTGACCGAAAGTCGCAATTAATTTTTGTTCCAACTTTATCTAATTTACCATTTTTGTATTATCAATAAAATCTATCGAATAAATATGATTTTTATCTTTTTCTGGATGTTTCTTTCATATATATAGATATATGTATATCAGTATAAGCAGAGTTTTTTTTACTTTAATGTCTATTTACGTAGAGGATGACTATACAATTTTTTTGTTTAATTTTTTGTCTTTCACATTTTTTCTATACATATTAGGATAATAAGACTTTTGAGATTGTAAAAATCATCAAAAAATCTATCACAATTACCTTTTTTTGTTTTATTATTTTTTTTACGTAACAATTTTATTTCTCGAGTATCGTCTCATTCTTTTATTTCTTTCCGTAATAGTTGCTTCCGTTCTTTATTATTATTATTATTATTTTTTACCTCCACTCGCTATTTTAAATAGTATCGTTACAATTTAAACATCAAGGCAAATAAGGGGTGAATTTCAATTTTCTTTTCTTCAACAGTGGCCCAAATTAGCCCAAGTAGTCTTCCTCAGATAAAAATATGTAAATAGAGTAAATTCTATACTAAAATATTCCAGATTTATAAGATGAGCATAATATAATAATTTTGTTTGTTCGAGGTAAAAAAACCCTCCTGTGTTTTTAACTTATTTTTCATTATTTAGTGGTCGTCGAATTTCTTTCGTATTCATTTTTAGAAAAGAACATGGTATATTTTCATCGCCTCACCTTGAAATACGGTGGCAAAAAAAAATTTGCAACAAATTTCTTTTACTATCGTTCTTTTCTCCCTCGTCTTTTTTTTATGATTTCCTCACTTTTTCCCTCAATTTTTTCTGCGCTATTTGAAAACAATCGGTCGATGATTTTTTTTCTCTCTTAATGCTTGAAAATATTAGCATCGATTATATTAAAAAAAAAAAACTTTTATGTTTGTATCGACTAACTGTAGAGTACATCTAAATTTGTATTTACCTATCAACAACATCAGAGACTCTTTTAAGGACACAACTTATCCTGACGATACTATTATCACAGGCATATTATATTTTAATATAACTCTGCTAACCATGACTATTAAATACTTCAGAATTAATTCTTTTATTTTAAGATTTTTTAATAATTTCTTTTATTCTCCCCTTTCTTCTACTTTCTTTCTTCCTTTTATTTTTCTGCCAAATTGTTTGTGTTATCCTCGTTTCCTTCATTTCCCGTTTCTTTTACAAAACTGAATGTTCTACGATTAACCAAAGGATGATTAGCTTATTATATTGTAAATAGGCGTCGTGCGATGTGTTTTTTTTCTTACTTAGTTTCTACAAATTCCGCAAAATTTAAATATTTTTCCAGTTGTTCAATCTATGTTTAATTTTTTATGGCAATCTTGTATTTCGAGGTCATATTTTGTGTGAGTTGATGGTTTTTTTTTTCACGGTTGTTAAGTGAAATTTCGTACATGTGCAATAAATTTTGATCGAATCGAAATGGAAGTTTGAAAAATAATAAAAGATTTAAGGGAACCTTCTTCCCATAGAAAATAATTTCCTTCTTTGAAAACTAAGCAAAGGAATTTCTTCATAAAGTTGGTAGAAATTCTTTGCTTTATAGGAGATGTATGCTTTGACGGCATAACTCTTCGTGTTTAAAATGGATTTTATCAACGTGCAAGTTACATAATTGAAATTGTTATGACAAATACACGTTATTAAAAATGTACTCGAATGAATTTCAAAACCAATGACAATTTTGAAGGATTAACGGTAAAGTAAAAAGTTTAAAAGGACTCTCGAGTGTAGATTAATATTCAAAGAGTCACGGCTAAAAGCACAGAAATCAAAATGATAAAGTAGGAGTACACTTTTCCATATTTTTCCGTGCTTTCGAATAAAAATGACAAGATTACGAAATTTTGTCGGCTTTCGATGACGTACGATGAAACTTAGTCTACACTCGGCGCTTTCTCAGGCCTTTTTAAATTTTTCTTTTTGTAATACGTATAGGTATCATATATACAGCTACATCTTTTCATTAACTTCGTTGAAATCCAAATTTGTCTCATCGTTTACGGATTAATCAATTTCACTTCTTTCGTAACTTCTGACACGTTGCTCTGGTATTTAAAATTCCAAAACGGAAATTTTTAATGAAAAATTTAAATTTAGATAACGATCGTTCTTTCAAAACCTGAGTATGTAATACCACTTTTAAGACTGAAACGCTTGAGGAACTTTCGCACATGTTTATAGAAACCAAAAAAACATTCGACTATAAATACCACACCTGAATAGAAACGTTTATGGTATTTTCCCTTGTATATATATATTTATATTAAATAGTTAAAATGTGCTACCTATAAAACATTTGGTATGGCAAGAAGACAAAAAAAATGTATATCTCAATGAATTAAACATTATTATAGTTAATAATTAATAAGGTAACACAGTAATATGTAAATATATATATATATAGCGAGCTGCCAAATATTCCATTTTGACGTAGATATTTTCTTTTTCTCGTGTACATTTTTTATGTATCTTTCAATTGCGAATTCGCAACTTTTAGTATTTTTTTTTTGTTAATCATCTTTTTTTTCTCCTTTTTATTCAATCAAAAAATTATTAAGGCTGATTTTGTAAACAACCCTAAAAAATATGTGTGATTTTTATTTTCTACATTATGTATGTGTCTCAGAATGATCTCTTATATCTTTTGCTTTATTTCTTTGATGGAGTTTAATTCGTCTTATTTACATAAATAGAAGTAAGTTGTTTTAGCAAACTGTACGTTTCTTCTTTTGTTGTTCCTTCTCTTTACATAAAGTATCGCCCTTCCTATTATTGATATACCGTGTATTATTTCCCATTTTCAATAATTTTACTTTTTTTTTTATTTACTTATTCAAGAAATAAATTCCCTTAGATATTCAATTACTTTTCGTTTACTCAATATTGAAAACCTTCCATTGTAAAACTGACAAAGGTAACCAATATCTTAGTAAAAATTTATAACAAATACATTTACAAGGTAATGAATTTCTCGTTAATAATTTTACGAAATTTCAATACTTTAACATTCATATTGCTAAAATATTAAAATTTTGCAAGTTCACTCATTTCCAACGAAATACTCCAACTTTACGTTTTCCTTTCCTTGATTAAATTTTTAAACATCGAATCCCGAATGTTTGCGTTGATTTTTAAAACATTGCGTTGTTAAATACTTTTTTTTTGGTTTTTGCTTAAAGTGTGTAAATTTTTAAGTATTTGTCTTTTTTCCTATAAAAACCCTTCGAATTTCGAATACTTTGTTATTTGTTTCTTTTGTTTTTGTCGTCCTAAAGTTATTTATTTATTTGATAATTACTCACTAGCACCACAAAATAAAAAAAGAAACAAACTCTCAATAAATTCACACACACGTAGTTGTTACTTTTGTAATAATAATAATAATAATAATAATAATAATAATAATAATAAATTTTATGGTGGACCATAATAAAAAGCATCCTGAGTACATATTGTAATTTTTGCATGTCTCGTTTATTTTACTCTATCTAAATATTCGTTTTTGTTTTTTAAAAATGCACAAATCTGGAACATGCACTTTTATATGAACTTGGTATTCCTTAAATCTTTTCTAAAGCCTGCAATTTGATGTGTTATGCCATTCGATTGAATCACACTACGCGTGCTAATTGCAATGTTGCTCGACATAAAGACGTTTAACCAATCGAACTTGAGAGATTTGTTTAAAACTGTTGAATAAATCTTTCCACTCGAAAATTGTCGTTCCGTATCCGCTTTCCTTTCGATCTTTATGCTTTTTCATAATTGTTTTAGCAGAAATTGTAAAGTCCATTACTACTGAGTATCTTTTTCGTTTTTAAATAGTTTTAAATACACTTTTTTTTTTTTACAATTACGATATGAATTGAGAACAGGAAGTTTCATTAATTATTTTACAATATATTGGACTCTTCTTTGCGCAAATTCAACTTGGAAAATATACAAAGACCGAAAGGAAAACTTGGTGTTTATCGATTTTGTAAAATACTTCGATTCGTTATATGTAGAATCCATAGTATTAAAAAAGATAACGAGATTTTAAAATATTTGTATTCCTTCAGTGAAACGTTTCTTAACTATAAATTAACTTTTCTCTTATATAAAAGAACAGAAGAGGACAGAAGTTTTATTAATTAAAAATTAGACTTTTGAGATCCAGCTACGTATTGCATGACAACTTAACATTTAATAACAACTAATTTTTTCTTAATCATACACTACTAAAAAGAACATATATTGTCTGCAGTAAAATTTTGGTTAAGAAAATTTCCTCTTGTCACTTTTAATGAAACGATCGACACTTCTATAAAATTATAAAACTATCATAAGCTCCTTTTGTGCATTTTTAAACATTGGAAAACGTTTCACCCTAATCGAGACAAATCTGACGTTTTTGCTTATCATGTATGTGAACGAAATCCTAACTATAATTAATTAAACATATATATATATATATAAAGCAAGATCGAGAGATCGGCTTCATTCAATTTGCTTTTTTGAGCACGAGAAAAAATAAGAATAATAAAAAAAATGTATCTTTTTAGCGATTGAAAATATAAATAACAAGGCTTCGCTTTGAGACTAGATTAAAAATTTAATCGATGAACATATAATATTGTGAAAATTAAAAATAAATAAATACTGACGTAGTCAAATGAAGCAATGTTAAACGATCACTCTCCTATTTTGACAGAAGGCCATTTTGTAAATTGCTTTCTCCGCCGGAAGTATGACACACGTGACAAAAAACTGTTTATTTACTTTTACAATCGATGCAGCATTTTAAAAGGAAAATTTATTTTTCCGTAAAATATTATTTTTCGTAAATTTAAATTTTATACCATGGCAGTTTATCAAATGCGAAATTACTACATTATTATCATACTGAGTTGTTATTTTTTTTTAATTATTTTTTTGGTCGGAGAAAAATACGTGTCTTGTTTGTTATCTTCGTTAATTTGTTTTTGTTTTTCTTCTTCTTCTTCTTCTTCTTTTTTTTTGATGATTTCCGTCAGTTACTTTCATAAAACAGGGACGCATCGTACTTATATTTGTTAACTTATTTTAAAACTGTTCTTTCTGTTGTTGTTTTTTGCTGCATGTCTGATTTTTGTTAAACTATTGCTTGAGTAGGCCCCAAAAAAAGAAGTTGAACTGGCACATTACCTTGGATATTTTGCAGATTTCGTTGAAAAGCGGTGCAGTTGTTTTCATTCCGAGAGGAATTCCACTTGTAGCAATAATGATGACGAAATGATAAATTACTGGTCTGATATTATCACTTCATACTATGTACAATGTATTTAGTACAAGTACGTGATGATTGTTTTTAGCCAACGTCACTATGTAACCCTCCGATGTAATTTTTAGTCCACAGCAACGTGAAACCTATTACAAGTAAAAGTAACTATTTATTATATGTATTTTCAAGGTTCACCCAATAAGTGTTGTCAAACAGAAAAAAGTTGAAATTTGTTGAATAGTGTGATTATTCAAAAATACATAAATATGGTAGTTATTCCTTATTTGACAAAGAAAATTAGTATAAAATATTGTATTAACTCTGAAAAAATGTCCATTTGGGACTCGTATGTTGAATGATAATTTGTTGTTGAATGAAAAAAGTCATACCTTGACGTAGGGGCATTCAAACTCCGATATAAGGGATCCATCTCTGGAGAATACTGCGACATGAAAACGATTGCCGTGTGAATCCCCAATTAGAACATCACCCGCATCGCTAATGTCAATACCGTTCGGAAAATTAGTTATGTTTTCACAGCCAATACGACGTAAAAATTTACCCTCTTCGCTGAAGACTACAACACAATGCCCTTTGAAGTCGCAAACAAAATATTCTTTACCTAAAACGTGTGAAAAGAAAAATTGTATAATTAAAATATCATCATAACCTTTGTATTAAAGCAATTAAAGTCGTTTGACGAGGGAATCAAATTCACAAAAGAGGTGTAAAGCCGATAAAGAACCAATTAAATTAATAGTATTTTTTTCAGTAAAATATAACATCGCGTTCCTACGTTTTCTACCGCAATTGTATTTTTGGGCTTTTTCGTTCTTGTCGTTACTGTAACTCTCTTTCTGAAGCAAAGCAACAAAAAATGGTAGTACGTGTATTTCATAAATTTTCATCTTGATTCTGTGCTCTAGCAAAAATGCCTTGTAAATATTTACAGGAACCAAGACACCATGCTGCATTACTAAATTGTAAAGACATTATGAAAGAAAAAAGTACTTACCACTAATAGCGATATCGCTAGGTTCCCTCATATAATCACTACAATCGAACCATCTTATAAGATCGCCACTATCGCTAATAACGAATACAGTTGGTGATACACTATCAACAGCTACAATTTGTCCAAGGCTTGTGACAGCTAGGCCAGCAACAATGTCGATGTAACGAATCGCTATCTTCTTTATAAAGTGACCATTTTTTGTAAATATTTGCATACGTGATCGTTCATTGCCACGATCACAAACTACGAATTTACCACTATTTCTCATAACTGCGACTTTCCTTGGATACCATAGTTGTCCTTCTTCTTTTCCAGGTACACCAAATTGAAACTTGAATGGTCCTGATTTCTCAAATATCTGTTATTAATCGAAAATACAATATTAATCACGCAAACAAATGTATTTCAATTGCTTTAAAAAATGCTGCGTATGATTTTTCTTTTTCTTTATAACGATGAAAAATCAAATTACTGTTATTTTCAACACGGTGGAACAACATAAGCATATTATTAAAAAAGACACATCAAAATGAAATTATCTTTATAGGTAAAACACGCTCAGAAATTACAGACCTGAATTCGGTGATTATTAGTGTCGGCAACGATGATGTCTTCATCGGTACCCAAACAAAAACCATGAGGAGAATTAAATTGTCCTTTAGCCGGACCAAGCTGTCCAAATTTACACCGTATTTGCATTGGCGTTAGTTTCGAATTTGTAGAGCGTGCGTGGGTGTAATTTCCAGATCCCGTTCCAGTAACATTTCCAACGGTATTACCAACGACCACTGGCATATTATGCATCGGATCGGTAATCAAATCATCTTGAACACATAAAATGAAATAAGTTACAAAAAGTTCTGACACGGAAAAAAAAACCACAAATTTTCGTAAATTCTAGTTATCTTATCGCGTATACATATTATGTCCGGTAAGTAAATATATACAACGTTAAATTTGCTAGTTTATTTCTGTCAGCAATTAATTAATTTGTATTTCTTTGCAAATAATTGCACGTAGAAATAACGCAATAATAATTATTTTAAGAATATACTACATAAATAAAATAGCAAAAAATAACAGAAACATTTTACTAACCAGCGCCTTGTGAAAGTATTGGCGAAGTAGAAGCTGATAACGATTGATATCCTCCGTTAAGAAGACTATTTGCAGCTAAAGTTCCAAGGTTAGGGGTATCAACTATTCCTGGTGATGGACCACGTCCCAATACAAGACCACCACCACCATTCAATGTTGGGTTACTCAAATCTTGAAATAAAAAAACATGTGTTTATCAAAGCAAGTTTCGCTTTTACAAATTGACTTTGCAACTTTCAAAATTCAATTTTATTTTTATCTTAGTTTTTTTTCTTTTTTTACCTTTGATTATTATTATTATTATTATTGTTATTATTATTATTACAAGTGAAAATCAGCCAAAAAAAATGTACGAATCTCTTCACTTGCAACAATGAAATACATGTTTGAAATGAAGTTCTTACCCTGATTGCCAAGGGAGTTTCCAAGTTTAGCAAGAGCCTGTAGATTGTTGATAGCATGGCTCGTTGAACTTAAATCCCCAGCAAATAAATCGGCCAAAGTAAAGGACGGAGTTGGACTTGGATTTGAGCTTTGACCAACAACTCCAGTATCTCCCACCATGTCAACCTTTTCTGCCAAACTTGCTAATTGTTGCAAATTGTATTCTTGAATGCTAGTAAGACCATGCATAGGACCTGGAGGAAGAGACACAGGGGGTGGAGCTGGTGGAACATTTTGTGGACTGGAAGTAGGTGGGATTACGAATGAAGGTTCACCTTCAAAAGACGATTGCATAGATGCAGGAAGAGAAATAGGAGAACTTGTACTTATAGAACTAGGACAGCCTATCGAGGTATGAACTATTTGTTGAGTCGATACTCCTCCTGGCACTGTTGATATTATTTCTGGAAGGTTTTTCACTACTGGCGTGCTTTCCGTTTGAAGTTTACCAAATACCTCCTACAAATAATTCAATATCATTTTATTCCAGCGTATATATATCTCCAAACGATCTACGGTAAATGAAGCTCTCGTGTCACAAAAATGATATAAAATTGCACAAACCTTTACAGTCTTTTCAAAATGATTGTAGTCTGTCTTAAACTCAATAGAGTAAGCGACATTAGGCTTTGGCGTATTTTTTATAAGATTTAACAACTGCGTTCCAACGACTCGTCGAAGTGCTAAAATTTCAACGGCATCTCCATGTTCCAACAATCGTGATGTAAATCGACAAGCATCTTCGATTTTTTCAATGGTCTTTTCAACGCTGAAAATCAATGTTAAAATAATAAAACTACTGTTTTTTATATTATAGTTTTTACTTCTTTTTCAAAAACTACTCCCATTCTAGTGGGAATAGTCTTGTCTTTGTAAACTAAATTACGTTCCACGATAGTATCCGAATGATTCTAGAAAATGTCGAATTTATAACTCGAACGTTCCTAAAAAAATTACAATGAAAATAAAGTTTCTCTTACTTGTGAAAAGTATCCATTATCTCCAATTCTCTTTCGGAATGTAACTTTTCAAGCTCTTCTAAAGCATTATCTCTGCACTTTTCCAAAATTGCCTTATAACTTTGGAAAGTTTCTACAATCAGATCTTTCGCTTCGTCATGTTGTACTTGTAATTCGCTGAGAGCATTTTCCAACTGCACAGAGGTTTGATTACAATCGGAAACACGAGATTTGCTTTTGCTCATTAAATTTATGAGTTCTTCCTTCTGTCTCGGTTCGGCATCCGTTAATCGTTCGTATTTATGTTCCGGAGCTTTATGTTCGACGAGCAAACACTCGTTGCATATCGGTTCCTATTGCGACGGAAATAAGACGACGTCGTTAAATTTCAGAGACTCTTAATAACTTTAGCTTACTTTTCCATACTATTTTTGCTCACCTGACACGTATAACAGAAAAACTTCATATTTTCCGCCGGATGAGTTTCACAGAAGATGGGTTTGTGTATGGGAATAGCTTCGGTAGATTTTTTCAAATCTTCAAAAGCTATAACCTTATGGCTTTCGAAGCATCTCATAAATTGATGAGCGGTGTTGCAATTGGGGCACAAGAAGTTGGCGCAATCGGAACACCTCGCAACTGCATTCTCCTTAGCCTTGCAAGATGTGCACAGAACTGCCATGTTTTCGATCGCCGACATGTCCAGTATATTCGTGAGGACATAATCGCAAGTTAACGAAGCCGCACCTTTAACGCCAACGGACGTTTCTTGTTGACACAATGGACAGCTCAAGACAGACCCGACTTTGGAATCTCCTGCCTCGTCCATCAAAAGTTTATCGATGCAAGCTTCGCAAAATACATGAAGGCACGAGAGAACTCTTGGCGAACAAAGTTTACTCATGCATAATGCACATTTTTGCTCGCCGGCTTCTCCGTTTCCGCAAGATATTTCCTCTAAGGCGTCCCCGGGATTGCCACTGGGGTAACCACCAGTGGAATTCATGTTCCTTTCGTGAAACATATCTCCATTTTCAACTTCTTCTTCCTTAACGTTAACTCCATTGGTAGTTACGGAGGATCCTGTTCCCGTCGGAGTTGCTATCGTCGAAGTCGCCATTTTACGGCTTCTTTCAATAGTGGCGGCTTCAGGTTATTATTTGTATTCTGTCTTTCCTTCTTTCTTTCTTTCTTTCTTTCTTTCTTTCTTTATTTGTTTATTTATTCTTTTGGAAAACGATACTTTTACGATAAATTGTTTGTTTAGTTTGTATATTGATAAATTCAATGAGCAAGAAGCTGATAGAGTGAGAATTCTTCGTAACTTTAGCGGGAGTCCTGAAAGAAAGGGGAAAAAAAGAAGATTGGAATCTTACATACTTTTGTTTTCTCGTCGTTTTGGGTAAATTGTAACGTTGCCATGAAAAGAAAAACAAATGCTAACCAATTGAAAGTCGTTACAATTGTATACTTAAAAATAGAACAACGATCGGATCTATTTATACGATCGCCAATGAAAGCGCCTTTCCCATTTATTCTTCCTATTTCCCGTAAAAATTCGCGGAGGCATGTTTTTTCCTCTATTGAAATTGATGCAACGGAAAGAAGAAGAAGAAGAATTTTGCCAACTATTTGATGGAAAATGAAAATCGCAAAGACGTCGATTGATTGTTTCGTAATGATTGATCCAATCGTTGCGCTCCCGAGCGAAAGCATTTACAATATAACAGCGAAAGGATCGAGAAGAAAATGGATAGAATTGATGTTTGCGAGAAAACTGCCGCCGCGATCTTACCTTAAATCTGACGACTAATAATCTTTCTTATTTACATCGCACATTTTTGTTCATACTGGCAATGGCCGATATCGCTGCCATCTTGAATTTTAGTTTCTAATACAACCAACTTTTCAATTCGCGCACCGACTTTTAACAATCATTACATATTTATTTAACGCATATACTTAATAGGTTTTTTTGTTTCTTTTCATAAGGAATTATTTATTATTATTGTGCACGGCAAATGATCTAATTCAATAATTTCTTTTCTTCGTTAGACTTAACAATGTATCGATTGTAAATATTTCGCACTTTTTTGTACAATGGAACAAACGAAGAAAAATTGTTTTACTTTTTTTTTTTCATTAGAACCAAGAGGACAACAGTTCACCCTCTAATGCGCCAATGCGGGAATACGTCCTTCGAATTATTACTTTCACGATAGATGACTGAGTTTGTTGGCAAATATTGACCCATTCTCTACCAGAGACATCTGGTGGCGGCTTTCCGCTACACATCTTGCCTTTTTTTTTACATCAAGGCTTACCAATATTTCTCTTTTCAAATTACAATAATTTTCATAACTATACTTTTGGAAAAAACCAAAATTTCATCAATTAAAAATGAATTATATGCCAAAGTATTTTTTTACATATCCTCGTAGACTCAGTAAATTGTACTTTTCGCTACAAAGTTCACGTTAGACCTTTTTTCTATTCAAAATTCACTGTATAATGAATGTATGCGGAACTCGAAAATATTTGTAACAGTTCGATCTATTTCGAAAACAATCAAACAGTTGTAATGGTTTTTTATTGATACACTAGGACCTCTTTATAAAGACCTCGCTTAGGGACCGAACAAACCGCCTTATAACAATCTTTCTCTCAATTTCCACTCTGCGTGCCTATACGCAACTAGGTTATAGTATGTAAGCTTCATGCGCAGGAACATACTCGGAGGAAAAACTTTCCTTAGAAGTTTTTGTGTATTGTTATAAGACGTTTGTTCGGTTTACCGAAGGGATTGTTATAACGAGGTCCTACTGTTAAGATACAGATTCCAATCGTTGATTCTTCATGTTGGTCGGACTGTAAGTACAGTAACGAACCTTTCTCTCGTCTGTCCCGTATAAAAGCCTTCAAACGTAAAATAGCGACCAATCGCAACGAAGAATTCTTCTATCCGTCGAAAGATTCTCCATTGTAATTGGTTTATTTTCGAAAGTTTACGTCCTACACGGCAAACGGCATTACGTTACCGCAAACAATCTATGTTTCTGTGCCAGAGAGACAGTTGATATCCCAGCTGTTATCTGTCAGCTGTCAAAAAAAGTAAAGTTTCAAAAACTGATAACAAACACTCAGTCGTAACCTTTTAATAAACAGTAAACAGGCGATTCTGGAAAAATTGAACATCGTTTTTATTGATAATGTTTTTCTATAATACGTCCACGCGTTAACATACGATATCGATAGAGAATTACTTATTTCTGATAACCGTTAATTGATTAAAAGCAAAAAAGGAAATATGAGCACCCTGGAGAGAAACATCAGTAACATGGATTTTATAAAAGTTCCGAAGGTTTGTTATTTTATCATCATCTGACATACATACATACATACATACATACATACATACATACATACATATTATATGTAACGTAGCAAATTTCAAAGGCTTATTTAACTTTGTACAAAGCAACCTCTTAATATTGCAATAAATCCATAAATTGGTTTTAGGTGGAAAATGTACGAATGCTAGATAAGTATAGCAATAATCATTGTATCGGAACGCTGTATTTAACAGCCACGCATCTTATCTTTGTCGAAACTACTGGCAAGAAGGAAATGTGGGTAAGTTCGTAGAGATATATTTTTACATCACGCAACAAGATTATTCATTCAAAAGTTTGTCATTTTTTTATTACTATAACAAAACTCCATAAATTTTCATTGAATCGAGACGATTTTGGTACAAACTATCGCAATGTATAAGATTTCTATAGTTTGATCGAATCTGAAAATGGCGATAAGCAAAAAATCTTCTCCTCGTTGGTTTCTCAAATTTCGCTTGCAATTTTGTCACGTAATATGCGCCGTGTCGCAAACCTAAAGGACTTAACCTTTATTATAAAATTTCAGATCCTAAATACTCATATCTCGAGCATAGAAAAGCAACCTCTAACTACAACTGGATCGCCGCTTCACATAAAATGCAAACACTTCTTTATGGTTACATTTGTCATTCCGAAAGAACGCGATTGTCACGAAACGTATCTTACGTTACTAAAACTCATTTTTCCAGGTAAGGTAGAAAGAAAAACAAAATTTTCCTCTCGTCCGTGTCCTGGACATCGGCCTAACTAAAACGCTAAATTTATCACGTTTTCTGTAATTGATCTTTTTTAAATGTTAATAAAAATGACAAAAACAGCGTACGTTTGCGCGAATGTTTCATAATAACTATATACATTTTTTTTCCATATCGCAGCGAGAATGGAAGATCTCTATTGCTTCAGTTATCAGGAGGACAAAGACTCGTTACCGCAACACGCCGGTTGGAATTTTTTTAGTATACAAAATGAATTTCAAAGGCAAGGGGTACCTAACGAAGAATGGTCTCTTACATACCTCAACGCTAATTACGAAGTAATTTCTGAAAGTTTGTTACAAAGTCGATCGAAACCGACAGAATTTTTTCTATTTTTTCATTATCACCGAGCATCTCAATTTTTGTCAAAGATGCTTTACATTCTTCCCGATTCCGTTCCAGCTCTGCGATACTTATCCCAAATATTTGTACGTACCCAGTTCGTGCACGGATAGCGTATTAGAAGGAAGCGCAAAGTTTCGGAGTAAAGGACGATTACCCGTTTTAACATATATTCATTCGAATAAGGTTGGTGCTAGTAAGATCAAGAGACAGACTTACTTTCTCCGTTACTCCAAAGTTTTTTTGAATATTTTTATTTCATAGTTCTTGAATATTTTTGAACTTGGATGGTTTCCATTTTTGCTATAACTTCCTACGAATTTCTCGAGATCGGATGTTTTTTTTTCAACAATATCCATGAAATTTGTTGCAAAAGACTTCGTTTCATTTAGTTGGTTTGATCTTTTCATTTATATTTATTTATTTTTAAAAATGACATCGTGAGTTTAATGTTATCGCGTGGTTAGTCTTAAAGTTTTGACATAATTATTTCTTCGCATAGTTGTATCATCATTTTCTATTCGTCATTCCAGGCAACGATTTGTAGATGTAGCCAACCACTTTCTGGTTTCAATGCCAGATGTACAAGGGACGAACAAATGTTGTATAACATATTATGTACAAATCCAACTTCGAAATATATGTACGTTGTCGATACACGACCAAGGGTAGGTATATCGAGAAATCTGTATACACACCGAGCAACAAAATGACAATATTCCGAAAAATTTTGCCATTTTTCAAATCGAGATAATATTTTTTTGTTTTTGTAGGTAATTATCTTTAAGAAAAAATTCATGCCAAATTGATGCAAGTCAATGCGCATCTCCATGTTCCAATAACGCCCAAGAATTCTTTTTCTCGATACAATGAAAATTGACGGAACAAAATGACGAAATTTTCATGAATAATTTTTTGGCACTAATTTTCTTTCATGGAATTCTCAACTATTGTTTTGTTTAGATCAACGCTATGGCAAACAGAGCGGCGGGGAAAGGATATGAAAATGAAAACTTTTATGACAATATAAAATTCCATTTTTTTGGAATCGAAAATATTCATGTCATGAGGGCTAGTTTAAATAAACTGATCGAATGTAAGGAAACTTGAATACTATTTTGCGCTATTCAAATGAAATCATTTTTCTGAAAGACACACGCAAATATTTTTCGATTCATATTTGCAACGCTCGAACTTATCGATCCATTGATTTCCGATAAACGTTTTTTTCTTTCTTTTCATGACTTACAGTACAAAAAGTGACTTCCATGACTGCATTTTTGAACGGAGTAGAAAGTTGTGGCTGGCTGAAACACATACGCTCAATATTAGAAACTTCGTGGTTTATAGCTCGCGCTGTAACAAGCGGAATAAATGTCGTTGTTCACTGCAGCGATGGTTGGGATCGCACAGCTCAAGTTTGTTCTCTTGCCGCATTATTGCTCGATCCATTTTATCGAACCATACAAGGATTTCAAGTAAGTGCGTTAATACATATATGTACATACATATTTAAGAGGACGCGATAAACAACGATCTGATAATTGAATGAATATGTACATACCACCATGATTTTAACCCGTCAGCGTCATGTAAACTGTAATTCTAATTGTAAGAAATATCAGAAGTGTTTATATAATTTCTTATTGTTGTTGGTTACCTCCTAACGAAAAATAGTCCAACAAATTCAAGTTCTTTAAAACATCAAGTTCTTTGGCTATAAGCGGTGTGTTAAATAACGATTTCACTGAGGAAGTAGCGACTGATTTCTTCGATTAGTTAAACATTGTTTTACCAATATTTGTATAATATGTAAAAATCTTTGTGTTTAGGCACTTATAGAAAAGGACTGGCTATCATTTGGGCATAAGTTCACCGATCGCTGTGGACATATTATAAACGATGGAAAAGAATTAGCTCCAATTTTCACACAATTCATCGATGCAACTTATCAGCTTTTACAACAATATCCACATCTGTTTCAGTTCAATGAACTATTTCTTTTAACGCTTCATGACCATGTTCACAGTTGCCAGTACGGAACTTTTATAGGGAATTGCGAAAAAGATAGAGAAAGACTCGGGTAGGGAATCATTCGATAACTGGCATGCTAATGGTAGTCCACTAAGCCAGCCTTTATTCTACATATAATAAGTTCTTACAATTGTTTTCAGGGTTTCAGAAAGAACTTATTCGTTATGGGGAAATATGGCAAATAATATGAATGAATATATAAATCCGATGTATTCCAGCAATCGATATAACGACGAAAGTAACAGAATCCTTCGGCCAAAACTTGCTCCTCAAAGTATCACGTAAGTTTCTCTAATCGATGTAAATTTTTCAAAACTTAACTTACGAATAAATGAAGATTTGCTTTGTCCGATGGTTGATGGTTGATGGTTGAAAAACGGTAATAAAAATAAGAATACATGGAATGACAAACTACGTTCGATATATGTTTGTAAATATATTGTAACCATGTTTAACATTCCTCATGTATATGATAGCATTATCCCACAATTAATAATATCATTTTATTTGTAGACTTTGGAGAGGCTTATATTATAGGTTTGAATGTGGAGTTCATCCTAGAGAAACATGCGAAGACTTGCTTTTAACACTGTATGATCATACAAGTTCTTTAGAAGATCACGTTAAACTTTTATTGAAGGTGAGTTCCGATATTCCCAAGGAGCATCATTAATGGAGATGTAATATTTCGGTAACTTTTAACTTCCAGTGGTAATATGATATATGTATTTGTTAACTTAAATGTAACCGCCGATGAAAATTCCTAAGGACAATTCTCAAGTATCAAGGATCTAATTGTAAACTTGTTATGTTACAGAGAGTTACTTCGTTGAATCAATTACCGTCGTTGAGAAACACGCAAAAGAAAGCTAGTCAAGAAAAAAATTGCAACAACATAGACAATAATGCATTTTCAAAGGAATGTTTATCGGAAAGGATTATAGAAAATTCAACAAACAATGGTGAAACTGCTAAAAGCAAATTAAAAATTAGTCAAATAGAGAAAGAATTGAAAACAGTTGCTCTAGACTGGAAGTTATCTCGTAATGTCGAGGAATGTAATTGTTCGACTACATTTGATGTTTTCAACAAGAAGGTAAATATGTATTTCTTATTTTTACGGCTTTTATAACTTTTTTTTATGGCTTCTTCTACTTACTATTGTTTTCCTACTATTCAAAAATCTTTAAATATACCTAAGAAAGGAATATTTATTTTTCAAAAGTTTTCACCCATGTGAGATTTTTTGTCATTTTATTACGTATTAGTTGAAACCATGAAATTGTAATTTTGCACAAAGAGGTAGATATTTCTTTTTACATGGAAACATTGATAATATATGTATATAGTTTTTCTTCCTCTTCTCTTTCTTTCTTTCTTTCTTTCTTTCTTTCTTTTTTTTCAGAATCATTGTTGGTCTTGCGGAGAAGTGTTGTGTACGCGTTGCATCGTAGGACATAAAACATTAGCGGGACATTTGACGCAGCGTGCCGTACCAACTTGTAAATCTTGTTCTCAAAATTCGTCGATTTCAAGTCCAACTTCGTCATAAACCACAAAATAGGTTACATCACGATTTATCATAAGCATTATTTATTGAAAAAAAATGCCTAAATACTTTATAAAGAAATGAGTATTAAGTTATGTGTACAATGTATAGAAATAATTAAAAAGAAAAAAAGTATGTTCTACAAGTAAGTGAGATTTCGCTGTTTTGATAAATACATGGTTTATTTCATTTAAAAAGTAATGCACATGTTCCTCCTGTTTGACAAATTTCAAGGATACACAAATCGATTACCCGCAAAAGGCGAAAGTTGGACATTTCATGAATTCTTATAATAAATTGTAAACGTTTGGAATTTATTCTGTTGTAATTCCATTTTGATGAGAATTTTCAAATATTGTAACTTCATTTTCGCTACGATCAAGACAAAATATTAATCGGTATCGGAATCTCTATGATCTATTTGTTGTTTAGGTAAAGCTTCTTGTAATTGTAAAACATGTTCGACTGGTTTTGGCTTTCCATCTTCTCCTATTCGACATGGTTGCACCAACCCTTCCCTGAAAATAAATATTGCTATAAATATCAATTAGGAAGTATTCATTTCAATAAGTCTCCAAAATAGCATCCATAAATTCATATTCAACAAAATCTTTTGAATTCCAATCCAAGTTCCTATTGTTCATTTGAAATTGAATTGGTATTAGTAGAAATTATTGAGTAAATTCTTAAAAAATTAAATATATTGTTTTGGTTTGATCTTGATTGGTTGAAAATGTATCGAAATCAATAGGAAACTGCTCATTTGAAATTGAATGAACCTAACAACGAAAAGATTATTTCTGTTTAAACATTAAGGAGGTTGTACCGTTTTACGAATTAACAGTGAGAATTTGAGAATTTGATTTCAACCACTCGTCTGTTTTTATGTAATATAGCTTCAGTTAAAATTTTAAGATGGTTCAGAGCCTAGAAGCCGAGAAAATTGTAATTTCATTTAACATGTGTTCTTATGGGAAAAATCACTTTTTCAACGATATTGAAATAATTAAAAGTCAGATCTTCATGAAAATTTACTGAACGATAAAGGATATTGTCCTGATCATTTATCAATTATCATAATGTACGTTGAAAGCTTGTAAGACTAGGAAATCATGAATTCTCAAGGAAAATGTATGACCGAGAGCGGGACAACGAAAGTCATCTGACTTATGTTTCTGCTCGAATATTTTTCTAATATTTTTTCCAATCTGAGCCTGCTGAACTCTTTTCTTGTACACTTTCTCGATCGCTCTCTTGCCTTTCCAAATAAATCCTTTTCGTTTTTCACTTATCATTTTTGTGACAACTGGTTCGTGGAAAAAGCGAGACACGTAGTAAACGAAATGAAAGACACGCGCCATATACTAACGCAGGCGCACGCGGATCGTAATCGTAGTAAGCGTAATCGTAGTATGCTTTGTTAGTTGCCAAATCGCAATTCGCAACTACGGGAATCAAAGAGAAGCATATTTGGGCGCTCAATTGATTAGCTAAGCGGAACTGATTGGTAGAAAGTTAATAAAGATACATAAGTTGGGCGGGATGTAAAGTCAAATCTTCCGTATGAATGGACCAATGAAAAAATAGATATCGGCGTCGCTTGAAAAGAAACAAAGAAAACCGTAGACGCGTTAATGGCCGCTCGCAGCACGTGTTAAACTGAACCGAAAAATTCGCGATTCCCATTGTTTCTTTATTTCGCGAAACCGGCAGATACTTTGAACGTTGAAAATTAATAGTTAATATTCAATATGCCTTCGTTTGACGAGGAAAAACCTGACAAAGATGAAGATAAAGATATTTTTCCCGGGAAAAGGGGAAAAAGAAGCGGAGATGGAAATTATCAACCCGCAAAAAGACTCAGATACTACGTCGGAGCGCGAGTGAAGGGTGTCGAGGTTGGAATCACTGAATACATAGGAAACCACCCAGGTTTCAAGGGCACGATCAAGGAAAGGTATTCAGATTTTCATGTCAATGAAATTAGTCTCACGGGTGAAGTCGCGGTATTGACGGACATAACTGTACCCAAGATTTTAGAAGAAGCAGAATTCAGCGCGGAATCGTTACAATCGATACCCACAGAAATCATCGCGCAATTGGAAGCGCTAAAAATTGACCCCGACCCGGAAGCTTCGACGGACGTGGATGTCAAGAATTTGACCAAGTCGCAACGCACAGCTATTCATGAATTGGCGAGAAAAATCATGAATGTCACGAGCAAGACCGTGACAAAAGCTGGAACGAAGGTGATTAAAATCAACAAACTCGGTAACAATAGGAAGAACAAGAGAGACACCAGGGTGGATTGGTCCAAACGCGACGGCAAGTATTGCCATTTCCTAATGCACAAAGTAAACATCGATACCATGGGCGCGCTCCAGAAAGTAGCGTCTCGTTTACGGGTCAAAGTGAATTGCCTGACTTTCAACGGGAACAAGGATCGCAGGGCGAACACGACCCAAGGGATCTGTTTGAAACGAGGGGAGCCCAGAAAAATCATGAGTTGCACCAAATCCCTACCAAACATTCACGTAGGGAACTTCAAGTTTTCAACTGAAAAGTCCAATCTCGGGAATTTGTATGGCAATCGATTCAGGTTAGCGCTGCGAAACTTAGAAGGCACGGAAGAAGACATCGAAAGAGCTATGGTTTCCCTTCGAGACAAGGGCTTTATAAACTATTACGGACTGCAAAGGTTCGGAACGGTAGCGGACGTTCCGACGTATATCGTCGGTAAAGCTTTGATGCTAGGTAAATGGACGGAGGCCATCGACTTGATTCTGAAACCACGAGAGGAAGAAAAGGACAGAGCCATGCGAGAGGCCAGACGAATTTACTACGAAACCAAAGACGCAGCCTTGGCATATAAGAAGATTAGAAACACGGATAGCATCGAAGGGAGTCTATTGCGCGGGTTGCTGTTAAATGGAAAAACCAATCCTCAGGGCGCTTTGAATCACATACCCAAAAATGCCATGTTAATGTATTTACATTCTTATCAAAGTTACATTTGGAATCATGTAGCGTCTAAGCGCATCAAGGAATTCGGAGATAAGCCTATCGTCGGAGATTTCGTCTTTGAATCTACGGAAAGCGCCATCGATATGGAGGACGAAACCGAGGTTTTCGAAAACGAAGCCGACGATCCAGAATCAATGGAATGCCACACGGGCGAAGACGAAAACGTTCCTCTAACCGATCCCGTTGAAGAAAATAAAACTAGTAAGCACGAAGAAAACAAGGAAGCAGAAATGGATTTAGGGGAATGCAAGGACAAAGAGGATATTCTTATGGAAAATGGAAACAAAGAGGATTCCGGTAAAGTCGAAGAAAAAGTTGACGAGTCCCAAGATGTGCCCACCGATGGGAGTAAAAAAAGTTGCGGAAAAATTGAATTCCATGGAATACCTTCGAAAGTCGAAAGGAAAAATGAAGAAAAAGTTAAAGAAGAAACTTTGTCCGCGAAAGAAGAAGAAAATCTTGTAGAAAATGTTGCTTCGCGAAACGTGCCGGAAGATGCGAAAAGGAAGAACAAATATTCCAGAAGTCGTGCAGTTTTACCCCAAGTACGAATTCTTAAAGAAGAGGATTTGCCGAATTACACACTGGCGGATGTGATAATGCCGCTACCAGGGCGGAAAGTAATTTACCCGTCTTACGCCAAAAGTTGGTACGACGAGCTTTTGGGGAAAGACGATTTAACGACCGACATGCATTCAAAAAACAGGAAGTATATTTTATGGGGAACTTATAGAAAAATATTGGAGATTCCTAGGGAACTGTCTTGGGAAATCATGCGTTATAACGACAAGATGGAAGATTTGTTACTATCGGACTTAGATGTATTAGAAAATCGTAAAGCACCAGAAAACGATCCAGAAGGAATATATAAAGCTCTTATTATAAAAATGTCTTTAAAGTCTTCGGTATATGCAACAATGGCTTTAAGAGAAATTTTGAGATGCGATACTTCGAGCGAGATGCAAGCCTTCTATTCGGCGAAGAATAACGAAGAAGAGTGACCGAAGGTGAAAACGCTGTTACTTGGAACTTTTTGTTATAGAAACAAAATCGCGGAAGTGACATTTATGGAAAAACGTGGCAAAACAATTAATATGGCAAAACGAATTTACGAGAGTGGAGTTTACTCGAATGGAACATCCAAATCGGTACTTCGCTTTATTCTTTCTTTTTCATTCTTTATTTTTGGAGAATATGATAAAAATAACTATATTTTTTATTTTTCTTATAACGTTTTATGCATATGTATAGTTGAAACTTCACCATTGTAAACAATTAATGTAACTCATAATCATAGAATTTAAGTAATAGTTATTTCGGTAATATTTAACGAATAATTGTTTGGTATTACTATATTGTGATAAGAGTTATAATTTAAGCGAAATGTAAAAAATTATTTTTTACGTTAACTATTTTTTAAATAGTTTATATTTTTTTGCCTTGACACTTTAAATGACATCGATTTAACTCGTTCTATCTTTCGTTTAATTATTATCGTTTAGTTTTTTCGTTTAATTACTTAACTCGTTTTATCTACGATAAAGTTTTATTTTCATTTGGTTAAAGAACATCAATGAAAAAGTAGAAATATAAAAAATCCTTAAAAAATTACTCATTTAATTTCAAACTGTTTTGCGAAACCTTCATTTTACTTTTAGTGAGAAACTGTTAAAATTGCTAAATTTTAATAAGAAAGATTGTAATCAGGAAAAATGAACCGATTCTGAAATCTAATTTTTTTTAAAGCTTTTTTCGTTAATCTTGAATAAATTACGGAGTCTTTGTAGAAATGTGTAATCTTTTTTTTTACATTATCCGGCTGCTACGCCGTAAAAAAGGTAAAAAACAGCCCTTATACCTAGCAATTATGAGTGATTCAAAAACGAGGACTGTGTTTAATCTTACATAAATATTTGGTATACTGAAATATACTTACTTTGTTAATTGATCCATGAGACCAACCAGTTGCATCGCTTCGTATTCTTTTTGTTCTTCGCTCATGCCTTCCAAAGGATTCGCTTTTGGGCTCTCATAACATCCTACTACTGGATTAATGCTGAAAAAGGAAACCTAATATTAGAAGAATTGATCTACAAATACACAATACACACACACACACACACACACACACAAATAGCCGAAACTTTCAACACGCACACAAATTCCTAGCAAGGTTCGGTAAAGTTTATCATTAAATAAATGAAAAGGATTGACTCTCGATGATCTTTCCTATGATTTTTAATACATAAATGAATATATCATGCCTGGGTGGGCTCTTCAAACGGATCATTCGGATAGTTTTACCGCAAAGGATAAATGTAGTCAATTTTTTAGTCAGCAAATTATTTATCTGTGAAATATGAAAACATTTTTTCCATGTCGAAGAAGAAAACAAAATTTCATATATTCGCTTTCTCGATTTTGAGAACATCCACGAATAAATTTTAATTCAATTTTGTACGGAGTCTTGCAACGACCATTTATCGTTGGATCTTTTGATCGACTTGACTCGCACTCGTCTAGTTGCCTTTGTTTAGAAACGTTATTAGTGTTTATTTAAATGCTATATCCTTACTTTTCTTTGTATTTTGTGTATTCTTCAGTGTCGCTCTCCTCTGATTCGGATGAATAATATACCTTTGACTGCTGTCGTCCTAATAATCCCTTATTTGCAAACATACCTGCTGCGTTCCCATAGCCGGTATATTTAACCATACGTGCAACTAAAAAGGGGTAACAGAGTTAATAATGTTTAAGAATTGATAACATGAAACTATAATAAAAAAAAAAGGATATGTTCAATTGTAGTACATACCGTTTTCTTTACATAAAATAAATAAGAATTCAGCCACCAGATCGCGCAATTCTGTGATAGGAGTCGTCAAAAGTTTACATAATTTTGCTCTTAATGTTGTTCCTTCTTCTGGTCGATGCATTACATCCTTCAATGGGGGCAATACCTTAAAAAAAAAAAAGAGGGAGAAACATAATTAATTTTAGGTGCAGCACATTTTTCTAGTGGTTTATTGCAGCTGGGGTAGGATACTTTTATGTCAGAGACAATAAAGAGTCAAGTGCACGTGCCTCTTGTCTTGCATATTTTCGAGCAAGTCTTTCGGATTTAATAAGCTTGATTAAAGCTGTGATAATAGGAGACAGATTTTCAATCAAGTCAATTTTGCAATTCAATCTACGGTTTAAGAATTCGAGTAAAATCGAAATAGCTCTCATATCGACATTTTCATAGCTCGGTTGACATTCGGCAGTTGAAATTGGTGGTATTAGCATCGTATAAGAAGAATTAGGTACGACTGTCAATAAATTAACGATGTTGCTGAAAAAAAAGCAAGAGGAAATTAGTGGAATACAAATTACTACATTTTGCAATTCTCGTTTTCATTGTCCTTTGAGCTTTCATACCTTTGTAATTCATCTTGCCTTTCATTATTTTTATCGACAAGTAAAGAAAATAAAATTTGTACTAAATTATTATGTCGGTCTAATTCATCCGATGAGTCGTCAATTTGAATGTACAAATTAAACAAAGCCTTTAAAACTTCGCAAGCTAAAATCATATCTCCTTCCTGAAATAAGCGGACGTGGGTTTCATAACGGAGTAAGAAGAAAGCATCCTTAATTCCTATTTAGTTTATACTTGGATGACTTTAAATGTACCATAATTTTTACTATAAATAACAAAAGACGTAATTCATTATTGCCATAAGGGCAATAAGTACGATCGTAGTTACTTACGAATTCCTCGGATTGGTATTATATGGGAACCTCATTGGTCCATGTTGAAAATATTTGGTGTCTTACCTTAACGGTTGATAATCGTGTGGAGAAATTCTTTGAGATTCCTTCCAACATTTCAATCAGGTGATAATCTCCTCGTAAATCATCTTTAACTACTTTCCTGGTCGTTATGTTTAATGCGGTAATTAAAAATACAATTCTAACGTCAAACAATTTAATCTCGTGTGGTACTTTGTCGTCGTATTTACTTATCCGTTCGATTAAACACGACAAACACGAAGTTTTCGTTATTAGATTTTGTACCTTCCGACTGTTGTATAATAAATTACACAGAAGCTTAACGGACTCCGTTGTAACTGAAAAAGAATAATATTATTTTCTTACAGGAAGAATTTCTATCTTTTATGTTTAATGCAGTTTTGTAAAAATACATACCGTCGGTAAACGAAGATACGTTCTCCTCGTTGCAAATTTTGGCGAGTCCGGCATTTTGTAAAATGAGGTCCAATCTTTCGGGTGTAATTAAATCATCTAAATTTGTCTTGTCGCGGCTGCAAAAATAGCAGAATTAGAAGGAATTTCTTAAGTCGCGCCGAATACTATACGAAATGTCACACGTCGTACAAAAGGAGTAGTACCTTAGAATTCTTAATGCCGCTAAGCATTTAGAATGAATCGATAGGCGAGTATGGTCTTTTAAATGGTCGAATAACCTTTCCCATATTTTCTCTCGCAAATTGTTTTCATTGAACTCGTCGAATTTCAATTTTGTGGAGTACTGAAAAGATTTTTTCATACAACGAAAAATTTCCGCAGGCAAAAAAATTGTGTTATTTCAGGAAAATATTTTTTGCAATAATGTACATTTGCTTACTTACTGTACATAAATATTTTTTTTTTTAAATAGAAAATAGTTTTTAAATAAAAAAAAAATATAATTGGCTCCATTTTACCCCAAAGGGTTGTTAAATTTTGTCATCCAATCTTTATTAATTATTTGTAGATTTTTGTGCAAAAGTAAAGTGAAGTTGGTTTAAGTATTAATAATCGCACTTTATTTCGGTATAAAGAAGTTATCGAATTTAATGAAATAGAAATGCTTACGTTATTTAAAAATGTCATTAAAGCAGTGGAAAACACCTCGTAATTTCCAGAAACTACATTCTGGATTAGATCTTTCATGATTACATGAAAATGATGAATGACCACTTTGATTTTTTGAACTAGTACTTGGTGCACAGGTCCTTTGACTCCTTTCAAAGAATTAAAGTTTGGCGGTTAACCAAACAAATGCCTTCCTTTTCACAAACAATTTGACAGTTATTGTGATGATGATGATGACGACGATGATGATAATACGTATAGGTTAAATTATTCTGACAGCTGCTGAGCGAGGACCTGAGATTAAGAAAAAGAAAAAAAAGAAGTATGCGTTTATGCATGCGAATGTATCACGCATGCGCACATTTGGTATTGTTTCAACTAAAGGTGCCGTTCACAAAAGAAAAGACAGAATAAAAGCATTAATTTATTTGTTGGTAAAATATATTTACAAGCCTAAATTCTCTTAGGTTTCCTTGATTTAAACGCTTTTGATTTTTCTGCAAGTCTAATATTCAATTAATCCATAATTGATTTGAAAATAATATTGTACATATCTTTAACCACGACAGAATTCCTCTTTGGTGTGAATGAAATTTACCAATTGAGGCGGCTGCCATTGTAAATTATATGTACATCTGTTTTAATCCGCTTTTCATATTTACTCCAATTTTTCTTTACCTTTAACGTAAAATATTAGAATACTTGATTTTACCTCATTATCGCGTTTGTCAGAGTTTTTTTCGAACGAAGCCTTTCGAGCGAACACGAAATTCCATCCTTCCCGTGAAGAATTTCTTTTTGAGTTTAGTTTCATTTGTTGCTTCTTTTAGGTTACTTTGATAACAAAAGTTTTGTAAATAAAATTAGCTGAAATTGGATTGGTATTGCAATCTTAATGTAATTGTTTCACAAAACAATTCTTACGATCAGTGCTAACCAATTAAAGGACTCGCTCTCATAAACAAGGTGAGTTAAAATAAAAAGAACCGTTATATCATTTGGAAGATTTCATATTCCAGATTTATTCATTTTGAATTTCTTTCAGATGTCTCTAACTTTCCAACAAATCATATTGGATGCTAAAAAGTTAGTACTCCGTATTTCTGATCACGAAAACACGGCGGATAATTTGATCGGCGAAATCCAGTCGGTGTGTACTCAAATCGACAACATGAAGCAGGTAAGTACGAACCGAGTTATCGCATCACCGCGGACGCTCCCTTCGATGGAACCGGAAAGTTTTAAATTTTCTTCAAGAGGTCCTTAACTTAATGCTCATAACCTTAATCCCCTATCTTAAACAAAACCAAATACATATATTTCTTAGAGTTTCCACTTTGTATACCATAAATTGTTATCGATCTTTACAAAACTCTCTAAAATTTAATGATCGCGTCGTTAATCGCTCGTTATTTTTGTGCGAATATATGCAGTATCAAGAAGAAGTGGATATCTTAAATGCAAAAGCCAAACAAAGGCCACATTTGCAATTAATAACTGGTATTCAGCAAGAAAATAGACACCTTCGTGAAATACAAGCCGAAAACAAAGAACTTAGAAGCGCGCTAGAAGATCATCAATACGCTTTGGAATTAATTATGTGCAAGTATAGGAAACAAACGTCGTCGTTAATGCGTCTGAGCAAAATGGACTTCTCATCTTTACACAACTCAAAATACGTCAATGTAAGAATTTCGACATTTTTTATTATCCCCAAACCCACCGATCCTGCGGCAGTGGCTTTAATTCGAATGGTTTATTTTCATAAGCTACGAAAGCAATCGAGTAACGCTACGATATTCAAACTACCAATTTTAACTCGGTTTAGGTGATAACGAGTCAAGCCGAGAAAATGAACGAAATGGCAGCAGTTATGCAAACGGCGGCTGCTCTGGATGAAGAAAATGAGCTGAAGGGAGTGGAAACGCTTTGCCGCTTGAAACAGGAGAATGCGGTACTACGAGAAATAGTTAACATCGCCAATAAGTGTGGTTCTTTAAACAAAGATCCACCCGTCGAAGATAAAGACGTTCAAACGGCGCCACTGTAAAATATGTACGTTCGACTGAGAATTTTAGGGTTCTTTTTTGTACCATATTCGATCATCAAATATTTATTTTGTACCTACTCCCGCATTTTTCTAATTCAATACAAATCTTCATAGATTCAGTAGTTTTAATACACTATAAAGATTTTACTTATAAAGATAAAACAGTGTACACTCTCGACCTTTTAGGGACATCCGTAATGTAATAAACAAATATTTCGAATAAAAATTGTTGAATTAACAAAAGTCCAATATTGCGGTATTTATTTGAAAATCAATTTACACGTCGAAGAATTATGTTACATCGCTCGTGGGAATAGGCTTAGGCCACAAAAATTCCAAATCTTAATCTTTTTCTTTCTTTTTGTATTTTGTCACTAACAATAAGAACAAAAATTAGCCTTACGATTATCTTTTTTTTTTGCGTTTGCCTTGGAGAAACTTTTGGGAAATTTTCTCAATGTCTTTGCGTCGTATTCCTCCGAGTGGTTACAAATTCACCGCAAATTGTACATCTTATTTTTAGTCTTAACAACATTAAATTGGCAATGCGCGCAAACAGTAAATATCAAATGGAAAAGGAAATTTATTTGATGAATCGTTACGAGTGTTATCGAAGCAGAAAATGTTTGAACGGATTAGTCGAGATCAATTTATGAAAAATAATTACAAGTGTTATATTTTTATTTCTTGAAAAGTTCAGATTCGATGTACGAGCTTTACATAATCACAAGCATTCAGAGTTCTCTTATTATTATAAAATACATAGTTTTTTGTAAAAAGAACACTACAATATGTATATTGTATAAAACTATAAACGGAGAACTAAGCGATATAAATATTTGAATAAAAAAAATCATAGAAAAGCAAGAGCACATTCGATCAGTCCGCGTAAAAATGTTCTTTACTCATCTATAAATTTGATTTTTAATGAAGAAAGCAACATGAAGAGAACTTGCATTCGTTTCACCCAAAAGTATCGATCGTGTAAAAATTGAAGTAACAAAGCGGATATGGTTGTTTATACTCCAATGGCAAGGGAACGTGAGTATTGTAAAAATGAAAAGTAAGAACTAATTTGACAATCGGAGTGTAGTTTTTTTTCCATAATGTTTCGCGTAGGAATACTGAGAAAAGTTTGCAGGAAAAATTCCCATAAGTGAGCAGTCGATGTGTGATATCACCGAAGCTAATGAAAATAAGTGTGAGAAATTTTCGGATGTTTCAAGGATATCGCATATTTTGCTTTTTTGTACATTTCAGAATAACTACACGAACATAGGATTTTTTACTGTAATCTTTCTCGAACCTATAGGAACAATATCTTTCTCGATAAGAATGAAAATCGTTATTGACTATTTGACTTGAGCTATCGCGTGAAAAAATAATTCTTCTTCAAAGTTGGAATACGAACGTGGTTTAAATTCCATATTCTTGGTATTGGATGAATTTTCTCTTATTATTTCTAAGTTCAAAGCCGAATGTTTTCATTGATAGCACCTTTCCATTGGCTGGAATAGAATATTCGATAGGTATTTCTTTTATAAACAAGCTATTTTACTTTCCGAGTGAAATTCGAAAAATGACCCAAAGTAATACAATTTTCGTATTTTAACACCGAAATGTAGCTGCCATAATTTTTTCATCTACAAATGACTCCTTCATGAATTTGGCCAATATGTATAACGGTACCGGAGTTGCTTCGGAATGAGTGTAACATTATATTGTCCGACAGTTACATTCTGGCATTATTATCGGTAGCTACTTCAGCTGGGATAACTTTGAACCAACTTTTCCAAGATATCGATCCAATTAATTTTTAATGGTGTTTTGAGAAAAATGATTTTTCTATGTAATAACAAAATTGTGCATGTTGCAAAAGCGAGGTAACGGAGAAACTTGGCGAGTTGAATGTAAAGTATCGCTGCAATTAGTAAACTGCATCCTTTAAATTACAAATATAAGGAGAATGTCTGATACCAAAGGTGTGTGCCGGTGGAATGTCCAATACAACCTGTAACAAGAATTATACATATATTATACGTATATTTGTCTTATAATGGTATTCGTCGGTGTTACATTTTCACTCGTAAGGGGAGGATAAAAGGGCAGATAAAAAAAAACAACTGTCTATAAAAGTCCCGTATATAGGTATGTAGATACATAACACACTTAGAATTCCATAGAGAGGGAGTATGCGTCATCATTTAAATCAAAGTACAAAGATACAACGATTACAATTACTTCATCTTGATCTTTGTACGATCAACTTACTTTTTCTGGACAATGAGCACCAGGTCCAGGTTTCTGAGAATGATCGTCCGGTATTTGATATCGAGCACTGATACTATAAGCGGGACTTTTTGCACGCACGGCATCGGGTTTGATAGCTTCATAAGCACCAGGTCCAGGAACGAGTATTTTGTCATCCGTGAAAATTTTTTGTCTACCAGAGATGGAAAATGCTGGTGCTGTTTTTTTATTGCCTTCTTTTGTACCACCAAGCGCCGATGGGATGTTATAAACATTAGGGGCTAAAAAGTTTGCGCATCGAAACGTTCAAACATTTCATTAATCGGTCTCACAATCGGTGGAGTTCGTTACGTAAAATAAACGATATGTATTAGCGGTTCCTTAAATAAACCAGAATCGACTCGTTCATCATTTCTTTTTATAATTCGGAAGCAATTATTTCATGTGAAAGAAATTTGTAAGTTCGATAAAAATGTTCATCGTTACCTGGTGCATCGTTATTTCGTTCAATGGGTGTTTTAAGACCGAACGTAAATCGAAAAGCTTTTTCCAGAAGAAACATTGCTTTTTCTGGATTATAATCACCTGGACCTTAAGGGAAACCATCAATTAAATATACCATACACGTAGGAACGATCGATAGTAATATCGTAAGATAAGTTTTTTCGTTACTCCTACGAATCGTCGAATCATATCGTAATCGCATTAATTTCTGACATTAAACGTCAGTGTTAATTGTCGTCACAAGTCGTTGAGAGATACGAGCTACATACATTACCATGCGTTTTTTTTCCTCAATATTTGTGGATCGCATTGTATTCATCATTTGTTTTATTACAGGAATGTTATAGTATTGACACATCACGGTTTACCAGGACAATTTTTTTTTTAAATTTAAAGTAGGTATCAAACTTATAAGAAAAAGAACGCTCGAAATATTATATATCGGTATTATAATGGTAAAAAAAATGTATTATTTTATATTACCTGGAAGTCCATTAGGTTTATGAGGATCGACTTTAATACCAAAGCTATATTCTGGTGCATGGTCTAACTTGATTTTCTCTGGACAATATGTGCCAGGTGCTGCGAAATAAAATCATTTTTTGCGCTATCGTCTCATCCGCTATATTTATGTATAAATACAAAGCGTCTAACGATAAGGGGTATTTTACTTACCTGGAACATCGTTGGGCTTTTTACTGGCTGGTTTCATCCCGAACGTATATTCTGGAGCTCTATCGACTTGGGCTTTCTCCGGAGAATACGTTCCCGGTGCTAAAATCACACGTTATAATTATGCTTCTATGTACATATTTCAAAAAGTTGAACAAAGAAGCTACGGCAAAATGTCGAAAACCAATCTTCTTTCTGATTATATTATTGTTGTTGTTGTTGTTGTTATTATGACATTGATGGTGTTTTTGGTTGTTTTTGGTAGCACGAAATGTTAAACGAAAAGCGATAAATGAGAAAACATGCAAGCATTAAACGTTAGTTAACACCTTTACCTGGAGTAATACTAGGTTTATTCAATGGCATTCCGTTACCAAAGCTGAAATAAGGTTTATGTTCCAGGTTTACAACTTTCTCAGGGTAGTAATCGGCAGGGCCTACAGTAAATATACCAATAAGTGAATTTCTCATGTAGCGCAATTCTTTTAATCTTTTAATTATTTCAACTACTCTACTCCTTACAATTAGTCGATCCTTACTATTATATATTATATTATTTTCAAAAAAGTGATTTTCTTTTTTTCTTTCATTTCCGTAAAAAGTAGTTTTACATTCAACTTAACGAAAGAACCAAAATTAGTTTTCACTTAATTTCCAATGATCGAAAAATATTTCTCCGATGCATTATCGTTGCTTGAATTGTAAACAATTTGAATAAATAAATTAAATTTGATTAATTATTGATTTTCAAATGATGCCTTTTAGTAGTAATAATAAGAAGATGGCCAACCTGGATTATTATTTGCTTTTTCCGGCGCAGCTTTACCATACAAGCTATATTGTGGGCCTTTATCGAGATTCACTTTTTCCGGGCAGTAAGTTCCCGGTGCTACGAAAAATATGATAATCTATTATGATTGTATCGTTCAAAGATTAATATTATAAACAATCGGATCAATATTTGCTGAATAATAATATAAGCTGCAAAAATGAACGAACCACCAATATCTGTTAATATTCATTAATTTTGAAGTATCAATAATATTAATATTAATTGCAAATACCGATAACATCGTATTTCGATTGAAATACCTGGAGTATCGTCGGGTTTCTCGGAATGTCCTTTTCCAGTTATACTGTATTGAGGTCCTTTGTCTAAATTCACCTTTTCCGGGCAATACGTTCCAGGCGCTGAAAAGCAAATTTTCCAATTGTTTTAATACGATTCCAAGAAAAAGCAAATTATTTAAAATTTTAATGACATTCTTAAGAAGAATAAGCGTTAGTTTGGAGTCTTAAATGTCGTTACCTGGCGTGTCATTAGGTTTATCCAAAGGAGTCTTTAGACCAAAACTATATTGCGGTGAATGGTCTAATTTAATTTTTTCTGGACTGTAAGTTCCAGGTGCTGTAAAAGTTCAACAAAATTGAGATATCAGTTTTATTTCCTTGAACAAAAAAAAAGATCCCTTCGAAAGTTTGTACAACTTGTACAGTTTTCGAACTCGTTTCCGATAAGATCTTTCTTGTAAGGCCTTTTTGAAATATTCCCTAAAAGATCGTTGTACTTTCATTTCTCAATGCTACCATTATAATATTTATTTTTGATCATTTTCTACTTTTCTTTGGAATTGTCATACGTATGTATGTAAATACACATGTGTACAAATAGTACATACATGTATACATACATACATACATACATATATCATACCACGTATTCCATTTGAATATAGTACCTGGAATATCATTGGTTTTCTCGACTGGTCCTTTTCCACTTAAACTGAATTGGGGTCCCTTATCCAGATTCACCTTCTCTGGATAATACGTACCAGGTGCTATACAAATAAAAATTTAACTTAATAAATATTTCAATTATCATATGGATTCAAGGTTTATAAATTGAAAGGTTCGTTAACCTGGAACATCATTCGGTTTTTCGGAAGGTCCTTTGCCAGTTATACTATACTGAGGTCCTTTATCCAAATTTACTTTTTCTGGAGAATAAGTTCCCGGTGCTAAAAGAAAAGTATAGAAGTAATTTAAAACTAGAGTTTTGCTAGGATATTTTCTAGAATCTGACGTTGGAATGCGGTTTTTTGAAAATTAATTAGCAAGGGAACCCGATATTAATAATACTAAGTATTAATCGGAAGACTTATTAACCTGGAACGTCATTTGGTTTCTCCGAGTGTCCTTTGCCGGTTATACTGTATTGAGGTCCTTTATCCAAATTTACTTTTTCTGGAGAATAAGTTCCCGGTGCTGAAATAAAAGTATAGCAGTAATTTAAAACTAGAGTTTTGCTAGGATATTTTCTAGAATCTGACGTTGGAATGCGGTTTTTTGAAAATGAATTATCAAGGGAACCTGATATTAATAATACATATTAATAGGAAGACTCATTAACCTGGAACGTCATTTGGTTTCTCCGAGTGTCCTTTGCCGGTTATACTGTATTGAGGTCCTTTATCCAAATTTACTTTTTCAGGAGAATAAGTTCCCGGTGCTGAAATAAAAGTATAGCAGTAATTTAAAACTAGAGTTTTGCTAGGATATTTTCTAGAATCTGACGTTAAGATGCGGTTTTTTGAAAATTAATTAACAAGGGAACCTGATATTAATAATACTAAGTATTAATCGGAAGGTTTATTAACCTGGAACGTCATTTGGTTTCTCGGAGTGCCCTTTGCCGGTTATACTGTACTGAGGTCCTTTATCCAAATTTACTTTTTCTGGAGAATAAGTTCCCGGTGCTGACAGAAACGTATGGAAAAATTGAAAGCATAATGAAAAGGGAACCTGACATTAATACGTATCAATTGAAATGTTTATTAACCTGGAACGTCACTTGGTTTTTCAGAGGGTCCTTTTCCAATTATACTATACTGGGGTCCTTTATCCAAATTTAATTTTTCGGGTGAATAAGTTCCTGGTGCTGAAAAAAAATTGATTAGCGTATTAATGAAAATATTTCTATTAAATTTGCTATTAGACTCGTTATTTAATCTCTCGAAATATTGAATTCCAGATTTTTCGGAAGTTATTATCAGTTGGCGTATTTGTCAATTGCTTTAAATAAAAATACAAGCGTTAAATTATCCAAGGTGGTCTCATTAAATTGAATAAGTCGATTATTTTTGAAACGGGTTGTTTTTCAAAAGATATGATTCCGTATCATCCAAGATTTGAAGCCACATATCGTACATCTATGCAGCTATATCCTTAAATATTCGTTATTAACTTTTCATATCTTGTTAATTGAAAATATTATAATTTACGTTTTACAGCTAAGTACTTTTGTTTTTACATCGCGAAAACTGGCACCTTCTTGAATCTTTGTTTATATTTATGTGAAAGAATTATATGTATATGCATGGTATTTTTTTTTCAAGATAAGAGATATTACCTGGAGTCTCGTTAATCTTATCGATGGATGTTCTTCTTCCAAAGCTGTATCGTGGAGATTTGTCCAAGTTAACTTTTTCTGGACAATATGCACCTGGCGCTAAAACAAAACAAGTGGAATATTATTATTATTGATGATGATGTTGTTATTTTTGTTATAATATTACCATCATTATTATTGTAGTTGAAAGAAAAATTCCACATATCGCATTATTTGCATCGAATAGATTTCTATTATGGTTTGTGCAATCTCTATTTCTATTATAATTTTTATATCGTATTTTGCGCTACTCTTCCTATTGCCCGATGGTTTTGCTCCAAGGCATAATAAACTGCTTTAAAATATGATAATAGAAAATGAAGAAATTTGAAATTCTACCAAAGTATAGAGTTATTGTATAAATAATTGTTCGTTACCTGGAGTATCTTTAACTTTTTCAGTTGGAGTTCGGAGGCCGAAGCTGTACTGCGGTGTGTGATCCAACTTCACTTTTTCAGGGCAGTAGGTACCCGGAGCTACGGAGTAATTTCTTCATTATTCTTCTTCTTCTTCTTATTATTATTATTATTATTATTATTATTATTGTAACATTTTGCAGTAGTTTGTCGATCAAAATGATCGAAAATCTTACGTTTTTATTCCAAAGTATAGCGACTAAATGTTCAAAGGTCTATTTTCATTTGGAAAAAGCGTAGATTTTATAAACATTACATGCGATTAAAGTAAATAAAGGTGTCTCACTCGTCAGAGTGGTGTTGGAGAATGGTTCGTTGAAAAGCTTGCATACTACGTATACTTAAATATGTATATGTACAAACCCATTCGTTATCGTCTCATTCCAAGTGTATGCGTGAATGTATCTCGAAATACATAACTCAAAAGTTGATATGTATGTCATTCCACCGATTAGGTGCGGATGCTGGTAATTACGATAGAGTGATATAATTTTGTATTAATTTTGTTAACTCACCTCATGCGGAAGAAAACTCCTTGGAATTTGTTTATGATTTGTGATGGAAAATAGGTTTTGTGATAAGTATCGGTAGGTTGAATGCCGTATGGTGATAATGTTATTAGCTTAGGGGAAGGGTACTTTGATGTCAATAATGCAGGAGAAAATATTCTGTAACGGAAAAAATGAGTAAATGAAATCCGATGATTCCTATCTTTGTAAATTGATAGTTATGGATGCGAAAGCACTGAAAATTTTAAGC
Organism: Gasteruption jaculator; assembly: GCA_949825005.1. Lineage (NCBI taxonomy): Eukaryota > Metazoa > Arthropoda > Insecta > Hymenoptera > Gasteruptiidae > Gasteruption > Gasteruption jaculator. The sequence continues at coordinate 13,961,576 of OX463770.1, forward strand.
AGTTACGGATTCCAGACTCTTTCCAGTGTTTGAAATTATACTTGAAGAAGATAAAGAAATTAGTAATTTTTAGGTGCCGCAAGTAAAAGCTCTGTCCTAACTCGATATACCCAGAAAACTTGAGTAGTATAAGCTTTTGTCTCACAAGAAAATACAAATTACTCGATATACGATAGTATTTACATTTTTGCACTGGACTGATTTTGTAAAAGCAATTCATTGCTTCTTTTAGCGAATCCCGAAAGCGTTTCCCGATTTACCGGAAGATTTTTTTAATAAAGAAATTATTTTCCAGGATATGATTTTACTCGCTTTAATAATACATATACTCAAGCTGAATATAAAGCGAGTTAATGAGGTACTTTGAAATTACGGAATTAACGATGATTCTTTATAAGCAATCATTTTCGTCGAAACGAATTAATTTTTCTTTTGGAATGGGTAATAAAAATTATAATTACCAGGAACATCGCTCGATTTATCACCCGATGGTTTTATACCAAAGGAATACTGGGGAGTTTTGTCGAGATTCACTCTTTCTGATTTGTAATCACCTGGTGCTAACAATAAGACAAATGCGGATACTTAATTTTTTCCAAGTTACGATACGAAATGGATCGATGAGGTCGATTCTGATTTATTTTTGCGCTTGTTATCATAACGACAAGCCTTTTCTTTTTTTTCAAACACTTTTTTCGGACAATAAATTCATACATCCAAATCCATTATCGGAACCACGATGCTTTTGTGAAACAACAGTGGTAGACGCGAAGTGATCAATATGGGGATGATTACTTTATGAATGGTTTTTTTTTTTGCTTTTAAAAAATAAGCATTTTTTACAAAAGGAAAAAGTAATTTAAACCCAAGCGCGAGTTCAATAATGCCGCGTGGTAACGCGACAGTAATGCTGTAACGTAAAATGTGATTTTACAATGAAAAGTATTTCTTTTTCCTTTTTTTTCGAGTTACAAAAAAATAAAAAACAACAAAATTAATAAATAAATACAATATTTTACCGGGCGTTTGGCTAACTCTTTCCGTATGAGTTTTAATTCCAAAGGAGTATTTCGGCGAATTATCTAATATGATTTTTTCAGCTTTTTCGGGATTATAATCACCAGGCGCTGGAGTTAATTCCGTCTTCGTTGATTTTGTACGACCATGTAACGATACGGCTGGTGCTACGTCTTTTCCTACAATTACAAAACTTGTATATTTTGCATGCAATGCATACATACATATACTAGTACATATACATATATGATATCAAAGAAGAAGTTTCATCGTGATAAATATGAAAAGTAAATCGAATTTCATTCGCGGGTAAGAGGTTTTTTCATACAAACGTATATGATATTATGAACATGGATATATGTATACATATGTATTATCAACGAGGGCCTCCCTTTCGAGCTATCAAATTATTGGTATCAATCGGTATCGGTTCAATTTCAAATTGAATTTTACCAATTGTGAGAACTTGATTTCCACATACTTATGTATATTCGCTTCCTATCCTTCTCTTCCCTTACCTTCCCTTGAAATGTTTACAGGGGTGTAGAAATTTCCTGAGCAATTGTAACATTTTTCGGAAGGCTATTATCATTCCTATACGCAAATACCGCGTTTGATCGATACTCGAAGCGAGCACCCCACGTAACGACGATATACTATACATACGTATTTCGTTACGACCTGAATCTCAGAGTATACGATATAGTATATAGGAAATTCCTTTGGGTCGTACCTTTTGCACTTAAACCGGAGACGTTGTATTGACCCGGTCCAGGACCTGGGCTGTCATTTTTATTGCCATGCCTAAACAAAAAAGTTATCGATTTAACAAGCTTTTATCTACATTCCGCTATTTAATATTTCCATTTGTTTAAAAGCAACGTTGAAATATTGTACGATAGATCGATACGCGACCGTCTCGGGCGTTTGTAAGCGTCTGTACGATAGCATTTTGAAGAATTTGCCCAAGTTCAAAATGGATTACCTGCTACCAAAGGAAAACGCAGGTGCTCTGCCACGTTTAGAATCTGGAACAGTTTTACCGAAAATTAGATGGGAAATTAGAAACATTGGAATCACAATTTTGGAACCCTCGATATTACACCAATTGTTGAGTACGGTCTGACGTAAGAAAATTCGACATATACGACGGTTGTTCATTGGAATCGAATTAGACTGTATCTCGTATCCCGCAGTCAGACCTCGGTAGGCCAATTAAGGGTTAATTCAAAATTCCTATGTGAATTGAAATTCCGCAGTTTTTTCAAAACGCAAAGAGTCGTCGTTCGCGTTTCTATTCCGAGAAAAAGAGATGGAAATCAATTGTAAATAAAGTAGGGTACCCGGGAGTGCTTAATTTGTGTACTTAATCGACGCGTAACGTCCGTTAATCATTCATTCGGATACCAATTAGCGGTGGAAGAGTAACGCAAGCTGGTCCGGGACTACCAAATTCAGCGGCGATGGGTCCCCTTCTTTTGGTAGGAGTCCATGGACGCTGTGTCATACCACCCATTTTGGTATTCCTTCCCTCCTTCCTTTTGTGGTTTTATCGTTTTATCCTACAGTCACCTGAAGAAAAAAAAAGAACGACATCTACTTCATTATATTTTTTATACATGTAACAAACAATAACATCGTAAACCTTTACTCTACAAGGGTAACTTCTCTTTCCCGTATGTCCCTGAGTATTTTATCGAATCGTTATCCTCCCGATTTAAATACGCATACGTATAAAAAATAGGTCACGAGCGGTTCATTCAGATTTTTTCTATCCGAATAACTTGAAAGTTTGGCGATCAAGCGACAAAGGATCGATATCAAATTATTATATGTAGAAAAAGGAATTTTTGGAAAAAGCATTCGCCGTCAATAAGAAGATTTCTCGCGCGCCAATGGTACAAACTAGCAAGGAAGTAAAAAAAGACAAAACCATAGCGGTTACTATTGTATCAAACGAGAAAGTGACGATACGATATATGGTATACGTAAAGGAGGTTGAAAAAACATAGCGTAGGACGATAAGATGAGTATACGATAAAGAGAAAAAGGCTTGTTATACCGGGAGATTATTCATTCGTTCGATGCCTATTTTCTTCAATAATATGGTTGTAACGTGTTTTTGTATCTCGCTATTGCAATTGTCATATTTCTTTCCGAAAGGCGAGACAACACGAAGGAGATCATTGTGACCATGGATTACGCAATTGCCCCCGTCCTCGAATCTCAAACGTACAGATACGCGACTCATGGCGAACCATATAAGAACATCACGACCAAGGTAGATCATTTCATGTATGTATATCGCCTACCCTTTTTTTTCTTTTATCATTTTTCTCTTTTTTATTTTCAGCTAATTTATGAGTATCGTATCCAACATTCGTTTTATCGCGGTTGGAAAGCAACGGAAAAAGTCCATAGAGAAATCCGAATTTCGATAAAAGCCAATGAAAACGTTTACTTTGCCGTTGAAAGAATGAAAATGAAAAATGTAAATCCATAAGTTATGCAAAACCCGTAACGCGAGTTTGTAGGATTCATTTCTGTTACGAACTCGACAACATTCTAGCTAAGAATCATACAATGAACTAACAAACTATTTGCTTTGACGTTTGCGTTTCGATTACGCGTGCAATGTATGTATATATGTTTGCAATAGCACCTCGTTATAACAATCTCTTCGGGATCGAACAAATGCTCCATAACTATTCCCACTCGGCGCGACTATGCGCGACCAAGTTGAAAATTTAATGCGCAAAAGAAACGATATTTCTCCATACGTTTATATAGAAACGTTTATTTGAAACCTCGAGTGCGACATTGAGATACAATACTTTGACATGTGCAATAAATTGTTATTGTTGTTAATTTTGCTGTTGTAGTTTCTATTAGTTTCGTTGTTTCAATGCAGAAGTTGACGAAGAAGGAGACGACGGTAGATTATATCGATATCGAATCTGAATTTATTCCAATATACTATTATATTTATACACGCATATAACATATAAACTATATCAAGACGTAATAACGCGTGTAACGACGACATCTAGCTACATTACGATTTATTGTACATTCTAATAAGATGCGGTAAGATTAGAGACAGGCATTATAACTATTAGCGAGAAATGCGCTATAAATCTTTGACATGTGCACGCGAACGACGACACATTTTCCTTTTACGTGGGGTTCAATAATAACGAGTAAATAAGTAATAAACAAACAAAAAATCGGTCTTTTTGAATAAGTCATTTTGTAAAAACTGTCGTAGAGATCAAAGTAAGCGCATCCGTAATGGAATGTCAAGAGAAATCGGAGCCAACGATAAGCCGACAAAGCTCGCCTCGTTCAAATTATGATCCCCGGGGGCCCAGGACCGGCCCGGGGACACGACCGACCGCACAAATCAAAAGAATAAGGTGATCGGTCGTAGGGAGACGTAATTTATTGTAGTTTAGTCGATATGTCGCCTATCGTCATTTCCCCATTGAAGGCATAGCACGATTCAATAAATATACATATGTAGAAGCACGTTTCGCGCCGTATCCATTTATGTAAGTGAATACGTATGTCTGGGATGTAAAATTCGATAAGCGTCAAATCTTGTTGAACAGTATTCTTCCGTTGGTACAAGTTGAATAAGCTACAACATTTCATTGCAATATCTAGTATGTTAATCCGCTTGTATGAAGAATCGCCTTATTTAAACGGGATAACTTTGTAACCATGGTATGCCTTTTTAAGACTACAAGTAACCAGATAATCAAATCTATGAGTCATATAGAAAATGATGACTGCATTATAGGTATATTCTTTGTATTACACCCACATAAAAGATTAAGTTCCTCCGCGAGTAACGGGTTTTTGAAAATCCAATTGGAACTTTTAAGATCTTCGAAATTTGAATAGGTAAATGTAGTTACGACATCGTCGAGACGCGTCATTTTGGGCATATTTGTAATTGCTCGACGTGAATTTGAAGTATCTTTAATTTGTAACGTAGCAATAACCGTTACCGGACTCCGGCTCCAAATATACAAAACGATTTCGAAACTTCTTGTCATTAACGCGTGACTTTACACATAAATAAAGGAAAATAAAGAAAAGCATAAAGCCGAGTCTCCACTGCGCGCGGGTTTCAAACGAATATTTATTGGCAACCAATGACAGCGGCGTTGAACGAAACTCAAGCTCGTGGCTGTATAAAATGTTGATAAATTTTCGAATGAAATTTTAATATCAATGAGATAAAAAATATACGTATAGTATATCAAAAGTTGACGTACGTACATCGCTTAACGTTACAACAGCAGGGATACCAAATACGTAAGGTGTACTTACGTATATATGGAACATTTCATACGCCGTATTGGGAGATGAAAGCTTGGTAACGAGAGTGAACAAGAGGCGCATATCTTACATAAGTAATTCTCGCATGACCAAAAACAGGTAGTTTTTGCACCACCTGGTTATTGTGTAACTCTATCTTGCCATTTTCTTGAAAGCGATATACCTTTTTTATAATTCGATTTGCAGATTGATTGAGATTGAAATTTCCATTTTCATTGCAACCTATGACCATCGTGAAAATTACTTATTTCTTAGACTATATTCTTTGAAGCGTTAAAGGTTTTTAAGCATTTTAAGAAAATCTCTATATAATCGCAGCGACAATAACGTTGATGAAAGAGATAAGAATTTGTCATATTTGGCGTTCTCGGTTTCGGCGAAAGCAGAAAGTGTAGGTAACTCGGAAGAAAAATAACATTTCAAAAGAATAAATGTCACAAGAGCGTCTAACGAATTCTTTGGTTTTGACGATCATCTACTACCATTTGTACGATATACGTTAGACGGCGATGCCGTAATAGGGAAAGACGTTAAAAACAAAATGACAACAAAATAAAATCTTTCGCGTACCTTACGTTCTCAATTACTCGCTACATTACGCTTCATGTAAATCGAAAAGATGAGATATTATTTACCGGTATATATAGGTATACATATTTTTTGTTATTTACATGTATGCGATTATCGCGCATACTCAATGATATAGTAAAAAAAGTGACTAGTTGGTTAAAACTTTGAAAGGAAAGACAAACATGATTTTTTACCGAGGTGTGACGTTCCTCTATGAGGTAATACCTCGGTATGTCACTGACAATATTAAATACATCGGGAAGACGAGTCTCGTGGTGAAGTTGAATAAGTACGGAACTTGGTGTACCATATACGTAGTATGTATGTATACATACGTGCGTACATTCGAAATTATAGGTATTCTTGGTGGAATCATCGGTCGAAAATAACTGATATTTATCGGGCCTTATCGGGTTTTGCTGAAGTTCGATTAAAAACAGACGTATTATTTGCTCAAAATATTAATGATAGACGGTTAATGGAAAGCGGTTTAAAGTATGCAATACAAAATATCAAACTAAACGTGTCATTTTTAAGGCACGCTCGTAATAAATACATAATTATATTTATATAGCATGCACGACAACGACTCGTTGGAGTGGTTTATTTTGTCAAAAGGTTTAGAAGACGAGTGCTTTTATCATTTTGAAACTGAGCCTGATAATGTTGCTTCGATATATGTATATGGAGCATTCGTATAAACGATCAAGTACAGTGTACGTCTACCGTAACGGAGCAGCTAATAACTACCTTGAAAACAAGGAAATTTCTTAAATCTTGCTTACCTACAAGTTTCTTCTTCGCGATGCAACGCAAGGTACGGAGATCGGTGCAGGGCTTATTTATAAAAAGAAGAAATTGGTAATATTAATAACTGTATTTGGAGAACTTGCGGAATTCGTAGTTATTTCGTTCGGTTAAAGGGTATTGGTCGAAACGCAGTTGTATGTAACGATAAGTATCACTGGAGTATCTATCGTATAGTATATGCTATATGGTATGCGCGTACAATGTCAAGTGCATAAGCGTTCCTTCGATTGTACGAATTTTCAATGTACGGATCGTTGGAATGAGAGAAATGTACGTACAACGAACGCGTCAACCAACAACTGAAACGTGTTACGTTTCAGATTTTATAGCATGTGCTTTGATCCTGAGGATTTTCCCACCTCCTGAAAAGAGTTCCGATTGAAACGCAGGCGCGCTTACCTTTCGCCTTACTTCCATATCTTGCCTCAATTTCTTGTGTAACTGCAAATTTCCAGGAGAAATATCTACATACAAGTACATATTTCCTTATTTTTGACTTTATTCGCGTAATTGATTTAGCCGGCTTTCGGAAATGCTCACATATACAATGAGAATTATGAAAGTCATAATTTGGAAAAATTATACTGTCACAATAATATACAACGGAATCCTAATCCAAAAGACGTAATAATAATAATTAGAAACTATGTTTCCTTGGGAGCTGACGATGTCGGCAATCGATTCCGATTGGCTGTAGGTCGTCACATTTACAATAATTACTACTGATGAAAAAAAAAAAAAATGTGATTTTTCTGACCTATCTCTTTTTTCATTTTCGGCAGCCGAATGCAAATATGACTTGAATGATTAACATATGAAAACAAGTGTACGCACGTTTGTAGACATGCACGTTGATTTCTTATATGTGTATATTGGTTTACCTTATCTCAATGCATACCGAAAGTCGATCCGCTCTCGCTATTACCAATAATAAGTGACAAATTTTCTAGAAGCGAATTGTGTTCCACTATTCGCACTAATTGATAACATAGAAAAATTAATCTAAGCGTATACTTTGTATCGAATGCACCCTTTTCTCGATAATTTTGAAAAACTTGCCATCATCAGCGGGTTCGACCTCGATTTTCTCCGTCTATTGTACGTGGTAACTTCTTTGTCGGAGTATGGGTACAGATTATACCGCGACATCAAATTTCTTTTTTGCGGAAATTTGGAATGAAAAAAATAGATGTAGCGTATATGGTAAGTACATGCATATCGCTTGGCTCGATACGCGTTAGCCTTGAAACTTGATTTGGAAGGTTAAAATGGTTTGAAGGATAAAGAGGTAACCAGAAAATACGTATGTATGCGAAAGAAGAGGGTGAGCGTGGGTTGCGAAATCAAGTATGTATCTCCAATAATGGAATTAAGGAGAGGTCCATTTATAAGAAATTACATACATGGCACGCGTCAAGTGTCCAAGTATTGTATGACGACATTTTACAAATTTCTCTCTGAGAATTTCGGTTTGACTTTGTTAACGGTAGTTTATCGTAGGTCGCAGGGCCTGGAGATGCGCGCATTCATTCATTTATTTTTGTTCTCAAAGTACCAATGGACCGATATATTCGCCGAAGAAACATACTCACCTAAAAGTATTTTATAATTGAAGTCGACGGTGAGATCGATAGCTGTTGACAACTATCGAATCCGAATGGTGATATCCATCGCCTTCATAATCTATGGTCCCAAAAACGGGCGTTTTTTCAACGCCCAGAAGTCATATTCCTTTATATCGCTTTACGTTCCACAATTATGCGTTCGCCTACCATAAATGTCAAGTTCGCTTCTGGAGGAAAAAAAGGTTTTCCCTGGCAAAGGGTAGGTTCGAATATACGGTAGAAGAAAAATGGCCCGATCAACGGTATCGTTAGTCAAATAATATTACCTACCCAAGATTCTCTTCGTTGCCCGCTTTTTATATTGCCGAAAATGCGTTATTCGATTAGAATCGTCGTCAGATATTTTTTAATGAGGCATCACAAAGAAACCTTTCTCTCCAGTTACGTTATATACATATACGCACATATGTGTTCATACGTATTAAACATTAATGCATGTAATGTGTAAAAGAGCGTGTGCAGGCGTGTGTGTGTGTATACCATATATACGGCGGACACTTGATCATACAATTCCCCTCTTCTCTAGAAATGGCATGCCGACTCCACCGAGTCATTTAGCTGACCAGGAAAGTGACGGTTCAGTTTAACTTATGCGAGACAAGTCAAGTTGGTACAACAGGATGAGAGTCCATTCGAGTCCAAACTACTTTAATTGTAGCAAAACCGTGCTGGATTTTTAATATATATATATATGTATACCGAAAAACACTCGTAAGTACTACTTTCCGTGGTTACTTTTTCACGGGTTTGTTTTCTTCTTATTTTCTTTTTTTAATACTTTCATCTCATTGTCAGTGAAAATTCTCATACGTACCGAATGAAAAACCCTGGCACTTGTCGTCACCGTCCGGCATTCGAGTATACGCATATTCGCCTTTTCCGACTCAACATTGTATGTATTTATTACATGGATGGTACGATACGAATAAATTGCACATTGCGGGATAAACTGGTGTACGAACTTTCAAAGTTAATAATTATACATATCTGAAATCTTCGGATTTTATTGAGATTGATTTAATCGGACAAAAAACATTGTGTAAATTCATTTTTATTAACGGATTTAGTTCTTATACGATGGTATGACCGTTAACGTTAACGTGATTTTTCAATTAGACTTCATTGTTACGTTTTAAATGTCTGTTTTCGCTTGATTCTTCAAGTTTTCTCACGATTTACATTTTTCCACGCATAAAGTAACCGTTTGGATATGTCCTTTCTAGGAATTTTCCAAAGTTCTCGCTCGGGAAAGGTACTTGGCGTTATCGGAGATCAAAATTACTAGTAACGATAACAAACAACTTTTTATTCTATTCTCATTGTCGGTAATGCGAAATATCGAAAGACACGTTCGAGAGTCGTAACGAGTCAGAAGAGAAATATGTATTTAAAGCACGGCACATCTCTTAATCCCAATCCCAATAAAGCGCTATATGAATACCTGTACGATCTGTACGCGTTACACAGTTTTTTTACTCGCAAACAAGATGAATCGATTGATCGAGGTAAAACTAATCTATGTATTGTAGTTTACAATAATGTATCGAGTATAAAGGTAACGCAACTCGTTAGCTTCGATTGGAAGCGTTTGTTCGATCAAACGGTCTTACGATTACGAATAAATTGAACGACAGGAAACGTCCATCCGGATGGATTCAAAGGAAAAAGATATACATATTTTGTTTGTAACATTATTCAAACCAGGAAGTTTGTTCCCCTTTTGTTTATTTCAAAAGTATTTCTTTCTTTTGTCCTTCGGCTTTTGTTCGGCTTATTATTATTCATAGACGAGTAGGTGTTGAACATTTCATATAACGATTTTCTCTCTATTGGTCCATTTAGATGTAACGATATTTGGCGTTGCATCCCGACGGCCAAGGAAAAAGTTTGGCCCAATTTGTCAATAATGATTTTGTTATGCACATTTTTGGGATATATCGTAACGTAGCAGTACATACATACATACGAGAATGGAAGTAAGCAGCTTGTGACGCGTTCTCCTATGCCGGCCGGCTGACATCATTATATGGTATACGTATGGGAACGGAACGGAACGGGTCGGGTCTATACATATATCCAACTTGATATTGACACCCACGCATTTTATAGCGATGTCTCCTCCGGTTTCTGCCTTCTATGTAGTAGTCAAGTGTTATTTTACTTTCAACGCAAGTTTCTATGAACGTTTAAGAATGCGATTGTTTATTAAAAGCGAAATTTTCTTACAGAAGAGACGAAAAAGTAAAAGGCGGTGGTAAAGACGATATAGCGATAAAAGGGCCTTCTCAAGAATAGAAAAGAGTAAAGAGTAAAGATTGTTCGTTTGGAGAAAAATAGGGATCGAACGGAGGGAGACGATGGATGTCGAAGAAGAGCTATTCGAATTGAATATTTTAAAGGACGATAGTTTAACGATATATCAGATTTTGTTGGATAGTTTACTGAGGAGACGCTACGGCAGGTTTAAAAGTTTATTGCATCGAGCCCTGACTGAAAAATTACGTAGAATTGACATAGATCGCGTGTTTCCTCATCCGCGAAATAAAACGCTTTTGGAGTTGGCCATAAAGGAAGGCCTAACGGATTATGTGAAATTATTGCTGGAATTGGGAGCGAATCCCAATAGATTGAACGAAGAGCTCGGCAGAACTCCGATACATTTGGCGATCGAATCTCGACATCACGATGTTTTGGAAACGTTGCTCCAGGATGAGAGGATAATGCCCAATTTGCGAGTGAAAAACTTGACGGCTTTACACGTGGCTGTTAGGAAGGAAGATTTAAGATCCGTGAGAATTTTACTGGAGTACAATGCGAATCCTAATATTCCAGACGGTAAAGGAGTAACTCCAATTCACAGAGCGGCAATGCGCGAACTTGGCGATATCGTTGTTGCGTTATTGGAACATTCCAAAGTTCCAATAAATATCGATGAATTTAAGGACGCCGAGGAGAAAACGGCACGGGATAGAATCGTAGAAAAATATCCAGATATTATATTGGCAGAAAGCACGCGCGCCGGGGAAGCGATCGATTTTGATAGACTGATGTACGATTTGAATGCCAACGAGGAGGAACAATTTTTGTTCCACTTGAAGCGCGTCGATATTCGTCATTTGAAAAATAGCTGTATCAAGGAATTGTTGAAAAAAGCCATCAGGCGGGATTTTCGAAATGCCGTCTCGAAATTGATCGAATTGGGTTATCGTTTGAACGAAGAAGACGTGGAAGCCGCGGTTAGAAATGGGTCTTATGACATTTTGAGATATTTATTAAAAAGTGGCAAACTTCGAGTAAGCGAGAAAATGTTGCTGGTCGCTTGCCAAGAGCTAGGAGTTCCGATCAGAAGCGACGTTGATTTTGTCGAAACGAGGATGAAATGTTTAAGATTGCTCTTGGAGATTTGCGACATCGACCCCCGCGTTCAAGATGGTAAGTTGACTCTCGGTCTTTGTCGCGTATATATCATACATACATACATAATAGATACAACTAACGGACTAATAGATATACTAACGGACAAATGAAATGAAGTGAAAGAGATAATTGATTTTCTAGAACTTGGCAACACACCGCTGCATTACGCAGCGAGAGCGGATTCTCCGGAAGCGGTAAAATTGTTGTTGAAAGCGGGAGCGTGCATAGGTCACCTAAATGCAGTTGGACTACCACCTATTGAAAACATCTCGCGAGAACTTTTGTCAGAGTATTTTGACGAATGTCTCGACGGTAGTAAAGATCGTACGGACGAGTACGAAATAACATTTAATTATCATTGTATCAATCCACATATGCCGACGACCTCCCATTCGAACGATCCATCGCTTCCGGATAGCGAAAGCTTGATGAATCATAAAGACACGAGTAATAGCAATTGTTATCAATCCGAAATGGAGTCATTGGATTACATATCGAGAAACCAATCGTTAAAACAATTACTGCATCATCCTTTGTTGTCATCTTTTTTATATTTAAAATGGCATCGAATACGATTCGTATTCTTTATCAATTTCATTTTATATTTATTCTTCTATTTACTTGTAAATTCGTATATTTACGTCATCACCGTCAATGATTCGACGGGGAATAGGGGAAACAAGACGGAAGAAGACGTCCCCCCGGTAATCATCCGAAAGACATCCAATTCCGTGATTTGGTCGTTAACGGTAATAACGTTAGTTATTTGTTTCATTCGTAAAATCTTACAGTTCGCGTCGTCTCCGTGTCATTACATACGAAAGTTTGAAAACTGGTTGGAAATTATGCTAATTATTTTCACGTCACTGTTACTAAGTGGTATCGAATCCCCTCAAGTATCCGCGCTCACTACGCTCCTGTCATCGTGGGAGTTGGTCATTCTAATAGGACAGCATCCAAAAATGTCCGTGCACATTGAAATGTTTAAAACGGTCTCTTTGAATTTTATGAAATCTTTTTCATTGCATCTTTTCCTTTTGTTGGCATTCGCATTCGCCTTTTACGTACTTTTCCATCGAGACACCGATAACGATTTCCCAAACCCTTGGAAATCTCTCTTCAAAACTATCATCATGTTAACCGGTGAATTCGAAGCATCCGATGTCTTCCAAGACGGAATCAGCAGTCCCATTTTCAGTCACATTGTTTTTGTATTTTTTGTCTTTCTCATTTCCATTGTTTTATTCAATCTTCTAACCGGCTTAGCCGTTAGCGATACAAGAGAGATTCTCAGTGAAGCCGAATTGGTTTCCTTGATATCGCAAACGCGGCTATTAGCGTACACGGAAAGAATCGTAACTGGTCATCATCAATTTGCTGGAAGGCAACGGCTTGGTTGCTTTTGCAACTTTCTACCATCTTTTTTTAACGCAAATCCATTCAACTTTTTGGCAAAACGATTAATCTTCTTTCGAGAGGACTTTTTACCGAATGACATTGTCAGAGTCAGACCTTATCAAAATAATGCTATTTTTATCGATGGCAAAAGGTTGAGTAGGAATAAATGGACGTCTTTCAACTGTTTCGAACTTGAAATGAATTCCGATATCGTTCAAAAAGTTCGAAATATTTTGGATGGAAGAGGTGTCGTACCAGAGAATCGAATGTTCATAGAAGAATTAAGAAAAATAAACAAGAGATTGGACGCATTGGAAAATACTTTAACGAGATAGTTCGTTCTTTGCTTGCAATATTTCGTCGTCGTCGTCGTCGTCGTCGTCGTCGTCGTCGTCGTCGTCGTCGTCGTCGTCATCATCATCATCAATTTCTCCAAAGACTGGTCGTTATTGTTATTATTAGTCTCTTATTATAATGCTTTTATACCTCTTCTATTATATTTTAAACATTAATTTCCTGCAAAAATATATTTCGAAATAACTCACTTTTATACATTAAAATTGTCGAGTATAGGTAGTGGTAATGGTATAGTAGCATAACGCGTAAGCATCGTATATTTCAAAACTTTTTTGTTTTTTTGAGATTTTCATTTTTCCTTGACACCTACGTTGTAAAAATTCTCAATTGTAATACTGGAATTAATTTGTTGAACTTGACAGGGCGTAGTTCATTTATCGACGAAAAATACATATTTCAATGCGATATAGAACAAAAATGAATATTTTAGTGTTGACAACAAATGACATTGGTAATATACCCAAAATAATTGAAAGATACACTACTATCCAGAGACATCCTGCTGTTGCGTCCTTTTCTCGCTTTCTCGGCGTAACAAGATATCCGTGTAAAATAAATTGAAGTCCAACCTAGAACATAGAGAGACCTCTATGATTTTCATTTTGACGCACAAAAATAGATTTTTTTTTTACTACAATTTTATTAAACTTGAGAGAAAAATCAAGATGATATTTTCCATGTTTTTAAGTAGAAACAAATAGCAATAGTTGTAACTTACCGACATAACACATTGAGTAACTTTTCATTATTATTGTCACAGCCCAAGGTGCAAATTCTGTCCAACATCAGTATCAAAACTTCGGTAAATTTATTATCGAGCGATGCTACAGTTTCTTCAAAACTGCCACTGGAAATTTTGGATTCCGTTGGTGCGTTATCCGTGTGCTTAAAAATTCGAAAACAACAAATTTTGAGAAATTCATATTCAAGTAACAGTCAGTCGTTGTTATGAAAAAATGTAGTTTCTACATATCCACATTTACATAAGTAAATATATCATACATCAGTTTCGAATATTTGGGTTTCGAGAGTTCCTACTAATTTGTTTTGATATTTCTGATACAGTTATTGAAACTGATAAAAACAGTTGGTAAATACAACAGTTATTGTATAACTTTTGAGAGATTTTCTTCAGATTTTACTTTACTCGTCGAAAAAGTTTGAAAATTTGCAAAATATATTACTTCAATAGGACGTATTTTCTTTTGAAAAGGTTCAATCTTTTCATTTTTACTCTCTTTATTCAATACCAATAATAGGGATCGGTTACTCTTATAATTAATATTCTGTAAAAACAGATATACCATGTAGTAATAATTTACCAATACCGTTGTGTACAAAATTATGCACTTTTTGCACTCTAACGGAAAAAATCTTAATATTTTATTCCTAAAATTTGTAATTCCATTGAATTATTGCGAATATTATATCTACATACATTTAACTGTTCAACTTTTTTTGCATTTACGGGTATTCACTGGAAATGTCGAAAATATATAAAATAGATAATATAACGCGCTTTGTACGTTTCAGTCAGTTACGTTCATTTATTCGGGTTACATCGCATTGACCTTTCTTAGATTTTTTTATCATTTTCAATTTGTTATTTTTTCAACTCAAAGTTTCCTCGATATAAGACGAAAGTACTATAGGAACATTCCAAATGAAAGCAGCAATGTAATTAGAATGCTCAATTTATGAATGATGCAAGGGACTAAGTTTCAATATATGTACTATGTATACGTATATGTATCAATATTTATGACAAAGGAATGAATAAAGTTTATGAAAGTGGACAGTTTTAACTACAGTTAACTCGAGTACAATTTTTTTGTCATCGTTGCAACATTACTTTTGGAAAATGAATGAAGAGTAGATCGCTAAATTTCCTACAACTCATTTAGAGATTTGCTAGAGTTTAACTTGATTCTCACAAATGTAGCTTACACTCCCAAATCTTTTTCAATGTACATCAACAAATATATCGACTTAATTTTTGATTTCGCGGATAAGCGATTGAATAAGTATTGTAATTTGCACAGGATTTGCAAAAACAAGTCAAACAACTATTATATGACACAAAATATTCCTCAGCATTGACACTATAAATTTACAAATGCATCCAATGTATACAATACCGGAATGCATTGTTAAACGATCAAATTGTTCATGCATTTACATATATAAGAAAATTTTCAACCAATGAAAAATAAATTCATTCCCGAATTTGTACAATAAATACACAATTTGCAAAAAAAAATCCTAAAAAAAGGAAACAAATCGAGCAAGAATATTGTAACTTTCATTTTAAAACATATTCGTAAATTTCTCAGACGGGAGAAATTGATTTGGGCCGTACAACGTTAATACAGCTCCTGCAAAAATCTCGCCGCGATTGTTATGTACGTATAAATTCTTTCACACATACCAAATTCTTAAAAAAAACCTACAAAATATTTGAATGCATATAATTTAACAAAATGGATATAAACATTTTATATACTATTTTCGTCCATATACTCAAAAATGCTTGAATATCATGCAAAAACTATTATTCTTGAAAATTTATTTATTTTCTCGAATTACTCTGGTCATGCGCGAATTAAAACTGCAACTGTACGACTGCGTAAAGAAAGAGCAAAGTCAAGGAATAGAAAATATCCCTCAACGAAAAAATTAATTAAAAAAATTGCAGCTATCAAACAGGAGGAACTATGATGCAAAACACGTATGCGGAACATCATACGAATGGATATCGATCCTTTCTGTTTGAAACATACATATGTAAATGAAAGCTTCGCATTATGACCGACGAACGATTCCATGATACTTTTACTATGGTAAACTACTAAAACCGAATCTCCATCTATTGCCAGTTTTATCGTAATTTCAATACAAAAAAATGCCGAAGAAAGCTCAATGGTTTCAGCTCAAATCCATTCACCTTCTTACTGTTTCTCAAATTCTTTCGGAGATTTCGGTTTATTTAAAGATGCATCAACATGACATATCTATACTGATATCGAATTTCGGAAGCAAACTTATAGCTTGTTTATTTTGGAATACCTCCGGTTCATAGACGTCATCTTGACAGGCACCGATCATGGATGTCAATTCAGCATCAATGTAGTAACGGCTCATACGCTTAACATTATTATTTAAATAATAATGATATTTAAGACAAGAATAAGAATAACGATAGTAGTACTAACAATAATAATAGTAATATTATAATAAGAATACTCTAGGGTTTTGATTTTGATTTCGTAGCATCCGATAACTTTGAAAGTTCATTGGAAAGAAAAAGAAAAAGAAAAAATATCAAAAGTTGTTTTGTGTGAAAAACTAACAAACCATATTAACGTATCGTATAAGAAGTTTACCGATACCTGCATGAAATTGCAGAATTCCACGATAACTGCACACATCCTCGTTACGCAAGCTAGTAAATCCGGATCTGTCAACATACATTCTTTTAAATAGCTGTCTTGTAAATCTTGATGTACCCTTAAAACGTCGTCCACGTTGCTGACCTGAAAAAATAAATTGTTACAATTTTTTCAGCTAACACTTTTAACATACATACACGTAATAGTGAACAGCTTTTACTGAATAGCAGCTAATAATACATAGCATCGTATGGTTCTTTATGTAGATTATCTTCGTGTAGATATACATTCTCTTAGGCTCAAAATGGTAGAAAAATTACCTTGCTCATTTTATTCAGGAAGGTAAGCCAGTTAGGTTCTATAACTTCGACCATCATATAATATTCCAAGTGCTGTATGCAATCTAACATACGCTGCCTTAACGAAAAAGCTTGCCTGTATGCCATTTCCGCTTCATGGGCAAAGGTTTTTGCTATTTTATTACTCATCCAAACTCTGAAAGAGAAATTTAAGAATGACACGACATGACGTGAAAGTTTAATTTCTTCATCTACTCACTAACGATATTAATACACATACACAAAAGTCTATTAACGTAAGTCAATGGAATTTTCAATATTTTGTCAAAAACAATTGTATCAACCTGCACAGAAGCCTCTCGATATATTTGCAATAGAATAAGTGTCGAAATAACATTTGGTAACAAGCGATTGCTCTTTTGTTTAATATTAAAGATACCGGCCATTTAACATCGTAGTTGAAAACAAAAGCTTCCAATCCTGTTAAAGTTCTTCCAGCTTGCAAGCAGAATTCTATAAAAATTTTCAAATTTTTTATAAATTAGTCTGAAAAAGTTGTGCAACGTATTATTATTATTATTACTACTACTATTATCGTTGCTGAAAACCGTACCTTTTTCCTCTCGAGTCTGAATAGATAAAATGCGAAACATTTGAAATTGTAAATCATACGGCAATAATTCAGGTTTTAAATCATCCTTATATGGATCCGAGTCCGCGGTAGACATTCGCAAAGCAACTTCTAAGAGGGAAGCTAGTCTGTGTAAGACAATGTCGTACATATTTTTACTTAACTCCGCCTCACATAAATTCATAAATTGGACCTACAACAATCACAAACAAACGAGTATTTTGGAAAACATTTCGAAAAAATTCACGCAATAGTTTTCTTTTAACCTTTTTTTTTTTTTTTAAGAATATGCATGAAAAATCATACCACAAAATCTCCTTGGGCAAGAAGAAAGTAGCTTTTAACACTACGTAATCTTCCCATGAGGTCGTTCTCTTGTATCAGGACTTCGAGTAAAGTTCTAGCAGCTTCCGAGTAAGCTCTATCTATAGCGGCTATATATTTTTGACTTCGATATTGGTAAACCAAAGGTTCTTGCTTGCCCCATTGAACTGTTTTTCCTGCAATCATTAAATGTTCGATATAAAAGTAATCAGAATGATTAATAATAATGATGATTAAATTGATCAAAGCAAATGATTAAAACAAATGTTTTTTTTTTTTTTTCCCGTTATTATTACTACTTCGGTTTCCATATTTAGGAAAGGTTTGCTACGATTTCGTCGACGATACGATACGACAAATTAATTAGCCTCCGAAAATCCTGCGCGTTGTGAAAACAAATTTGTGAGAGAAATTTTCGTTTCAAGCTTCAAACGTTTGAAGCAATAAACGCATATTGATATGGATATAAAAATGCTTATGTTTATTCGTCGCCAATGTTACGCGTTTTTGCTGTGACGTCTAATGTTTCTAAAGTAATATTTACTTGCCGTTGTATGTAAAAAGAATTTGTGGTTTCGCTACTCATTCGATATCGATCAAATCTTTATCGTTAAAAAAAACTAATTGACTTGACTCGCAGTTGTATTTGAAAAATTGATTTTACCACACTGTCGAATGACATTGAAGTACTTTCCAGTACGTAAGATCGTGTGCGCGTGTTCATTGAGAAATATTGGTATTCGATCTGTTTTCATGGTATATCTTTTTTCCCAATAATCTGCGGAGTAATCGACTGGCAGTTCTTCTCTTTGGATCAACTCGTTGTCCTCGACCAAAAACTGTAATATGTGATATACCATAATTTTTACCGAAATTCTATAATAACATGGATTGATTCTTCTACCGTGTACGTATACACGCACAAAAATTGTTTTTCAACGATTGACGTATGTATAATCATTAAATGATTTTACTTCAAGGCAACGAAAGAAATTCAGTATTTTGTGAATTATGTATATGTACACTGGGATTAAATCTCGTATGTTATGAGATCATGGACTTACTTCTTGATATGGATCACAAATAACGCCTTTGTAAACCCACTTTTCTAATATTTGCATATATGGTACACTTGCGGCTTGGATAAGAAAAAGACACAGTTCTTTGCTTTTCGCTTCTCCGCTCATATTATTGACTTTTTCATGTAAAAGGCTCAAAACTTTTCCACCTTTCGCATTTGACTGAAAAGGAAATAGTAATTTGATATTACGTTTCTTATGAAATCTACCTTATTTATATTTCTCATTCATTTTCATTCTTTTAGTTATTTACCTTGCAAATAGTGGAAGCAATCTGGGCAAGAATAGACATGGTAGCCATAGTCGGTTGAATATAAAACCATAACTTTTGTAAACTTAATTTTCCACGCACGTGTTCCATTTCCAACTGAACCACAAACAACTAACAAAAATAACGGCGACAACGGTTTAGTAAAAATCGATTCAACAAGTAGAAATATTCTGTAATTTCAAAGTCGGAGGATACAATTAACCCTTTCGCTTCGGCTGTCCAGTCCGCCGAAGTACATACTGTCACTGAACGGGAACGCGCGCCGTGAATACGTGCAATATGCATTGTTGCAATATGCAGATTGCTCCTGTATATGAATAGTTTTGATGCCGGATATATTGGGTGACGACCCAGAAGTCGTTGCGTGGCCGCCGCTTATAAGCGGCGCTCGTACCCACAGGTCATTTTGTGCGAAAGGGTTAAGGATACAAAAAATGCTATTTAATAGATAAAATACGTACCAAGTAATCTTTTAGCAAACAACTCAGTGCGCCTTTGAGCGCGTGATTTACTTGGCCGTTCGACGGTAGAACTTTCTCTTCTACAAATTTTAGAGTCATGGAATAGTGCGAAGCCAAAGGTAATATCTGTTGTGCCAATTGTTTAAACGATGTTCCTAAAAGAAAAAATGTTTCTAAAGTTTTTTTTTATCGAGCACTCGTTCAAATACATATTTATATGCAATATTTCGAACCCACGACACCTGGTCTCGATCTACGGTATTTCGGTTTTTACTAATTAGCGCCGTGCAATCTAAAATTAAGTTTGCCAATCTCTTCGACTACATATATGTAGGTTCGACCTGGAATCTTTGAAAAAAGATGAAAAAATTTACCGACATCTGGTGAAATTGAGAAAGTTCGAACGTCGTATGGATTCGTTAAAGGATTTGAAACGATGTAAGATCCGTCGATTCCTTTTAAACAACATAATAGGTCCCAAAGCAAAATCGTTTCCTGGGAAACAACCGGTACAACTTCTAGAAATGAGAAGAAAATTATAAATGAAATTTAGTAAATATATTGTACGTATACTTTTCTTAGTAGCAAATATTTGAAAAACTTTGGACAAGCTATGGAATATCTTGTTCGAGCATTTAGATTCTCTCGCGAGCCGCGCATATCGGGCAAGTTACGGCTTTTTATCCCGAATGTCGAAGTTAACGTACTTTGATATAAGGAAACAGCTATGTCCGAATAAAAATCCCAAGATATCCTAGGTCTTTCTTCCACCCAATTGCACTTCATTATCGAAGATTGGTTATACGTCGATGGTAAAGTTACTTGTTTGGTTAACTTTTTCTCTCCTTCGACGGCAGCTTTTATAACATTTTTATAAATCTGTAAATATAATCCATTTTACATTAATTTTTTAATACGCATCGATATATGTATATCTATGTACTTCTATCTTCGCCGGATACTACAAAGGGTTACGATACCTGCGCTAGATCATCTTTAGTTATTCCCGAATCATCTTTCGACGAGGAACTGGCCGGTGGTTGTACCATTTCTCCCAAATAATCTTTCAATTCTTCGTCTTCGGATACAAGATCTAACAACTGTACAAACGGTCCAAGAAATTCCACCCTATGGATATTATAAAAAATGCAAAATATTACACGTACCCGCTTGAGAATAGGGAGAGAAATCAATAATTGCGTTAAATAAATGTAACTAACTTTTTGGATTTTAGCTCTTCATATTTCTGGAGAAATAATTCGGGATTTGGAGAACGCGACGCTATTTGTTTCAAAGAACTGTGGGTAACGACGTCGCTAGAAACAATAGCGTTACTGTTAACATTTTCCTTTTGCAATTTCTCAACGTATTTCTCCGGTGGTATCGAGGAGCTGGAAATAATATTATTTAGATAAATAAAGAGTTCTTTGTACGATATCGCGTTAACCAATCTCTGGGCAGTGCGAACCTACTACTAATTTCTTTTTCTTTTATTTCAAGAGATCGCCGAGTTAAAGACCCTCGTACGGAATCGGTTAATTACTTGACTTTTACTTTTCGTGCCAGACCTTTGTCATACTTGGTTTATTTTAAAGAATTATGATGATATAATTATCGGAAGAATGTCATTCTAATTCAATAAGATAATCAATTCTAATTCATTCCAATTTGTAAAGTAACGATAAAAATTCTTAACAGAAATATAATTATTAATAATTATTAGAAAGAATTGAAATAGGTAAATAAATAATACAATTTATGAATACTTCTCACCCTAATAAACCAATTAACTCCACTATCAAATGATGTAGTTTAAATTCACTCATTCTGGAATGATTAATTAATAGCACGATTAATTTTAGTTTAAAAATGACATAAGTTGTTTTGATTTCTTATTTCTTTTTAGTGATCGGTTAACAGTTTGCCTTGTTTATTCAACATTTTTGCGTTACACGTAAATATCTCCCATATACGTTTTTAAGGTTATGTCGATATTTAACGTCTCAATGGGCAGATGAGAAGTCTTTCTACCGTTCTTTCGTCTATGGTCTCTACACACTACCGCGCACTATAGTCTACGGTCTATACTCTATACATATATATCGTCGTATGTATGTGGTTCATGTGTACAAACGTGGCGGGATAAGAGTTTCATTTTCGACATTACGATCGTGTAACCATTCCATTGTAAATAAATATTTCAGCTTTTCTCACATAATTACGAATTGAGAATGTCATTGTATCTTGTTTTAAATAGGATAGAAATGATTTTTTAAATAATTTTTGGTATCGCTTATTTTGTTGCAACAAAACCAATTAGTCATTAAAAATCTATTTGTTAAAATAGTTATTCAACGATTCTTTAATAGGCTATCATGTTAAATTGAATAAATGTAAAAAATTCGAATTGTTGAAGCCGTTCGTTTCCATTAATTAACAAATCCTAATGTTTTGAGTAAGCGAGAATGTAAAGAATTTACAAAATAACTTATTATCTTATCTCTTATTCACTGTATTATTATTACTAACGCGCGCTTATTATCACTAACTTTTATGTAGAAAGCATAAAAATAGTCCAAGTTGACGTAAAACTTCAAGAAATCAATAATTTTACATAGTTTACATTTGTAAGACAGTAAATAACAAGAAAATATATGCTTATTACTTCTAAATGCAGCAAGCCGCAAAATGATGTGTATGTACATATACAGAATGATACTAATGAGTATAGAAACTTCGCTTTATTATATACGCAATTTGTTACGACATTGGAAGGGATCTTTTAATTATACGTATATTGAGAAGATGCGATTTTACGATCTTCGGAGCTTTTTTTATTTCGTCAAGGACGGTGTTATTCCAAATAAATATTATGTAAATATTTTAGCGTAATATTTCGTGAGTTTTCGATATTTACGAAATCTCTCAATAATATTTGTTGGAAAATCTTTGGAATATACATTTCATAACTGTTGCCGATAAATACAATATTTCCGAAACATTCCATAAATGTTTGAAATACTAAAAAAATAAATATTAAAAGTTTTAAGAAATATTATGGTTATACTTTAAGATAATATCGCATAATATTCCACACGTAATATATTTCACATTAAATTTATCGTTTTCCAAGGTACAGTTTATAATGTCGTAATCAATCGCATTGATCAACAGACAAAGTCTAAGCGATGCGACGTTTTCGCGTCTTACTTCCTATCCATTTGAGCAAATAAAAAAATATATTATACATAAATACGAGATTATAAACTTGATGAATTTTTGTATAGCTCTCTATTCAACTGATAAAGCCCAAGGATGGTCCGCTAAATATCCATATTGAATGTTTGTTAGTTCTTTTAGGAACATTTCATGTACTGGTTCGGGTTGTTCCATAGTTGGTATATGAAGCCCTTCATTAACAAATTGAATGTACGAAATTGGACTAATTATACAAGCTGTTCCTGCTCCAAACATTTCCAACAGCTGGAATAAATATAATTATGATTATAATTATAATTATTATAAAAACAGGTTATTGAGTATATACATATATATGATAATAAAAATAAGTTTGGATCGAAAGTTCAATCGATGCTCACCCTGTTCTCGGAGAGTAATCTACAAATGTCATGCATCGTGAATTTCTTTTCGGACACTTTGAAACGATTCCATTCTCTAGCGAGTGTTAAAATCGAGTTTCTATTTATCCCAGGCAAAATGAGGCCGTCCAATGGCGGTGTTATTAATTCTCTTTCTAAATAAAAACAAAAGAAAAAAGTCATTCGAAAAGTTGGAAAAAATGAAAAAATTTTTATTGAAATCTGCTATCGCATTCCCATAAAGCTTATTGCATGATGCAAAAGACTTTTGAGTATCTCGCAATTCCAAGTACATACACAGCATGTATCACAGTATGTACATACATTTGTATGTATAGACAGAAAAGTAGGATGACGATAAATTGGCATTGAATCAACTAACATATCGTATTATAAATACAATATAATTAATTTCGTGTAAAGTTTTGTTTGGATGGTAACTAGGGCTTTGCCGTTTGAAAATCGTATTTAGAAGAGATATCGTTAATGGAAAAATATTATACGATACGGAGGAAAGTATGTACCACGGCTTTAATTAATCATAGATTACATACATTGCGGACAGCGATGGTACTACATATGTACATAGTTCGTACATACGCTACATACGACGAACTAGTGTATGGAATCTAAAAGCGAACAACGTATTGTAATTATTTCTTATTAATTATAATGCTTCATTTACGAACAAAGTCAGCACCAGCAGGTAAAGTATCTACATAAGTATTTTCTTTTAGATCACCATAATATATGTATATTACAACCATATATTATGTATATAATATCTTATTATTCTTAGCGAGTCCTGAAAAACATGTTTATCGAATATTATTTTGTATTATAATGTTACCTCCATCATCATTTATGTAAAACATAAAGACGTTCATGGTTCCAACTTCGGTAACTTGGTGGTCTTCACCGTAGAGCCATAAAACTTGTTGCAGGCCTTTCTCAGTAGCTTCTCTTTGAACTTGAATTGTAGGTGCATAGTTACTACCCATTTTACGGTCACCGCAACCTCCGGGCCATGCCCTTATGTATCTGGGATCCGCAAGTAAGGATACTCCTTTTTGACTACCTTGTCTTTTAAAATACGATCCAACTGGGCTAAGTATAACATAAAGTAGAGCTGAATTTGACGCCGCCACTCCTAATGTTGGCTACATGTAACAAACCGAAAATCGAGCAAATATTGAAAACAAACAGTTGATGTGTTTTCAGAATTAGTTTGTGTTAGTTCCTACATAGCATGGACCAAATCAAAGTACGCACGGAATGGTCCATAAATAAGGGTTCAACCGTTTATTCGGAAAAATTCACAAAAATATGCATTGCAGTGAAATTTTTCAATTTTTCTTTCTTTCTTTCTTGAAATAATACTCGAAAGAAATGAGTATACATTGTTAAACAACAAAGCGCCTACAAGTAATGAATAATATCAATAAAGATATTTTATAAATTTAAAATTGACACGGCATGGGGAGAAATACAATGTAGCGGCAATAAGCTACGCGTAAACGAAAGCCTGTAGTATAGCATCATACATATATACATACGTATACAATTGGTTTTTCCCAAGATACGAATTTTCGAGAACGTAATCGAGGGATTACAGATTTCACTGAATCCCATATATATATACATATATGTATTTATAATATTTACAACATTTCGAAACGTAAACTCATTTCTCCTATGAAATCCATTTGAATTTAGCAAAAAGAGTATGAAAATAAATTAGTTGTTATTACATTGCATAATAACGATAACAAGGGAAACGTTTCGGTGCTTACTTTCTGATAAACCTGTGATTTTATTTCATTCTTTACACAAAATTCAAGTATCTATTTCACATTCCTGATAACCGAAGCATTATCATCATACCATGCACAGTCTTCGAAAAATTGTTAACATAGGAAAAGAACGATTAAATATCCTCAATGATACAAATATTCGAATTTTTCGATGAAAAATAATCGAGCGCATCTTATTTCATCAAATGTTACATAATCGTATGAGAAAGTATTTAATAATCCAATCTCATTTTTTCTTGCACGTATGTAGATGCACGTAGATTTTGAAGAATAACAAATCGATGAAAAATTTAGCGAACATTTAAAGTAAAAGATAATATCATACATTGTAATGGCGTGAGGCAACGAGTTGTCCGATACTTATGTCAGCTAGCGTAATTCTTATCGAAAATTAACATTTGAACCATAACTACCGCTAACTATATATTTAATCAGCAGACAAGATTTATGCCATGTGACATTTTTTCCC
Organism: Gasteruption jaculator; assembly: GCA_949825005.1. NCBI lineage: Eukaryota > Metazoa > Arthropoda > Insecta > Hymenoptera > Gasteruptiidae > Gasteruption > Gasteruption jaculator. Next base: position 13,987,453 of record OX463770.1, read on the forward strand.
TTCCAAATATGTATCTCACGTTAGTATTATTGAATAATAATTAAACCTATTAGTAAATCGTTCATTAAAATATTGTAATTAATCAAATAAATGAATTCAGGCACACATTATACGAAGAAGATTTCGCATAGCGAATTCGATTATCAGTCGTTGAGTCGTGTCTCATCGTTTCGCTATAAGTTACAATAATTTACAGTAATTCATGTGGAAACGATCAGTAAACTAAGAGTATATGGTAATTGCATCAGATCTACTTTTATTAGTCTTTTGATTGCAAAACGGCAAAGCACGTGGCATTTATATCAAGGTCGTTACATCACCTTAATCGCATATACATAGTACATAGATACTATACATATAATACAGTTGTTATTATCAATTGACATTGACATTTCTAACGTTTATTTTTATTTGCAATCTCATTTTACGGGGTTTTAAAGCTCTTTCTTTGATTATATTTCATTATCATTATTATGAATATTGTATTTCGCTGGGAAAATGCAGGAAAAGCACCGACAAGTCCGTTCGACACACGCTAAATGGCCCTAATTAGGTCGAAACCACACGTATGACCTCGTTTTTAGGGGGGTGCCCCCCCCCCCCTTGGGTTGATATCTCTTTTTTTGTTATCGGAGCTACAGCATTTTTTGTAAAAGCGCTTTTCCGTGATCGGAGATTTTCATCATGTGGGATATCAATGGGCAAATAACGAATGAGCAAATAAAATAGGCATATCTACGAAACATTTAGATTCTGCACTTTTCAAAAGTTTTATCATTTTTCTACGAATTCATTTACTCAATTGACCGTTATACAATATTATAACGTCAATGGTAAAACTTTATGGGTCGCTTAAAAAATAGGGAGAAATGATAAGCAAAATAAGTGTGTGTATGAGCAGTTAAATAAATTTCTCGGAATGGCAACAACTACATATATACATAATAAGCAAGATGAATGTTAAATTGTTATTATTGAAAATATTCGGATATGTGTGATGAGACGTGTGATGCCTGAAATCATAACAATACGTCTTTTGTCATAAAAGGAAGAGAAAGATACCGATATGCAAATTAAAACATTTCTTATCGCCAGCATTTATCACTATTATTGAGAAGCTTCCATTTCATTATTTTTAATGCATCAACGTTAATTCCCCCCCCCCCCACGATACCATGTAGCGTATGGATGTATGTACGTATATGCGTATGTATAACGTTTGTATTGTATATTGCGATTACTTATTGACAACGATGACGTTGGTGACACAAAGTGTCACGTTTGCAATCACATCGTACGATTGATTATACGAAATATTTAAGAAATCTTTGAAATTCTCCTTTTCATTGTTCATAGCGAAATTATTCCTAAGATAAGTATAATTAATCGCTTCTAACTGATGATGATAAAAAGTAGAATTTCATTGACCTTAGTAGCGTGGGAGCAGATTGAATGTAAGTGTAGATACCTATTTAAGTGTTTGCGTATTTGTCCGTCTCCTAAAGCCGATGATAATCTATTATAAGCAGAGAAATTTATTATCTCTACTAGATTATATGTATCATTTTTCCGTGTAACGTCTTATGTATGTACATACGTACTATTTGACTTTTTTACGGATCACCATTTTCGTAAGACCATTATTGGTATGCGTGTACTTTTAATGAAAAGCATACATATGGTACAATACTTCCAAAACGGATATGTGTATGATATACAAATTTTACAAAATATTTCTTCGATCGAACATTAATTTCGTATGCTACGCTTCAAGGACTTGAAAATGATTTTGAAAAAACTTCATTAAAGTAAAAAATCTAGCTATGCGAAATATTTATTTTCTCGTTATCGGAATGCATTTTCGAAAGAAAATTTGGTTATTATTTACTTTGGTCATCGGGGTCATCACACCCCGATGACCCCAACTTTGATCGAGTTTACCCGCTTTCTTTGTAAACGAGCTTCCAAGTTATCCAAGCGATCCAAGAAACCAGGAAATAAGTATAACTCCGGTTTCTCGTTGGATAACAATAATAATAATAATAATAATAATAATAATAATAATTGGGACGCGCATCCCTTAAGTACAAGGAAAGTATTTAAATATAATAAAAAATGCAACTCTGCAACTCAGAGTTTAGGAATCTTCGCGATAAGACCTTGGCAGCTATAGGGTATGTTATTTTGCCGTTTTTAAACGATTAAAGAAAGTGATATTAAAAAGTTGCCGATAATAAAGCGATACTTACGTCAATGCCAACAAGAGTTGGACGTATGTAAAGACTAGAAGCTTCGGAGTGAGGTACCCATTCTTGATCTATACCGATTAGCCTACATATACATTTAATAAATTCATTTCCATCGAATGTCGGCAAACCAGTCCTTATAGCCGATGTATTCATCCGTTCCATATTCAAATCAGGCCGAAAAATTCGAATTTTTCCGTCAACTCCACGGAAAGCTTTCATACCTTCGAACAGCTAGAAGCAAAAAGAGCGAAAAGAGGAAAAAAATGAAAATCATTTAACGATATGAATTATTTAACTCCAAAAAAAAAAAAAAACGTCAATATTCTGAATCACCCAGCTTATTTTCTTAGATGTCGCTTTAATCGGAAAAGTTGAACTTTTTGACACGTATAATTAGCTTTGAATCGTATATATGTACATACGTAGTACATACATACGTGGGTACCATGCATACGTAAAATTGATCAATAACGGAAGACCAGCTACAGTCATTTTTTTATGCGTTTCTTTTCGTTTCACTTTTATTCGTGTTAAAGTAACGTTAAAAACTATAAATTGTTATTTCAACAAGTTTATTTATAATATTTCAGTATTTCTTGAGAGAGTATCCTCCGTTATTGCGATAAAAAAAGAGCAGGAACGAGCAAGTGTTTTGCCAAGATTTTGCCAGGCGATACATTTGGATAATCCGATACATAGAGAAACATTTTATTATTTTATCGTTTTTTAAACAGTCAAGAATAGTATCATGATAAGAGAAAAGTAATGGAGATAGAAAAGTGTATAAAAATTACCTCAACTGCATAATGTAATACTTTAGCTGCTGGATGAAGTACTAAATTTTCGAAAGGTGTAATTTCAGGTGCTTGCCAACCACCTAAACTTTCATAATAAAAAATTTTGAGCATATGATCTGTAAAATATTTTCCGAATGTAAGATCATTAACATCGGGCTTCGCTTGTAACTGGTGAGGAGCTGCTAGTCTTACCGATAAATCTGCATACTGCAAAAGTCAATGTTAACTTTAGCAATAGGAAACTTCTATTAAAGGTATCCTTTAATAATAATAAGAATCATTTTCACACGCTTTTTTTGCATTGTTTGAAAAATTGTCAAGCTTTAATTGGCTAGCTCAATTATTTTATATTAATGATAGGAAATTTATGTCCAATTGACAATGAGATACATATAATAACAATTTAGAAGATAAAGACCTTAAATGATCTCTCCGACTGTATCGACTCCTTATCTTGAATTTTTAATGATGAGCTCCATCTAATGTACGTTTGTTGTAATTGTTTAAGTAGACCGCCGCGCGATAAAATCTGAAATGTACACATTAATTATTACAATGATTATTCGAAAGATTATCATCATCATTGTGTTCAGTGTTGACTTGAATTATTTTGACACTGTCAGTTTGCCATTCGCATGATTTTTCGCCCGGGGTGTCACTTTAATATCGAAATTTCCAGAAGGAAAGCGACCAAATCGTTTGCGTGAACTTCGACTCGACTCGACTCGACTCGACTCGACTCGACTCGACTCGACTCGACTCGACTCGACTCTACCCATTATCAGGAAATTTGATATTCTTGCAATCGTGAGAAATGAGAAAACTATCGATACACATTTCTACAAGGTTGGAAGGTTTCATATTTAATTGTAAGCGGGTATCATATTGAGAAATGATGTATAGTAGTAGGGCATTGACCGATAGTTAAATTTTTGCGAGGCTACTTGCAAAACCCTGTATATATACCTACATTATACATATTTATGCTTTTACTATACAATATACACACGTGCGTATCACTTTGGGACTTTTTGCGAGCATTTCAGTGCCTCCTTGCGCTAAATGCGCGAAATATTTCTTTAAACGAATTAAAAACCTATAATACAATTTGCTTTTGAAAAATGAATTTAAGAATCTTTTGGCATCTGATATTTTTGTGTATAGCCAAAAGTTGTGCGCGAGAACCCTCTGAATATACCTATGATGATAATAAATAGGACACAATTTGCAAAACGTTGAAAAATTGGTAAGCTCGCCATTTACAAGTAATTGTGACATATTTAATTATACGTACAAGCAATAAATAAGCGATTGATATTTTATGTTTATCATTTATATTTATTAAATATTCGATATTGAAACGAGCATTATGCTAGTATGTATGTACCACGTTACTTGAACGGTAGTATCGGTAGTAGCGTGAACTTGTCTTACAATAAAAGACATACCATAGTATGTATGTATATGTACGTATTGTATTTATATTGTGAAATGATGACACTCATGAATATGAATACAATGTGGCATATATTATATCATTGAACTTGTAGGTAATTTGTCACTTTTGTAATATTTATAGAAAGTATCGAGCATTTCTTTAATACCCTGTACACATCAAATTACTTTTCAGCAAGCATTCGAATGTAGTAAGTGCATATACATATATGTATGTAGCATTTCAATGTGGGCAATGTCGGCCGTTATATTATGTTTCGAAACAATAAAATGGTGCAATAGACAAGCGCCTAACGTGTTTTAGGAAAAGAAAAAAAAATTTACAAGAATTCGATATACAATATAAGTACGTATAATGAAAAAAAATGTCTGAAAGAAGTATCTTTTTGAGCCAAGTTTATCGCTAGTTTAAAAATTGAGAGAAAATTTGAAAAAGTTTTTGCTAAAATCGTAGTAAAAGTAAATACAATTGCGTAATGATTATTGAAGTGTACCATATTTGATGCCGCGTCGCTGCAACTGGTGTAAATATGATAGTCATTGAATTTATCACTACTTGTTTTTCGAAAAATCGAAAAATCGAAAACTGTAATGTTACCAAAATATAATATTTTAGGTATTTACTAGGCGATCTTGAATTTAACGTTTCTTTCAAGTGAGTAAACGAGTTTTTCATTTTGCGTTTTTCTTCCTGCTATGTTACATGTAATAAACTCCGTTCTTTTAAACAATTGTGATAAAGATGCTAAACATTGGCAGTAAAGTATTTGAAACTAGTAAAATGTAATATAAATAAATGCAAGAGATGTCGTTAAAGATTTATAACTGTGCGTTTACAATATTGCGATAATAATTATCTTAAAGCCACTTAAACACGTGCAGTGCATGTAGATACTACACATTGTACATACATACATACATACATACATACATGCATACATGCGTACATTTAAACTATGAAAAGTTGAAATATTAACATACCTTTCGCCTCAGATGAACCATTTTGCTGTCGGATGAACAACAAGATTTTCAATCGATGCAGAATTTTCCAAAAATTTTGAAAAATGGAACTACGATGTTCATTATATGTATGTCGAAGAAAATGACCGTTTTGTGTCTCTTCGAGGAGGAGCCGTATATCCAAATTCCCACTTGCAAAATCTATTTCACAAAAACAGAAAACTATGAAATACTTGATTTGAAAACGGAGAAACTTCAATTTGCCACTTTTTTATAACGTAGAAACCATTGGAAACTATAAGAAAACTAGTTGCGATAGTTGTGATCGAATAAATGAATCAATTAAATTAAATACCATAGATACTATTATATATATTTATATATAACTAACAAAAGTTGGTTAGAAAGGTACATTAGAAGATGACATATATTTGAGCAGATTTGAATGTCAAAACACTTGCGTCCATTTCCTAGTTCGTTTCATCGAATAATGAAGTTGAATAAACTTAAGACAGTTAATATTTTATTTATCAGGCTTATGCGTGAGGGGGCAAAAGTATAAATTGTTCTTCTTCGATTCCCCCCACTATTATCGGCATTTATGTTCAACAAACTTATTTCAAAAGATTTCTTCAAGAGAAATGAAGAAAACAGTAGAAGAAGAAATATCATCTTCTTATTATCTATAGGAATTCAAAGACGTTCGGGTAAAAGGGGAGGAGCAGGGATTATGAAAGGGCATTTCAAGTGGGAGTTCAAAATACCAATGAGATAAATAACTTTGCTTTTGAATACATTGATAAGAAATGATTTTACAGTATGAGTAATAAAACACTATTTTTTTCGTTCCGCTTAACAAATACAAATAGTTATACCATATGCATGTCTCTGCGATACATATACTTCCCCATACTTCCACATGACGAATCGCTCATTCTACGTAATTACTTCGCTACGTACATATGCACACATACATATAGTACATCCATTCATACCCATACATACCTTCAATATACGATACTTTCTTTCAATAATATTTTTAACATTTTTCACTTAATATTTCAATAACAATTCCTATGCGGTGGAAAATATTTAATACGACGTTTTCATTGCACAATAATTTTTGGCATTTAGCAATTCTGATGCTGATCATTTGCTATAAATATTTGCTACAAGCGGAGATACGTTATATTATATGCTATGTCGTAAGTTTCAGCCTTTCAGAAAAAAAAACAAAAAACAAAATAAAAAGAATCAAAACATCTGTAGGTATGTATGTATGTATGTACAAGATTTTGGGCAATTTTTCTTGAAAGCGGCAATGCAATAATAAATCAAAATGTGAGCATTTCGTATCACAACGTAACATATTTTTTGAAATTTCAATTTATAGGAAAGTAACTTTTATTTAGATTTAGCTTTCTATTTAAATTTCGTACTTGTGGTAACTGACCTGAATATATTTACTCTGTTAATTTATTCTTCAGTCAATTTTAGTACTTGGGTCGAAAGGCTAAAACTAAAAAGGCCATTCACCTGATTACAAATATTTCTCCTTTATGCTCATTGTTTAATTGTCTATCGTTGTGGTTTATAGGTTGAACCGTACGTAAAGAAAATAAATATAGATGCATCCCAACCAAGTGTTTAGTATGTATGTACTAAATACAAACTCTCACGATTATCTCGCTGACACACACACACACACACACGCGCGCGCGCGCGCGCGTTTCAATTGCTATCTTGTATTTAAATCACGTTTGTAAGGTATACTTGATTATGTATAAATTAAGATTTTTAACGAAACAAAGGCAATTATCAAACTTTAAGTCTTTCATTGGAATTTCAGAAATTATGTTTCTTCCTTTATCCGATAAATATCATACATAAAAATGTAAATTATTATGCTTTCATTCAAAAACTCATTATCCACTTTTAAAGTAACGCAAAGTAACACAATTGTCATTTGACATGAAGGAAAAATAATGTTGGTAAATGAAAATTCTTTAAATAGAGTTAAAAAACTGTATTTCCGTGAAAACTAAAGAAACAAGGTGCATATGGTATACATATAAGAAGATAATATTGTTACATTTTATAAAACATTCGACTTTTCGCAGACGATTTCTTTGATAATTTGATAAAAAGTTGTCTTTACATACTTAGTCTTATAATTTAATTTTAATGTTCCGCGATTTTCTAACAACTAATATTTCTTGAAGAATAGGAAATAAATTATATATATATATATATATATATATATATATATATATATATTTTAATCAATGTAGAACATTGGAATATTTTTAAATTGAAAATATCATTCCAAGTTTTTACGAATGGTAAAAATCCATAAAAGAATAACGCCAATAAATGAAAATTCCTTGAACACAGTAAATTTTGCTTGTGTTGTGGTTGTAAATTAAAGAAAGGTAATGTGTATGAAGTTAATGCCCCTGCCAAAAAAATGATAAGTAATGAATTTTATGCAACAGGAGAAAAAGCATTTCTACAAGATTTATCTTTAAGAATTCAGTCCTTGATGTTATGATTACAAATAATTTGTCTTTCTATCTAGTACTTATTTGATACTTTCGATTTTAATAAATTTGTAAGACGTATTTCTTTTATAACATTAAACAAATATATTTTTCCGGATGGCGGTTGCTGTTTTGAAATTAACAACTAATCTAGTATACGTATATATGTATATCTGTATTATACATATAAACGTAAAAAGCTTCGCTCTGAAAAAAAGCTTAACATTCGTTTGTATTCTTATAATTTCCGCAGTAAATCAAGATTTTTCAGGAGTAAACAAAACTTATTACTTTTTTGTTACATCGGAAAATATTATATACAACTTGGACATTATTTTCAACAAGAAAGAAACACCCAACAGCTGTTTATTTTCAACGTACCGTCAGTAAAATTTAAAAACAGATGACTTTAATCGTATAAAAGCAACAATTGTTAAGTAATGCGGCAGAACCTTAATAAATTATTAGCAAGCTAGAAGAAATAATGACGTTTCATAATACCAATAATATCAAACATCCGTTTTTTCAATTTAACACTTTACTGGCCGCACGTCTACGCAGTCCAATGTCGCCAGGAGCCGGCAGTATTTACATATTGTGCGAGCGGTCAGTAAAGTGTTAAAAAGAATTTTTTACGTTCAAATCTCTTTTTTTTTTTTCATCGTTGTTATTATATTGAAATAGATGCTCGAAAAGATTATTAGTACCTTAATTTTTCTTCATAAAATCAAACATACCATACGACAGTATGACAGTATCGTTTTCCTACATTTCACGAAGTTGTAAATCTACTAACCTTTGAATAATCCCTAAACTCTCTTGAAAACATTCAGTTATCACATAAAGTAATCTTATATCGATCAGAAGTAAAGCAAGTCACTTAAATTATTATTTATACAATAGTTTTGTTCGTTTTCGTATGATGATCACTCAAATGTGTATCAAAGTTATAAAAATGTTACGTAAAGTTGGAGTGTTCCTATCGAGAAAAACGATGAGTATTCAAGTATGTATTTGACAATATGAATTTCTCGAGAATGTTTTCAAAAATTGTTGAATTTAGTGTCTTGTACGTATGAGCTTATTCTTTTCTCTATGAGAGGAAATTTTCCAAATTTGAAATGTTTAATACATACATATGTACATACATACATACGTACATATATACGTACATACATACATAATGTATTTATTATTTGTCAAGTTCGTACTGTAAGTGTTTTTAATTTTCGTTTTTCCATGAGAACTAATCCCACAATTATTTAACATTCGTAACTTTGATCATTGTAATTATCATTAAAATTAAGATAATATATGTATAATACAATAGAATATTTACTTTCAGAAGTCTTCCAAGCCTCAACTACATACAATAAATGTTTAGGCGGTTGTGAAATCTATGAAAAATTCTTACACGATATTACGTCGAATGTCTGCTGTAAAATAGTCATCTCTCCCTTCGACTTCTATTGGAATGTGTCAATTTTGTAAATCATTCCATATTTTGCGATCAATCGGAATAAATTATGTAGAAATTTCTAATTCACAATTTTATAAAGGACAAAAATTCCATTTTTTGTTTATCTCGACTAGGATTAAATTTGACTTAGAATCAATAAATTGAGCAACAATTGAAAAGAAAAGATAACTAGATCATTCTTGCAGACTATCAACATTATTACTAACTTCTTCTTTAATAGTACTTAGATTTCTATTTTGAATATTATCAATATCATCATTGTTCATAATATTAAAGTCTAATTCCAAAGTTTTCTCTAAATTCTGACAATTTTTATCCATACGAAATTGGTTATCCATTATTATATTATCCTTTAAATGATCCATATTTACGAAATGCTTCTCATAAACTCCACCGTAAGTATTCTCTTCCATTTCTGGCCAACAACGCACTATCGTTGGTGAACCATCCGGTGAGCTATCGGTATAGGAAAAATCACCGAAGCTTCCATAAATGGGTGATTCCGAAGTGTAAGGTATTGTCGGAAAAGGAAGAGTATTGGGAAACCCGTTTGTTTGTGGGAAGAGCATTCGATGGTGCTGATTGTAACACGTTCCATCCTAAAAGAAAGATAATATTTCCTTCAAGGTAATTCAATTAATTATTCCGGGCTTACGCTGTATTACATATTTATTTTAACCTACTACATGCATAGAATAATATTAGGTAATACTAGGCATTTTTGGCACAGGATAAGTGCAACAGCGGCAAAATATTGTACGGGTTATTATTATTATTATTATTATTATTATTATTATTATTATTATTATTATTATTATAATGCCTTTTATCACTCGATGAAATTAGAGTTTATGGTATTCATATATCGGATTTCGTATACATACGAGTATATGTAGGTATTACATATATCGTACATACAAGTATGTATATAAAGTTGCCGGATTAATGAAGAATCAAGCTTCTTTCTTAATATTTTCTCATTAAATTATGCATACTATTTATTTTCTTTAAAGCTGCGTTTGTCAAAAACAAAAGGAAAAAGTTGATTTATTTTGTTTTTGAAAATTCAGAATCTACGTATTAATAAATGTTGAAAAAGTAGTGAGATGCAGTGAGACGAATGTTGAATCTCTACAATATGGCTAGAAAAATTCAATTCAGACACTTTTAACCCCTTGACATCAACAACGTTTTGAATACGTCGTGTGATTTTTATACAATTGTAAATATTGTACATATGGTATAATATCACAGAGTAATACGTAATAAGCAATATGTGCTTGAAAATGGGGTATGTACATTCTTTTTATTTCCTGAACGTACACTCATCAACCCAAGCAACAACTTGGAAAAAGATAATAAGAATGTTCTTACTGGTTAATATCGTATATTGTATTTATTATATTGCAGTGTGTATATACATAAGAAGCGGAACTACTTCTTGGAAGTGTGAAAAATGTCTAATGTCTCTTTGTCAATAACAATTCTTGTTATTGGTATTTAATTATTGTATAATTGTTTCCGTTGATGGTACTTGGCAATTCAATCATAAATACAACATTCTGTTGTATCTCATTTTTATACAAATTTCAATTTGAAAAATTACGGGTATCCTTTGGGAACGGGTCGACTTGTATTTAATGGCTATGTCAAGAGGTCAATGACCGACAGTGAGAAATATTACGACGTATTGTACTTATATTAAAGTAATACGATAATCGAATATAAATGAAATTCATTCTTACAGTGTTATTATAGTGAGAAGTTAGCGCCACTTCTGATGGTCGAGATTTAACTCGTCGAATTGGTTGGAAAACGCAAAGTAACGTCCAAGTTGGTAAAAAATATTTCAGTATCGTAACAGCTGTTACCAAGGAGCTATAGTATACTTGAACATGATCATAAATTCCACTGCAACCAGTTTCTTCTCTGCCCACTAGTCAAACATAGTTTTGCATAAGAATAAGTATATGTTGTATGTATAGCATTTCAAATAGGGCAATTGATAATAAATAACTTTCACTATCACAGCCAATAAAAAAAAAGTTGTTGCAGTCTTAAGGTGATATTGTAAACAATTTTTCAATTTAAATATTGTATATTGTACATTAAAAGTGTGTATCAACATAAGAACCAAAAGATGAAAAACTGGAAGATGGGCATCAAAATTTGTCAATGTGAATCCTTAAACCGAACAGTTTTGAGAATGCAAAATTTCTCTTGAAATATTTTAGCACTTGTCTGCAAACTATTATTATTGTATAAGAAAATTCCACAACCGAAGTAGTTTCATACTTGATATTATTTGGGGTTTTTTTCTTCCTTGCATGTAACAAGTAAATACATATGTATATACGTATATGTTGAATTTGAAGCTGTAATACATGAAAGTAAGAATAATTATTGCGAATAGTTTTGAATGTAGCGATAGAGTTTCTTACTCAGTGACATGACAGCATCAAAAACGATAGATACAACAGCTGAAACTTCATAAACAGCTGTTATCAACCAAAGATCTCGTGTTTGGGATGAAGTGCATGGTAACATTAGTACCGAAGCTGAATGTTTATTGCTGTGAGTCAAATATAACGCAACTACAGCAAATAACTGTACAGAAATGAAATCCGCACTAGATAACATCAACCAGTAAGGACCTACAAAAATGTGTATACATATTTAGTCATTTTCATACTAAACCAAAAGGGGGTCTTCCTTTTTGGGTAAGTCTAGTAGAAATTCACCAAGTGAGGAATTATCGCAATACCCATATGTATGTATGTATACGTATCGCCAGTAATACATATAAAGGAAAATACAAAAATTGCTTACGAAGACATTCCGTCCAAGTATTGGTAATATCAACCATCCCCATGAGTACCACCGTCGTACAGTATAGCGCATAAAGAGAAAGAACAGGATTAACAACGTGGTGAACAATGTCGTCTCTATGCCGTGATCTGGCAGCAGCGGACCAGTGTAAATGGCATATCAATATAAATTGCACCAGTTTAAAAAAGTTTGCACCAAAATCTAGTTGCGGATATCTAACACCTAATATGAAACTCGCAGCACTGGAACACATATTTATTATTTACACATGAAACGGATGTATAAGAATAAGAATAAGAAATGACTTTTGCTTTGAAAACTTAAATTTATACAATATTTGTCTTAGATCTTTCTCATATTATACCGGGGTAAGTTAAAAGTGCATCCGATGAAGCTCAACCTGCTTGGGTTAGAACTGCAACTATTTAATGATCGACCCAATTAATTCAATTGGCTGTAGCTAGTTTTTTTACATTTTCATCTATTATATGTACATCAGAGAAATTTATGCCGTTTACTACGCTTTTCAGTTTATTCGCGTCTATTTTCGGTTTTCATTTTTAACATTATATTTTTATTTACGAAATTTCTTTAGAAGCAAATTCTTTAAAAAAAAAGGCTTAAATGAAAGTATAATAAGTAAATTCCAAATTGCTTTAATTCTGTCGCTATTAAATTATTGGTTTGGAAAAATTCGAAAATGACCGAAGAATGAAAAAGTTTTTTCAAATAAAATTACAACACAATATTTTATAGCCTAAGTATGAAAAAGCTTTAATTTAGTATGTATACATTATGTTACTAATCGGAAGGGTAAATCCAGAAATTTGTATTTTTCCCTTTCATTTATCAGGCATTAAAAGGACAGAAAAAGAAATAGAGGTGCGATTAACATACATACGCATACCTAGATATTTTCATTCTCTAACAATAGTATTTCTTATTTTTTCTATTATACAGAAGTTATCTTACCATGCGATACATTGCATTCCAGAAACATAGAAAATGGCGTAATGATGCATCTGCGAATGTTTATATCCATGATACTTAATAATTTTTAATAGGATTAAAAAAAACGTTGCAAGGCTTATTAAGGCTAGTATATTAATACGTCCGCAAGCGACATTGTCGTATAAATCCAAACATCCTTTATTCAAAACATCGAGCGTATCGTTTCCAAATTTTCGATTTCTAGCCATATTTGTATCCAACGCTTGATTCCGTTTCTTTGGATAAAGCCAAACAACTTTTTAACTCGCTCAGTGCCAATTTTGGGCCGAGTATTCTTTAGACTGGCCAAAGAACGGTCTTATTCTCATTCATTAGCCACCTTTGTTCGTCCGCATTTCCGAGTAGAAGACAATTCATTTATTTTTTTTTCTTCTGAAAATGTTATTACACTTTACTGTCAAATCGATGAACTGTACTTGGAAGTTTTGGTCAAATTAAGTCTCATAATTGTTTCTAAACCAAGTTATTTAATTTTAAAAGATCATCATCGTGCATACACCGATAGATAACTCATGTGCGGAAGTATCATCGAGTAAGTAATCATTTAAAATTTCTATATCTCGCATACCATAAGAGAAAAGCCTACAAACATACATATATGTGAACTTATTCCTGGGTAAAATGAGCCTATTTTTCAATTTTTTAAAAAATTTTTGGTGCATGCCGAAAGATCACTTAAATTTGATACTTTTTCCTGCTTCTACTCGATTTTTTACGAGTATGCAGATTTCTGATTAATGTTTAAATAACAGTATGGATTTTGTCAGGGAAAAAATTGAATTTCTTTCACTCTTTACTTGTGGCTGCTTCAAAAGGTTCCTTTTTTTATTTGAGCTTATTTATGCAACGTTTGTTCAATGCGCTTCTCTTCATTTTCCATTATTTGTTAACTTGACCTTGAAATTAAAAATCTCAGAGAAAATATTATATAGAAATTATCAAGTATATTGCAAAAATTCTATATATTAGTAGTATGTTTGAGATACCTGGAATCTGAGATAGCCTTTCTATTTATTTGCGTAAAAGATGATGATGATGACGACGAGGATGACGACGATGATAACAGCGCTATGTAACTCTAGCTAAACTCCTTTTTAATAACCCAACGTTAAAGAGAATTAGTAATTCATACATTTCTCATTAATTAGCAAAACCCTTTATGGTGGAAAATAAAAAAATTCTAATGTAAATTATGATTCGCGTTCAAATAAAAACAAACTATATAATTGGATACAGCTTTACCGCTTATAATATCGATGAATTGATTGTACATTGTGTATGTATACATACTCAAACATATGATAGAATAAAATCAGAGAGATGTACATAGCTATTTGCACGTGATTTGAACTGGAAATTACTAGGACGTCATTGAAAGTGTAAATGGAGTAAGTATACTGATAAATGAAGTATGGAGTGAAGTCATACTTGGTTAAGAGATTGAAAGAAAATCTTACCAGCGTGTTTTTTTAAAAATACTCTGCCCTCAGATTGGATAGCATATCTCTATTTACAATTTGCTATGGTTTTTCTTCCTTTCATGTGCCATTTCATGTTATGATGGTTAAAGATCACAAATGTATTTGAGTATAATTTACAAAATTCTTATCGTTTTAGAAGAATAATTTAGGTTGTACCAATGAACCAAATTAAATTGCATCAGTGCATCGTAACTTGTACCGTGCTTGTACCATGTCAACCATGTTTTTCAATAGAGAACCCAGATAGCCAAGCGTACGGAGCCGTACGACGTACTGATACGGTACTGCCACCATTCGTCCATGCGGTGGAGCCACACCGTGGGTTCCTACGGTACCAGTACAATAAGCGTACGGCGTATGGCACGCTATACCCGTACGGCGTACCGGTATTGTGCCGGTATTGGGTACCGATACTTGATATGAACACGTTATTGGTACTGTACCCGTACGCAATACCAGCAAATGAAACGCCGCACACATCCATCATGATAATGAAATTTTAATTAATTATTGAATAATTTTAATAAATATAGATGACATTTGCAATTATTTCATTCTTGTGCAAGTAGCCGAAGAAGCTATATGCAATTGCTATAAGGTGAAAAATATATATAGAGATTTAAAATATATAAAATGTATAGAGTAGAATAGCCAGTATAATATAAATCGTATTCTGGAAACTGGAAACACATTCTGAAAAATTGTCAGTGAAGCGAAATATATTTAAAAACCACTTCGCATTGAAGACGGTAAGTGATCTTTAAAAATCAAATTTAGTACGAAAGCCACAAAATTCAACTTTTTGAATAATGTTGTAATTTTCTTTTGAAAGTAATTGAAATCTTTAAAAAAATGTTATAACATAAGGATATAATAATTGTATTTTAACTAAGAAAAGCCGAGCACTCAAATGCAAAGCAGCGGGGATTACGACTTGCGCGTATTTTCCTAACGAACGACTGTTGTAGGAGACGCAATTGTTGAATTGCTACTAGCTTTTGTTTTTCTATATATTATTATTATAGCCATACAAATATATTATATTATTACTATAGCTATAAAACAACTTCTAATGTCAGTTATTTCCAATATTTAATAATGGAGCAATTCTTGATTCAGGAAATAATTTATATTAGACATTTTTTCGTGATACACACTCGAACTAGCTGCAATAATAATATATAGAAAAACAAAAGCTAGTAGCAATTCAGCAATTGCGTCTCCTACAACAGCCGTTTGTTAGGAAAATACCCGCAAATTGTAATCTCTACTGCTTCGCATTTGAGTGTTCAGATTTTCTCAGTTAAAAATCAATAAATTAAATTATTATATCCATAATCTACGCATTTTTTTTAAAGATTAGATTTTGTAGAATTTTTAATTAATTATTTAATTGTTTATAATTTAATTTTTAACTCTTTCATTAAATATCATTTTTTAAAATAATTTTTGAATTATGGTAGAATTTTGTGTTTTTAATATTGGAATTGTATAACTAATTTTTTTTATTAAGAAACAAAAATTTATTTTTCTAATCTCGAGGATGAGTTATTAAGTATAAGCCCTACTGGCCTCTTGAAAATGTCAAGACCTGTGCGATAACCAATGCTCAATAACCCGAACAATAAGGGCCTCACATGTCATCCTTCTCACACAGACGCACCCTTAGAAACACATGAATAACCCAAGTTCCCTCACCCTTAAAATGTAGCTTTTCTGGGGGGAACTTGGAGTTTAGATCTCAAGAATCTTAAGTTTGCCAGACAGTTCCGTTTCGTTTCTCCTTGAGGAAACATATTGCATATAATAATAATTATTGAATAAAAGGATGGAAGAGCAGCAAATACAACTGCAAACGTCTGTTGAGTAAGTATTGAATGCAATTACTATTTCTGATAAGACTAATAGTGTTTTTTATAAATTCTCAGTTTTACATGCTATTTTTCAGTGCCAACTCGACATTGTTTGCGCGTCTGCAGCGAGAAATTTTCCGACCAGGTGTTTCCCGTTCCGGACACTGGCAGCCTTCGTAGCTTTCAATGATGCACCGAACGAAGATTTTGACAGTGTCGTGAGTATTTTTCCTTCTTTTATTATTGCCATCTCGTGAATTTCATAATAAATTATCTCTCCAGGTTGGCTACTTTGTTTACCTGGGCCGTTACAATCCAATATTTTAGAAGTACATTTGTGGATGACGAGGATGCTTCACCGCAGATGACTTGGTTGAAGCCTGGACCCGGTCACATCGGAATGAAAAACTTCTGATTCGCGAGAACGTGCGAGGTAAATACTGTTTATCTTAATATATAAACAGAATGTATATATTATCTTAACTGTTTATGTATTATCATAATATATAAACAAAAATAGTACATGTATATAATTTATCTGTCTTTTTTCTATTTTTTCAGAAACCATTTCAGCTGCAAGAGTTCTAGGCGGAAAATATTATTTATTTAAAAAAATTATATAATTTAAACTTTGTAATGTGTATCAATGTTAATATGTAGATTCAATAAATGAATGTAAAAGAAAATGTAAATTTATAAGGATATTTATATTATAATGTTAATTTTTTTATCCCGAAAAATCCCAGAAAAATTTATATACTATAAAAAATGTCTAGGTAATGAAATGTATTAAACAAGAATTTATATCGCATAGGTACGTATCCAATAACAAAATAGAATTATGCTATTTTATATAAATACCAAATAAGAAAATAACAGAATACTATTTTGTTATTGGATACGACGTACCTATTCGATATAAATTCGCGTTACTTAAATATTTCATTAAGTAGACATTTTTTGTAGTATATAAATTTTTGACATAGATGTATAATTAAAGCTAGAGCAAGGGGGGGAGGGCGAGAATTTTCACCTACACTCGTAAATGTACAGGTACGGTACAGGTACCGTAACGATACGACGTACGACATGGTACGACGTACTCGTCCTGTGCCCATACTGTGCCAGTAATACCACATTTCATGTCTCGCGGTACTGGTACAGTAGCGCCACAGTATGCGTACACCGTACTGGTACGGCGTACTCGTACCGTACAGCTACCGTGGTCGGGTACCCGTAGGGTACGGTATTGGTACGCGCAGTACGGTGTACGCTTACCGTACCAGTACCGTATCCCCACTTTGCTATCTGGGAACATTGACCAGACTAAAACACAGAGTTGCCGAGAGGAAACGACAATGGGAAAATCGGTAACGACGAAATATAGTGGGACGCCGAGAGATGGCGGCCGAACACTACTCTTAATGCGAATCAAATGATTAATTGCTTCGGTAACAGTTACTATTTGAATTTGTCTCGCTAGTAGGTTTTTAACTTTATAACGCTTACAGAGCGAAGAAAGAGCCACATACCGAATGAAAAATAAAAGGCCTGTATTATGGAAATTCAAACGAAGGACCAAGAGATGGCGCCACGCACTAAATTCTATTTTGGACAAAGGCAGATACTCGAATTCAGAGGAAGGGCCCAGAGATGGCGCCACGCACTCAATTCTATATTGGACATTTTTTCTATATTTTTTATTTTCAAACAGTTTATTTTCGAGTTCAGTTACATTGAGGTTACAAGTTATGAATAAACTGCAAAAACAACAGAAAGATATAGTTAATACAGACAACAATATGGCTCTAGGCGTCCGGTTGTCATGAACAGTGTTATATTTAAAAATAGCGCGGTTTTTACCAGTTGACGGCAGTCGCATTTGTAATATAATTATCCAGAAAAAGTTTAACAAAAAACTGGAATCTATATTGGACAAAAGCAAAGATATACAAATTCAGAGGAAGGACCCAGAGATGGCGCCACGCACACAATTCTATATTGAACAAAAGCAAAGATACTCGAATTCCGAGGAAGGGCCGAGAGATGGCGCCACGCGCACAACTCGATATTGGACAAAAGCAAAGATACTCGAATTAAGAGGAAGAACCGAGAGATGGCGCCACGCGCACAACTCGATATTGGACAAAAGCAAGCAAAGATACTCGAATTCAGAGGAAGGACCGAGAGATGGCGCCACGCACTCAATTCTACATTGGACAAAAGCAAAGATATTGAAATTCAGAGGAAGCACCCAGAGATGGCGCAAGCACACACTTCCATATTGCATAAAAGCAAAGATATTCGAATTCCGAGGAACGACCGAGAGATGGCGCCACGCACGCAACTCGATATTGGACAGAAGCTAAGATACTCGAATTCCGAGGAAGGTCCGAGAGATGGCGCCACGCACTCGATTCTATATTGGACAAAAGCGAAGATTCTGGAGTTCAGAGGAAGGGCCGAGAGATGGCGCCACGCACTCGATTCTATATTGGACAAAAGCGAAGATTCTGGAGTTCAGAGGAAGGGCCGAGAGATGGCGCCACGCACTCGATTCTATATTGGACAAAAGCGAAGACTCTGGAGTTTAGAGGAAGGGCCGAGAGATGGCGCCACGCACTCGATTATATATTGAACAAAAGCAAAGATACTCCAGTTTAGACGAAGGACCGAGAGATGGCTCCACCCACTGAATTCTGTATTGGACAAAAGCAAAAGATGTTGGACAAAAGACCGGGCTGAAATTTGATATTATGCATATAGGAACCCTTCTGAGACGAATGAGACTATTTCCGCCACGATTGGACAACCGGAAGTGGAAAATTTTGACGAGGTCAAAAATTTTTTGGATTTGCCACATTTGAAAATATGATTTTTTGATAGCCCTTTTCAAGCTGAATACGATCCCCCGTAGGCGCTTCTGAAAAATTTTGGACCTATTCTTGTGTTTTCTCGACTAAAGTTTTTTTTTCGTGACACCTGCCAAATTTTGGAATTTCAAAATTGTCCGATCGGGCTGAAATTTGGTATCCCGCATATAGGACTCCTTCTGAATCCAATGAGACTATTTTCGGAATTTTCGGAAAACCGGAAATTGAAAATTCGGACGAGGTCCAAAATTTTTTGGATTTGACTAACTCAAAATTATGATTTTTAGATAGCCCTTTTCAATCCAAAAACGGTCCACCGTATGCGCTTTCGAAAAATTTTGGACCTATTCTTGTGTTTTTTGGATTTTACTATTTTTTCGTGACACCTGCCAAATTTTGACATCTCAAAATTGACCGATCGAGCTGAAATTTGGTATCCTGCATATAGGACCCCTTCTGAATCCAATGAGACTATGCCCAACTTTCTACGACCACCGGAAGTAGAAAATTTTGACGAGGTCCAAAATTTTTTGGATTTGACCAAGTCAAAATTATGATTTTTAGATAGCCCTTTTCAATCCAAAAACGATCCACCGTATGCGCTGTCGAAAAATTTTGGACCTATTCTTGTGTTTTTTCGACTTTTTGTTTTTTTTCCTTATACCTGCCAATTTTGGATATTTCAAAATTGACCGATCGAGCTGAAATTTGGTATCCCGCATATAGGACCCCTTCTGAGTTCAATGAGACTATTTTCGGAATTTTCCGACAACCGGAAATTGAAAATTTTGACCAGGTCCAAAATTTTTTGGATTTGACCAACTCAAAATTATGATTTTTAGATAGCCCTTTTCAATCCGAATACGGTCCAACGTATGCGCTTTCGAAAAATTTTGGACCTATATTTGGAGTCTGAAGGAGTCTGGAGGAGTCTGAAGGAGACTGAACGGAGTCCGAAGGAGCCTGAAGGAGCCTGAACGGAGTCGAAAGGAGCCTGAACGGAGTCGGAAGGAGTCTGAACGGAGTCCGAAGGAGCCTGAACGGAGTCTGAAGGAGTCTGGAGGAGTCTGAAGGAGACTGAACGGAGTCCGAAGGAGCCTGAAGGAGCCTGAACGGAGTCTAAAGGAGCCTGAACGGAGTCCGAAGGAACCTGAACGGAGTCCGAAGGAGCCTGAACCGAGTCCGAAGGAGTTTGAACGGAGTCCGAAGGAGCCTCAACGGAGTCTAAAGGAGTCTGAACGGAGTCCGAAAGATTCTAAAGGGAGTCTGAAAGAGTTTGAACGGAGTCTAAAGGAGTCTGAACGGAGTCTGAACGGAGTCCGAACCGAGTTTGAGGAATTTTATTCAATTTATGTTCGACGCTTTAACTAATAAACTATTGATTTTTCTACAAAAATGTTAATTATAAAAAGTGCTTAGAATTTGATAAGGAATACCCCAGAATTTTTTCAGATTTTTTTTACATATTGAAAAAAAAAGTTAAATTAAAAAAAATTCACGGAAAATTCAGAAAAAATTCAGGTGTGTTCCTACGACAATTCCAAGCTTTTTTTATACTTGTGAATTTTTTCTGAAAGTGAGTTTTCGAGTAAAAAGATTTTTTGTATTCGACACATGTAAATTTTTCGAAAAAATGTCAAGAGTAAAAAGTGCCTAGAATTCATCAAGGAACACCCCAGAATTTTTTCAGATTTTTTTTACATATAGAAAAAAAAAGTTGAATTAAAAAAAATTCACGGAAAATTCAGAAAAAATTCAGGTGTGTTCCTACGACAATTCCAAGCTTTTTTTATACTTGTGAATTTTTTCTGAGACAGAGTTTTTGATTAAAAAGATTTTTTGTATTCGACACATGTAAATTTTTCGAAAAAATGTCAAGAGTAAAAAGTGCCTAGAATTCATCAAGGAACACCCCAGCATTTTTTCAGATTTTTTTTACATATAGAAAAGAAAAGTTAAATTAAAAAAAATTCACGGAAAATTCAGAAAAAATTTAGGTGTGTTCCTACGACAATTCCAAGCTTTTTTTATACTTGTGAATTTTTTCTGAAAGTGAGTTTTCGAGTAAAAAGATTTTTTGTATTCGACACATGTAAATTTTTCGAAAAAATGTGAAGAGTAAAAAGTGCCTAGAATTCATCAAGGAACACCCCAGAATTTTTTCAGATTTTTTTTACATATAGAAAAAAAAAGTTAAATTAAAAAAAATTCACGGAAAATTCTGAAAAAATTCAGGTGTGTTCCTACGACAATTCCAAGCTTTTCTTATACTTGTGAATTTTTTCTGAAAGTGAGTTTTCGAGTAAAAAGATTTTTTGTATTCGACAC
The DNA here is from genome assembly GCA_949825005.1 of Gasteruption jaculator. NCBI lineage: Eukaryota > Metazoa > Arthropoda > Insecta > Hymenoptera > Gasteruptiidae > Gasteruption > Gasteruption jaculator. The sequence goes on from OX463770.1 coordinate 14,009,309, forward strand.
ATGTAAATTTTTCGAAAAAATGTCAAGAGTAAAAAGTGCCTAGAATTCATCAAGGAACACCCCAGAATTTTTTCAGATTTTTTTTACATATAGAAAAAAAAAGTTAAATTTAAAAAAATTCACGGAAAATTCAGAAAAAATTCAGGTGTGTTCCTACGACAATTCCAAGCTTTTTTTCTACTTGTGAATTTTTTCTGAAAGTGAGTTTTCGAGTAAAAAGATTTTTTTTATTCGACACATGTAAATTTTTCGAAAAAATGTCAAGATTAAAAAGTGCCTAGAATTCGTCAAGGAACATCCCAGAATTTTTTCAGATTTTTTCGACATCTGTGAAAAAAGTTAAATTTCAAAAAATTTTCGGAAAATTTTGAAAAAGTTTTAGTGTCATTTTCTGAAGAATCTAAGCCTTTTTCATACTTGGCAATTTTTTCGTAAAGTTGATACTTTAGAAGTTGAAAAAAGTGTGGCACAATTAACACGTCCGAATTTCTCCGGATTTTTTTCCCATTTCGGATCAAAAATGGCGTGAGATTCCCATGAGATTCCCTTGACCCTCCCGTGACACTCCCAGGACACTCAGTTGACACTCCGTTGACACTCCGTTGACACTCCGTTAGAGCGATACCCTAGACCTCACACAAAATTTTTTTTTTTTTCTTCACCTACCAAAACCTTAGCCGAACCTTAACCCTATAGTACCCTTAACCCTAACCTAACCTTAACCCTAGCCTAACTTTAACCCTAGTTTAACCTTAACCCTAGCGTAACTTTAACCCTAGTTAAACCTTAACCCTAGCGTAACTTTAACCCTAGTTAAACCTTAACCCTAGTGTAACTTTAATCCTAGTTTTACCTTAACCCTAGCGTAACTTTAACCCTAGTTAAACCTTAACCCTAGCGTAACTTTAACCCTAGTTAAACCTTAACCCTAGTGTAACTTTAATCCTAGTTTTACCTTAACCCTAGCGTAACTTTAACCCTAGTTAAACCTTAACCCTAGCGTAACTTTAACCCTAGTTAAACCTTAACCCTAGTGTAACTTTAATCCTAGTTTTACCTTAACCCTAGCGTAACTTTAACCCTAGTTAAACCTTAACCCTAGCGTAACTTTAACCCTAGTTAAACCTTAACCCTAGCGTAACTTTAACCCTAGTTAAACCTTAACCCTAGGGTTTTGCTAGGTTACTAGGGTGCTAGGGTTTTGCTAGGGTTTTGCTAGGGTTTTGCTAGGGTTTTGCTAGGGTTTTGCTAGGGTTTTGCTAGGGTTTCGCTAGGGTTTTGCTAGGGTTCCGCTAGGGTTTTGCTAGGGTTTCGCTAGGTTTTGCTAGGGTTTTGCTAGGGTTTTGCTAGGTTACTAGGGTGTTCCATCGACGGAATCGTCTGAATTTTGGATATGTTATAGGGGCTCTAAATACGCTTCGAATGAGCTGTCGCTAGGGTTTTGCTAGGGTTTTGCTAGGGTTTTGCTAGGGTTTTGCTAGGGTTTTGCTAGGGTTTTGCTAGGGTTTTGCTAGGGTTTTGCTAGGGTTTTGCTAGGGTTTTGCTAGGGTTTTGCTAGGGTTTTGCTAGGGTTTTGCTAGGGTTTTGCTAGGGTTTTGCTAGGGTTTCGCTAGGGTTTTGCTAGGGTTTTGCTAGGGTTTCGCTAGGGTTTTGCTAGGGTTTTGCTAGGGTTTCGCTAGGGTTTTGCTAGGGTTTTGCTAGGGTTTTGCTAGGGTTTCGCTAGGGTTTTGCTAGGGTTTTGCTAGGGTTTTGCTAGGGTTTCGCTAGGGTTTTGCTAGGGTTTCGCTAGGGTTTTGCTAGGGTTTTGCTAGGGTTTCGCTAGGGTTTTGCTAGGGTTTTGCTAGGGTTTTGCTAGGGTTTCGCTAGGGTTTTGCTAGGGTTTTGCTAGGGTTCTAGGGTTTTGCTAGGGTTTTGCTAGGGTTTTGCTAGGGTTTTGCTAGGGTTTTGCTAGGGTTTTGCTAGGGTTTTGCTAGGGTTCCGCTAGGGTTTTGCTAGGGTTTTGCTAGGGTTTCGCTGGGTTTTGCTGGGGTTTCGCTAGGGTTTTGCTAGGGTTTTGCTAGGGTTTCGCTGGGTTTTGCTAGGGTTTTGCTAGGGTTTCGCTAGGGTTTTGCTAGGGTTTTGCTAGGGTTTTGCTAGGGTTTCGCTAGGGTTTTGCTAGGGTTTTGCTAGGGTTTCGCTAGGTTACTAGGGTGTTCCATCGACGGAATCGTCTGAATTTTGGATATGTTATAGGGGCTCTAAATACGCTTCGAATGAGCTGTCGCGCAGCCTCCTACGACGTCGGGAAGTGTCAAAATTTTGATTTTCAAAATTTTTTTCGAGATCCAAATTTTTCACAAACTCAAAGTTGACCGATCGGGCTGAAATTTGGTACCCCGCATATAGGACCCCTTCTGAGTCGAATGAGACCAGTCCCGACTCTCTCCGACAACCGGAAGGAAAAAGTTCAAAATTTTTTGGAACTGTCAAATTTGGAAATTCGATTTTTAGATAGCCCGTGAGCTGTGGAATACAACCCACTTAGGTAGAATCCTGAATTTTTTGGACTTTACTCTTGTATTTTGGCGATCAAAGTATTTTAGTTGACAGCTGTCAATTTTTTTGGATTTTCGGTGGAAAGTGACTGTGGATTTAGCATATAGGACCCCTTCTGAGTCGAATGAGACCAGTCTCGACTCTCTCCGACAACCGGAAGTTGCTAGGGTTTTGCTAGGGTTTTGCTAGGGTTTTGCTAGGGTTTTGCTAGGGTTTTGCTAGGGTTTTGCTAGGGTTTTGCTAGGGTTTTGCTAGGGTTTTGCTAGGGTTTTGCTAGGGTTTTGCTAGGGTTTTGCTAGGGTTTTGCTAGGGTTTGGCTAGGGTTTCGCTAGGGTTTCGCTAGGGTTTTGCTAGGGTTTTGCTAGGGTTTCGCTAGGGTTTCGCTAGGTTACTAGGGTGTTCCATCGACGGAATCGTCTGAATTTTGGATATGTTATAGGGGCTCTAAATACGCTTCGAATGAGCTGTCGCGCAGCCTCCTACGACGTCGGGAAGTGTCAAAATTTTGATTTTCAAAATTTTTTTCGAGATCCAAATTTTTCACAAACTCAAAGTTGACCGATCGGGCTGAAATTTGGTACCCCGCATATAGGACCCCTTCTGAGTCGAATGAGACCAGTCCCGACTCTCTCCGACAACCGGAAGTTGCAAATCTCGAAAAAGTCCAAAATTTTTTGGAACTGTCAAATTTGGAAATTCGATTTTTAGATAGCCCGTGAGCTGTGGAATACAACCCACTTAGGTAGAATCTTGAATTTTTTGGACTTTACTCTTGTATTTTGGCGATCAAAGTATTTTAGTTGACAGCTGTCAATTTTTTTGAATTTTCGGTGGCAAGTGACTATGGATTTAGCATATAGGACCCCTTCTGAGTCGAATGAGACCAGTCCCGACTCTCTCCGACAACCGGAAGTTGTACATCTCGAAAAAGTTCAAAATTTTTTGGAACTGTCAAATTTGGAAATTCGATTTTTAGATAGCCCGTGAGCTGTGGAATACAACCCACTTAGGTAGAATCCTGAATTTTTTGGACTTTACTCTTGTATTTTGGCGATCAAAGTATTTTAGTTGACAGCTGTCAATTTTTTTGGATTTTCGGTGGAAAGTGACTGTGGATTTAGCATATAGGACCCCTTCTGAGTCGAATGAGACCAGTCTCGACTCTCTCCGACAACCGGAAGTTGTATATCTCGAAAAAGTTCAAAATTTTTTGGAACTGTCAAATTTGGAAATTCGATTTTTAGATAGCCCGTGAGCTGTGGAATACAACCCACTTAGGTAGAATCCTGAATTTTTTGGACTTTACTCTTGTATTTTGGCGATCAAAGTATTTTAGTTGACAGCTGTCAATTTTTTTGGATTTTCGGTGGAAAGTGACTGTGGATTTAGCATATAGGACCCCTTCTGAGTCGAATGAGACCAGTCTCGACTCTCTCCGACAACCGGAAGTTGTATATCTCGAAAAAGTTCAAAATTTTTTGGAACTGTCAAATTTGGAAATTCGATTTTTAGATAGCCCGTGAGCTGTGGAATACAACCCACTTAGGTAGAATCCTGAATTTTTTGGACTTTACTCTTGTATTTTGGCGATCAAAGTATTTTAGTTGACAGCTGTCAATTTTTTTGGATTTTCGGTGGCAAGTGATTATGGATTTAGCATATAGGACCCCTTCTGAGTCGAATGAGACCAGTCCCGACTCTCTCCGACAACCGGAAGTTGTATATCTCGAAAAAGTTCAAAATTTTTTGGAACTGTCAAATTTGGAAATTCGATTTTTAGATAGCCCGTGAGCTGTGGAATACAACCCACTTAGGTAGAATCCTGAATTTTTTGGACTTTACTCTTGTATTTTGGCGATCAAAGTATTTTAGTTGACAGCTGTCAATTTTTTTGGATTTTCGGTGGAAAGTGACTGTGGATTTAGCATATAGGACCCCTTCTGAGTCGAATGAGACCAGTCTCGACTCTCTCCGACAACCGGAAGTTGCATATCTCGAAAAAGTTCAAAATTTTTTGGAACTGTCAAATTTGGAAATTCGATTTTTAGATAGCCCGTGAGCTGTGGAATACAACCCACTTAGGTAGAATCCTGAATTTTTTGGACTTTACTCTTGTATTTTGGCGATCAAAGTATTTTAGTTGACAGCTGTCAATTTTTTTGGATTTTCGGTGGAAAGTGACTGTGGATTTAGCATATAGGACCCCTTCTGAGTCGAATGAGACCAGTCTCGACTCTCTCCGACAACCGGAAGTTGCATATCTCGAAAAAGTTCAAAATTTTTTGGAACTGTCAAATTTGGAAATTCGATTTTTAGATAGCCCGTGAGCTGTGGAATACAACCCACTTAGGTAGAATCCTGAATTTTTTGGACTTTACTCTTGTATTTTGGCGATCAAAGTATTTTAGTTGACAGCTGTCAATTTTTTTGGATTTTCGTTGGCAAGTGATTATGGATTTAGCATATAGGACCCCTTCTGAGTCGAATGAGACCAGTCCCGACTCTCTCCGACAACCGGAAGTTGCATATCTCGAAAAAGTCCAAAATTTTTTGGAGCTGTCAAATTTGGAAATTCGATTTTTAGATAGCCCGTGAGCTGTGGAATACAACCCACTTAGGTAGAATCCTGAATTTTTTGGACTTTACTCTTGTATTTTGGCGATCAAAGTATTTTAGTTGACAGCTGTCAATTTTTTTGGATTTTCGGTGGCAAGTGATTATGGATTTAGCATATAGGACCCCTTCTGAGTCGAATGAGACCAGTCCCGACTCTCTCCGACAACCGGAAGTTGTATATCTCGAAAAAGTTCAAAATTTTTTGGAACTGTCAAATTTGGAAATTCGATTTTTAGATAGCCCGTGAGCTGTGGAATACAACCCACTTAGGTAGAATCCTGAATTTTTTGGACTTTACTCTTGTATTTTGGCGATCAAAGTATTTTAGTTGACAGCTGTCAATTTTTTTGGATTTTCGGTGGAAAGTGACTGTGGATTTAGCATATAGGACCCCTTCTGAGTCGAATGAGACCAGTCTCGACTCTCTCCGACAACCGGAAGTTGCATATCTCGAAAAAGTTCAAAATTTTTTGGAACTGTCAAATTTGGAAATTCGATTTTTAGATAGCCCGTGAGCTGTGGAATACAACCCACTTAGGTAGAATCCTGAATTTTTTGGACTTTACTCTTGTATTTTGGCGATCAAAGTATTTTAGTTGACAGCTGTCAATTTTTTTGGATTTTCGGTGGAAAGTGACTGTGGATTTAGCATATAGGACCCCTTCTGAGTCGAATGAGACCAGTCTCGACTCTCTCCGACAACCGGAAGTTGCTAGGGTTTTGCTAGGGTTTTGCTAGGGTTTTGCTAGGGTTTTGCTAGGGTTTTGCTAGGGTTTTGCTAGGGTTTTGCTAGGGTTTTGCTAGGGTTTTGCTAGGGTTTTGCTAGGGTTTTGCTAGGGTTTTGCTAGGGTTTTGCTAGGGTTTGGCTAGGGTTTCGCTAGGGTTTCGCTAGGGTTTTGCTAGGGTTTTGCTAGGGTTTCGCTAGGGTTTCGCTAGGTTACTAGGGTGTTCCATCGACGGAATCGTCTGAATTTTGGATATGTTATAGGGGCTCTAAATACGCTTCGAATGAGCTGTCGCGCAGCCTCCTACGACGTCGGGAAGTGTCAAAATTTTGATTTTCAAAATTTTTTTCGAGATCCAAATTTTTCACAAACTCAAAGTTGACCGATCGGGCTGAAATTTGGTACCCCGCATATAGGACCCCTTCTGAGTCGAATGAGACCAGTCCCGACTCTCTCCGACAACCGGAAGTTGCAAATCTCGAAAAAGTCCAAAATTTTTTGGAACTGTCAAATTTGGAAATTCGATTTTTAGATAGCCCGTGAGCTGTGGAATACAACCCACTTAGGTAGAATCTTGAATTTTTTGGACTTTACTCTTGTATTTTGGCGATCAAAGTATTTTAGTTGACAGCTGTCAATTTTTTTGAATTTTCGGTGGCAAGTGACTATGGATTTAGCATATAGGACCCCTTCTGAGTCGAATGAGACCAGTCCCGACTCTCTCCGACAACCGGAAGTTGTACATCTCGAAAAAGTTCAAAATTTTTTGGAACTGTCAAATTTGGAAATTCGATTTTTAGATAGCCCGTGAGCTGTGGAATACAACCCACTTAGGTAGAATCCTGAATTTTTTGGACTTTACTCTTGTATTTTGGCGATCAAAGTATTTTAGTTGACAGCTGTCAATTTTTTTGGATTTTCGGTGGAAAGTGACTGTGGATTTAGCATATAGGACCCCTTCTGAGTCGAATGAGACCAGTCTCGACTCTCTCCGACAACCGGAAGTTGTATATCTCGAAAAAGTTCAAAATTTTTTGGAACTGTCAAATTTGGAAATTCGATTTTTAGATAGCCCGTGAGCTGTGGAATACAACCCACTTAGGTAGAATCCTGAATTTTTTGGACTTTACTCTTGTATTTTGGCGATCAAAGTATTTTAGTTGACAGCTGTCAATTTTTTTGGATTTTCGGTGGAAAGTGACTGTGGATTTAGCATATAGGACCCCTTCTGAGTCGAATGAGACCAGTCTCGACTCTCTCCGACAACCGGAAGTTGTATATCTCGAAAAAGTTCAAAATTTTTTGGAACTGTCAAATTTGGAAATTCGATTTTTAGATAGCCCGTGAGCTGTGGAATACAACCCACTTAGGTAGAATCCTGAATTTTTTGGACTTTACTCTTGTATTTTGGCGATCAAAGTATTTTAGTTGACAGCTGTCAATTTTTTTGGATTTTCGGTGGCAAGTGATTATGGATTTAGCATATAGGACCCCTTCTGAGTCGAATGAGACCAGTCCCGACTCTCTCCGACAACCGGAAGTTGTATATCTCGAAAAAGTTCAAAATTTTTTGGAACTGTCAAATTTGGAAATTCGATTTTTAGATAGCCCGTGAGCTGTGGAATACAACCCACTTAGGTAGAATCCTGAATTTTTTGGACTTTACTCTTGTATTTTGGCGATCAAAGTATTTTAGTTGACAGCTGTCAATTTTTTTGGATTTTCGGTGGAAAGTGACTGTGGATTTAGCATATAGGACCCCTTCTGAGTCGAATGAGACCAGTCTCGACTCTCTCCGACAACCGGAAGTTGCATATCTCGAAAAAGTTCAAAATTTTTTGGAACTGTCAAATTTGGAAATTCGATTTTTAGATAGCCCGTGAGCTGTGGAATACAACCCACTTAGGTAGAATCCTGAATTTTTTGGACTTTACTCTTGTATTTTGGCGATCAAAGTATTTTAGTTGACAGCTGTCAATTTTTTTGGATTTTCGGTGGAAAGTGACTGTGGATTTAGCATATAGGACCCCTTCTGAGTCGAATGAGACCAGTCTCGACTCTCTCCGACAACCGGAAGTTGCATATCTCGAAAAAGTTCAAAATTTTTTGGAACTGTCAAATTTGGAAATTCGATTTTTAGATAGCCCGTGAGCTGTGGAATACAACCCACTTAGGTAGAATCCTGAATTTTTTGGACTTTACTCTTGTATTTTGGCGATCAAAGTATTTTAGTTGACAGCTGTCAATTTTTTTGGATTTTCGTTGGCAAGTGATTATGGATTTAGCATATAGGACCCCTTCTGAGTCGAATGAGACCAGTCCCGACTCTCTCCGACAACCGGAAGTTGCATATCTCGAAAAAGTCCAAAATTTTTTGGAGCTGTCAAATTTGGAAATTCGATTTTTAGATAGCCCGTGAGCTGTGGAATACAACCCACTTAGGTAGAATCCTGAATTTTTTGGACTTTACTCTTGTATTTTGGCGATCAAAGTATTTTAGTTGACAGCTGTCAATTTTTTTGGATTTTCGGTGGCAAGTGATTATGGATTTAGCATATAGGACCCCTTCTGAGTCGAATGAGACCAGTCCCGACTCTCTCCGACAACCGGAAGTTGTATATCTCGAAAAAGTTCAAAATTTTTTGGAACTGTCAAATTTGGAAATTCGATTTTTAGATAGCCCGTGAGCTGTGGAATACAACCCACTTAGGTAGAATCCTGAATTTTTTGGACTTTACTCTTGTATTTTGGCGATCAAAGTATTTTAGTTGACAGCTGTCAATTTTTTTGGATTTTCGGTGGAAAGTGACTGTGGATTTAGCATATAGGACCCCTTCTGAGTCGAATGAGACCAGTCTCGACTCTCTCCGACAACCGGAAGTTGCATATCTCGAAAAAGTTCAAAATTTTTTGGAACTGTCAAATTTGGAAATTCGATTTTTAGATAGCCCGTGAGCTGTGGAATACAACCCACTTAGGTAGAATCCTGAATTTTTTGGACTTTACTCTTGTATTTTGGCGATCAAAGTATTTTAGTTGACAGCTGTCAATTTTTTTGGATTTTCGGTGGAAAGTGACTGTGGATTTAGCATATAGGACCCCTTCTGAGTCGAATGAGACCAGTCTCGACTCTCTCCGACAACCGGAAGTTGCTAGGGTTTTGCTAGGGTTTTGCTAGGGTTTTGCTAGGGTTTTGCTAGGGTTTTGCTAGGTTACTAGGGTGTTCCATCGACGGAATCGTCTGAATTTTGGATATGTTATAGGGGCTCTAAATACGCTTCGAATGAGCTGTCGCGCAGCCTCCTACGACGTCGGGAAGTGTCAAAATTTTGATTTTCAAAATTTTTTTCGAGATCCAAATTTTTCACAAACTCAAAGTTGACCGATCGGGCTGAAATTTGGTACCCCGCATATAGGACCCCTTCTGAGTCGAATGAGACCAGTCCCGACTCTCTCCGACAACCGGAAGTTGCAAATCTCGAAAAAGTCCAAAATTTTTTGGAACTGTCAAATTTGGAAATTCGATTTTTAGATAGCCCGTGAGCTGTGGAATACAACCCACTTAGGTAGAATCTTGAATTTTTTGGACTTTACTCTTGTATTTTGGCGATCAAAGTATTTTAGTTGACAGCTGTCAATTTTTTTGAATTTTCGGTGGCAAGTGACTATGGATTTAGCATATAGGACCCCTTCTGAGTCGAATGAGACCAGTCCCGACTCTCTCCGACAACCGGAAGTTGTACATCTCGAAAAAGTTCAAAATTTTTTGGAACTGTCAAATTTGGAAATTCGATTTTTAGATAGCCCGTGAGCTGTGGAATACAACCCACTTAGGTAGAATCCTGAATTTTTTGGACTTTACTCTTGTATTTTGGCGATCAAAGTATTTTAGTTGACAGCTGTCAATTTTTTTGGATTTTCGGTGGAAAGTGACTGTGGATTTAGCATATAGGACCCCTTCTGAGTCGAATGAGACCAGTCTCGACTCTCTCCGACAACCGGAAGTTGTATATCTCGAAAAAGTTCAAAATTTTTTGGAACTGTCAAATTTGGAAATTCGATTTTTAGATAGCCCGTGAGCTGTGGAATACAACCCACTTAGGTAGAATCCTGAATTTTTTGGACTTTACTCTTGTATTTTGGCGATCAAAGTATTTTAGTTGACAGCTGTCAATTTTTTTGGATTTTCGGTGGAAAGTGACTGTGGATTTAGCATATAGGACCCCTTCTGAGTCGAATGAGACCAGTCTCGACTCTCTCCGACAACCGGAAGTTGTATATCTCGAAAAAGTTCAAAATTTTTTGGAACTGTCAAATTTGGAAATTCGATTTTTAGATAGCCCGTGAGCTGTGGAATACAACCCACTTAGGTAGAATCCTGAATTTTTTGGACTTTACTCTTGTATTTTGGCGATCAAAGTATTTTAGTTGACAGCTGTCAATTTTTTTGGATTTTCGGTGGCAAGTGATTATGGATTTAGCATATAGGACCCCTTCTGAGTCGAATGAGACCAGTCCCGACTCTCTCCGACAACCGGAAGTTGTATATCTCGAAAAAGTTCAAAATTTTTTGGAACTGTCAAATTTGGAAATTCGATTTTTAGATAGCCCGTGAGCTGTGGAATACAACCCACTTAGGTAGAATCCTGAATTTTTTGGACTTTACTCTTGTATTTTGGCGATCAAAGTATTTTAGTTGACAGCTGTCAATTTTTTTGGATTTTCGGTGGAAAGTGACTGTGGATTTAGCATATAGGACCCCTTCTGAGTCGAATGAGACCAGTCTCGACTCTCTCCGACAACCGGAAGTTGCATATCTCGAAAAAGTTCAAAATTTTTTGGAACTGTCAAATTTGGAAATTCGATTTTTAGATAGCCCGTGAGCTGTGGAATACAACCCACTTAGGTAGAATCCTGAATTTTTTGGACTTTACTCTTGTATTTTGGCGATCAAAGTATTTTAGTTGACAGCTGTCAATTTTTTTGGATTTTCGGTGGAAAGTGACTGTGGATTTAGCATATAGGACCCCTTCTGAGTCGAATGAGACCAGTCTCGACTCTCTCCGACAACCGGAAGTTGCATATCTCGAAAAAGTTCAAAATTTTTTGGAACTGTCAAATTTGGAAATTCGATTTTTAGATAGCCCGTGAGCTGTGGAATACAACCCACTTAGGTAGAATCCTGAATTTTTTGGACTTTACTCTTGTATTTTGGCGATCAAAGTATTTTAGTTGACAGCTGTCAATTTTTTTGGATTTTCGTTGGCAAGTGATTATGGATTTAGCATATAGGACCCCTTCTGAGTCGAATGAGACCAGTCCCGACTCTCTCCGACAACCGGAAGTTGCATATCTCGAAAAAGTCCAAAATTTTTTGGAGCTGTCAAATTTGGAAATTCGATTTTTAGATAGCCCGTGAGCTGTGGAATACAACCCACTTAGGTAGAATCCTGAATTTTTTGGACTTTACTCTTGTATTTTGGCGATCAAAGTATTTTAGTTGACAGCTGTCAATTTTTTTGGATTTTCGGTGGCAAGTGATTATGGATTTAGCATATAGGACCCCTTCTGAGTCGAATGAGACCAGTCCCGACTCTCTCCGACAACCGGAAGTTGTATATCTCGAAAAAGTTCAAAATTTTTTGGAACTGTCAAATTTGGAAATTCGATTTTTAGATAGCCCGTGAGCTGTGGAATACAACCCACTTAGGTAGAATCCTGAATTTTTTGGACTTTACTCTTGTATTTTGGCGATCAAAGTATTTTAGTTGACAGCTGTCAATTTTTTTGGATTTTCGGTGGAAAGTGACTGTGGATTTAGCATATAGGACCCCTTCTGAGTCGAATGAGACCAGTCTCGACTCTCTCCGACAACCGGAAGTTGCATATCTCGAAAAAGTTCAAAATTTTTTGGAACTGTCAAATTTGGAAATTCGATTTTTAGATAGCCCGTGAGCTGTGGAATACAACCCACTTAGGTAGAATCCTGAATTTTTTGGACTTTACTCTTGTATTTTGGCGATCAAAGTATTTTAGTTGACAGCTGTCAATTTTTTTGGATTTTCGGTGGAAAGTGACTGTGGATTTAGCATATAGGACCCCTTCTGAGTCGAATGAGACCAGTCTCGACTCTCTCCGACAACCGGAAGTTGCTAGGGTTTTGCTAGGGTTTTGCTAGGGTTTTGCTAGGGTTTTGCTAGGGTTTTGCTAGGGTTTTGCTAGGGTTTTGCTAGGGTTTTGCTAGGGTTTTGCTAGGGTTTTGCTAGGGTTTTGCTAGGGTTTTGCTAGGGTTTGGCTAGGGTTTCGCTAGGGTTTCGCTAGGGTTTTGCTAGGGTTTTGCTAGGGTTTCGCTAGGGTTTCGCTAGGTTACTAGGGTGTTCCATCGACGGAATCGTCTGAATTTTGGATATGTTATAGGGGCTCTAAATACGCTTCGAATGAGCTGTCGCGCAGCCTCCTACGACGTCGGGAAGTGTCAAAATTTTGATTTTCAAAATTTTTTTCGAGATCCAAATTTTTCACAAACTCAAAGTTGACCGATCGGGCTGAAATTTGGTACCCCGCATATAGGACCCCTTCTGAGTCGAATGAGACCAGTCCCGACTCTCTCCGACAACCGGAAGTTGCAAATCTCGAAAAAGTCCAAAATTTTTTGGAACTGTCAAATTTGGAAATTCGATTTTTAGATAGCCCGTGAGCTGTGGAATACAACCCACTTAGGTAGAATCTTGAATTTTTTGGACTTTACTCTTGTATTTTGGCGATCAAAGTATTTTAGTTGACAGCTGTCAATTTTTTTGAATTTTCGGTGGCAAGTGACTATGGATTTAGCATATAGGACCCCTTCTGAGTCGAATGAGACCAGTCCCGACTCTCTCCGACAACCGGAAGTTGTACATCTCGAAAAAGTTCAAAATTTTTTGGAACTGTCAAATTTGGAAATTCGATTTTTAGATAGCCCGTGAGCTGTGGAATACAACCCACTTAGGTAGAATCCTGAATTTTTTGGACTTTACTCTTGTATTTTGGCGATCAAAGTATTTTAGTTGACAGCTGTCAATTTTTTTGGATTTTCGGTGGAAAGTGACTGTGGATTTAGCATATAGGACCCCTTCTGAGTCGAATGAGACCAGTCTCGACTCTCTCCGACAACCGGAAGTTGTATATCTCGAAAAAGTTCAAAATTTTTTGGAACTGTCAAATTTGGAAATTCGATTTTTAGATAGCCCGTGAGCTGTGGAATACAACCCACTTAGGTAGAATCCTGAATTTTTTGGACTTTACTCTTGTATTTTGGCGATCAAAGTATTTTAGTTGACAGCTGTCAATTTTTTTGGATTTTCGGTGGAAAGTGACTGTGGATTTAGCATATAGGACCCCTTCTGAGTCGAATGAGACCAGTCTCGACTCTCTCCGACAACCGGAAGTTGTATATCTCGAAAAAGTTCAAAATTTTTTGGAACTGTCAAATTTGGAAATTCGATTTTTAGATAGCCCGTGAGCTGTGGAATACAACCCACTTAGGTAGAATCCTGAATTTTTTGGACTTTACTCTTGTATTTTGGCGATCAAAGTATTTTAGTTGACAGCTGTCAATTTTTTTGGATTTTCGGTGGCAAGTGATTATGGATTTAGCATATAGGACCCCTTCTGAGTCGAATGAGACCAGTCCCGACTCTCTCCGACAACCGGAAGTTGTATATCTCGAAAAAGTTCAAAATTTTTTGGAACTGTCAAATTTGGAAATTCGATTTTTAGATAGCCCGTGAGCTGTGGAATACAACCCACTTAGGTAGAATCCTGAATTTTTTGGACTTTACTCTTGTATTTTGGCGATCAAAGTATTTTAGTTGACAGCTGTCAATTTTTTTGGATTTTCGGTGGAAAGTGACTGTGGATTTAGCATATAGGACCCCTTCTGAGTCGAATGAGACCAGTCTCGACTCTCTCCGACAACCGGAAGTTGCATATCTCGAAAAAGTTCAAAATTTTTTGGAACTGTCAAATTTGGAAATTCGATTTTTAGATAGCCCGTGAGCTGTGGAATACAACCCACTTAGGTAGAATCCTGAATTTTTTGGACTTTACTCTTGTATTTTGGCGATCAAAGTATTTTAGTTGACAGCTGTCAATTTTTTTGGATTTTCGGTGGAAAGTGACTGTGGATTTAGCATATAGGACCCCTTCTGAGTCGAATGAGACCAGTCTCGACTCTCTCCGACAACCGGAAGTTGCATATCTCGAAAAAGTTCAAAATTTTTTGGAACTGTCAAATTTGGAAATTCGATTTTTAGATAGCCCGTGAGCTGTGGAATACAACCCACTTAGGTAGAATCCTGAATTTTTTGGACTTTACTCTTGTATTTTGGCGATCAAAGTATTTTAGTTGACAGCTGTCAATTTTTTTGGATTTTCGTTGGCAAGTGATTATGGATTTAGCATATAGGACCCCTTCTGAGTCGAATGAGACCAGTCCCGACTCTCTCCGACAACCGGAAGTTGCATATCTCGAAAAAGTCCAAAATTTTTTGGAGCTGTCAAATTTGGAAATTCGATTTTTAGATAGCCCGTGAGCTGTGGAATACAACCCACTTAGGTAGAATCCTGAATTTTTTGGACTTTACTCTTGTATTTTGGCGATCAAAGTATTTTAGTTGACAGCTGTCAATTTTTTTGGATTTTCGGTGGCAAGTGATTATGGATTTAGCATATAGGACCCCTTCTGAGTCGAATGAGACCAGTCCCGACTCTCTCCGACAACCGGAAGTTGTATATCTCGAAAAAGTTCAAAATTTTTTGGAACTGTCAAATTTGGAAATTCGATTTTTAGATAGCCCGTGAGCTGTGGAATACAACCCACTTAGGTAGAATCCTGAATTTTTTGGACTTTACTCTTGTATTTTGGCGATCAAAGTATTTTAGTTGACAGCTGTCAATTTTTTTGGATTTTCGGTGGAAAGTGACTGTGGATTTAGCATATAGGACCCCTTCTGAGTCGAATGAGACCAGTCTCGACTCTCTCCGACAACCGGAAGTTGCATATCTCGAAAAAGTTCAAAATTTTTTGGAACTGTCAAATTTGGAAATTCGATTTTTAGATAGCCCGTGAGCTGTGGAATACAACCCACTTAGGTAGAATCCTGAATTTTTTGGACTTTACTCTTGTATTTTGGCGATCAAAGTATTTTAGTTGACAGCTGTCAATTTTTTTGGATTTTCGGTGGAAAGTGACTGTGGATTTAGCATATAGGACCCCTTCTGAGTCGAATGAGACCAGTCTCGACTCTCTCCGACAACCGGATAGGTTTGCTAGGGTTTTGCTAGGGTTTTGCTAGGGTTTTGCTAGGGTTTTGCTAGGGTTTTGCTAGGGTTTTGCTAGGGTTTTGCTAGGGTTTTGCTAGGGTTTTGCTAGGGTTTTGCTAGGGTTTTGCTAGGGTTTTGCTAGGGTTTGGCTAGGGTTTCGCTAGGGTTTCGCTAGGGTTTTGCTAGGGTTTTGCTAGGGTTTCGCTAGGGTTTCGCTAGGTTACTAGGGTGTTCCATCGACGGAATCGTCTGAATTTTGGATATGTTATAGGGGCTCTAAATACGCTTCGAATGAGCTGTCGCGCAGCCTCCTACGACGTCGGGAAGTGTCAAAATTTTGATTTTCAAAATTTTTTTCGAGATCCAAATTTTTCACAAACTCAAAGTTGACCGATCGGGCTGAAATTTGGTACCCCGCATATAGGACCCCTTCTGAGTCGAATGAGACCAGTCCCGACTCTCTCCGACAACCGGAAGTTGCAAATCTCGAAAAAGTCCAAAATTTTTTGGAACTGTCAAATTTGGAAATTCGATTTTTAGATAGCCCGTGAGCTGTGGAATACAACCCACTTAGGTAGAATCTTGAATTTTTTGGACTTTACTCTTGTATTTTGGCGATCAAAGTATTTTAGTTGACAGCTGTCAATTTTTTTGAATTTTCGGTGGCAAGTGACTATGGATTTAGCATATAGGACCCCTTCTGAGTCGAATGAGACCAGTCCCGACTCTCTCCGACAACCGGAAGTTGTACATCTCGAAAAAGTTCAAAATTTTTTGGAACTGTCAAATTTGGAAATTCGATTTTTAGATAGCCCGTGAGCTGTGGAATACAACCCACTTAGGTAGAATCCTGAATTTTTTGGACTTTACTCTTGTATTTTGGCGATCAAAGTATTTTAGTTGACAGCTGTCAATTTTTTTGGATTTTCGGTGGAAAGTGACTGTGGATTTAGCATATAGGACCCCTTCTGAGTCGAATGAGACCAGTCTCGACTCTCTCCGACAACCGGAAGTTGTATATCTCGAAAAAGTTCAAAATTTTTTGGAACTGTCAAATTTGGAAATTCGATTTTTAGATAGCCCGTGAGCTGTGGAATACAACCCACTTAGGTAGAATCCTGAATTTTTTGGACTTTACTCTTGTATTTTGGCGATCAAAGTATTTTAGTTGACAGCTGTCAATTTTTTTGGATTTTCGGTGGAAAGTGACTGTGGATTTAGCATATAGGACCCCTTCTGAGGAATGAGACCAGTCTCGACTCTCTCCGACAACCGGAAGTTGTATATCTCGAAAAAGTTCAAAATTTTTTGGAACTGTCAAATTTGGAAATTCGATTTTTAGATAGCCCGTGAGCTGTGGAATACAACCCACTTAGGTAGAATCCTGAATTTTTTGGACTTTACTCTTGTATTTTGGCGATCAAAGTATTTTAGTTGACAGCTGTCAATTTTTTTGGATTTTCGGTGGCAAGTGATTATGGATTTAGCATATAGGACCCCTTCTGAGTCGAATGAGACCAGTCCCGACTCTCTCCGACAACCGGAAGTTGTATATCTCGAAAAAGTTCAAAATTTTTTGGAACTGTCAAATTTGGAAATTCGATTTTTAGATAGCCCGTGAGCTGTGGAATACAACCCACTTAGGTAGAATCCTGAATTTTTTGGACTTTACTCTTGTATTTTGGCGATCAAAGTATTTTAGTTGACAGCTGTCAATTTTTTTGGATTTTCGGTGGAAAGTGACTGTGGATTTAGCATATAGGACCCCTTCTGAGTCGAATGAGACCAGTCTCGACTCTCTCCGACAACCGGAAGTTGCATATCTCGAAAAAGTTCAAAATTTTTTGGAACTGTCAAATTTGGAAATTCGATTTTTAGATAGCCCGTGAGCTGTGGAATACAACCCACTTAGGTAGAATCCTGAATTTTTTGGACTTTACTCTTGTATTTTGGCGATCAAAGTATTTTAGTTGACAGCTGTCAATTTTTTTGGATTTTCGGTGGAAAGTGACTGTGGATTTAGCATATAGGACCCCTTCTGAGTCGAATGAGACCAGTCTCGACTCTCTCCGACAACCGGAAGTTGCATATCTCGAAAAAGTTCAAAATTTTTTGGAACTGTCAAATTTGGAAATTCGATTTTTAGATAGCCCGTGAGCTGTGGAATACAACCCACTTAGGTAGAATCCTGAATTTTTTGGACTTTACTCTTGTATTTTGGCGATCAAAGTATTTTAGTTGACAGCTGTCAATTTTTTTGGATTTTCGTTGGCAAGTGATTATGGATTTAGCATATAGGACCCCTTCTGAGTCGAATGAGACCAGTCCCGACTCTCTCCGACAACCGGAAGTTGCATATCTCGAAAAAGTCCAAAATTTTTTGGAGCTGTCAAATTTGGAAATTCGATTTTTAGATAGCCCGTGAGCTGTGGAATACAACCCACTTAGGTAGAATCCTGAATTTTTTGGACTTTACTCTTGTATTTTGGCGATCAAAGTATTTTAGTTGACAGCTGTCAATTTTTTTGGATTTTCGGTGGCAAGTGATTATGGATTTAGCATATAGGACCCCTTCTGAGTCGAATGAGACCAGTCCCGACTCTCTCCGACAACCGGAAGTTGTATATCTCGAAAAAGTTCAAAATTTTTTGGAACTGTCAAATTTGGAAATTCGATTTTTAGATAGCCCGTGAGCTGTGGAATACAACCCACTTAGGTAGAATCCTGAATTTTTTGGACTTTACTCTTGTATTTTGGCGATCAAAGTATTTTAGTTGACAGCTGTCAATTTTTTTGGATTTTCGGTGGAAAGTGACTGTGGATTTAGCATATAGGACCCCTTCTGAGTCGAATGAGACCAGTCTCGACTCTCTCCGACAACCGGAAGTTGCATATCTCGAAAAAGTTCAAAATTTTTTGGAACTGTCAAATTTGGAAATTCGATTTTTAGATAGCCCGTGAGCTGTGGAATACAACCCACTTAGGTAGAATCCTGAATTTTTTGGACTTTACTCTTGTATTTTGGCGATCAAAGTATTTTAGTTGACAGCTGTCAATTTTTTTGGATTTTCGGTGGAAAGTGACTGTGGATTTAGCATATAGGACCCCTTCTGAGTCGAATGAGACCAGTCTCGACTCTCTCCGACAACCGGAAGTTGCTAGGGTTTTGCTAGGGTTTTGCTAGGGTTTTGCTAGGGTTTTGCTAGGGTTTTGCTAGGGTTTTGCTAGGGTTTTGCTAGGGTTTTGCTAGGGTTTTGCTAGGGTTTTGCTAGGGTTTTGCTAGGGTTTTGCTAGGGTTTTGCTAGGGTTTGGCTAGGGTTTCGCTAGGGTTTCGCTAGGGTTTTGCTAGGGTTTTGCTAGGGTTTCGCTAGGGTTTCGCTAGGTTACTAGGGTGTTCCATCGACGGAATCGTCTGAATTTTGGATATGTTATAGGGGCTCTAAATACGCTTCGAATGAGCTGTCGCGCAGCCTCCTACGACGTCGGGAAGTGTCAAAATTTTGATTTTCAAAATTTTTTTCGAGATCCAAATTTTTCACAAACTCAAAGTTGACCGATCGGGCTGAAATTTGGTACCCCGCATATAGGACCCCTTCTGAGTCGAATGAGACCAGTCCCGACTCTCTCCGACAACCGGAAGTTGCAAATCTCGAAAAAGTCCAAAATTTTTTGGAACTGTCAAATTTGGAAATTCGATTTTTAGATAGCCCGTGAGCTGTGGAATACAACCCACTTAGGTAGAATCTTGAATTTTTTGGACTTTACTCTTGTATTTTGGCGATCAAAGTATTTTAGTTGACAGCTGTCAATTTTTTTGAATTTTCGGTGGCAAGTGACTATGGATTTAGCATATAGGACCCCTTCTGAGTCGAATGAGACCAGTCCCGACTCTCTCCGACAACCGGAAGTTGTACATC
The DNA here is from genome assembly GCA_949825005.1 of Gasteruption jaculator. NCBI lineage: Eukaryota > Metazoa > Arthropoda > Insecta > Hymenoptera > Gasteruptiidae > Gasteruption > Gasteruption jaculator. Next base: position 14,028,405 of record OX463770.1, read on the forward strand.
TCGAAAAAGTTCAAAATTTTTTGGAACTGTCAAATTTGGAAATTCGATTTTTAGATAGCCCGTGAGCTGTGGAATACAACCCACTTAGGTAGAATCCTGAATTTTTTGGACTTTACTCTTGTATTTTGGCGATCAAAGTATTTTAGTTGACAGCTGTCAATTTTTTTGGATTTTCGGTGGAAAGTGACTGTGGATTTAGCATATAGGACCCCTTCTGAGTCGAATGAGACCAGTCTCGACTCTCTCCGACAACCGGAAGTTGTATATCTCGAAAAAGTTCAAAATTTTTTGGAACTGTCAAATTTGGAAATTCGATTTTTAGATAGCCCGTGAGCTGTGGAATACAACCCACTTAGGTAGAATCCTGAATTTTTTGGACTTTACTCTTGTATTTTGGCGATCAAAGTATTTTAGTTGACAGCTGTCAATTTTTTTGGATTTTCGGTGGAAAGTGACTGTGGATTTAGCATATAGGACCCCTTCTGAGTCGAATGAGACCAGTCTCGACTCTCTCCGACAACCGGAAGTTGTATATCTCGAAAAAGTTCAAAATTTTTTGGAACTGTCAAATTTGGAAATTCGATTTTTAGATAGCCCGTGAGCTGTGGAATACAACCCACTTAGGTAGAATCCTGAATTTTTTGGACTTTACTCTTGTATTTTGGCGATCAAAGTATTTTAGTTGACAGCTGTCAATTTTTTTGGATTTTCGGTGGCAAGTGATTATGGATTTAGCATATAGGACCCCTTCTGAGTCGAATGAGACCAGTCCCGACTCTCTCCGACAACCGGAAGTTGTATATCTCGAAAAAGTTCAAAATTTTTTGGAACTGTCAAATTTGGAAATTCGATTTTTAGATAGCCCGTGAGCTGTGGAATACAACCCACTTAGGTAGAATCCTGAATTTTTTGGACTTTACTCTTGTATTTTGGCGATCAAAGTATTTTAGTTGACAGCTGTCAATTTTTTTGGATTTTCGGTGGAAAGTGACTGTGGATTTAGCATATAGGACCCCTTCTGAGTCGAATGAGACCAGTCTCGACTCTCTCCGACAACCGGAAGTTGCATATCTCGAAAAAGTTCAAAATTTTTTGGAACTGTCAAATTTGGAAATTCGATTTTTAGATAGCCCGTGAGCTGTGGAATACAACCCACTTAGGTAGAATCCTGAATTTTTTGGACTTTACTCTTGTATTTTGGCGATCAAAGTATTTTAGTTGACAGCTGTCAATTTTTTTGGATTTTCGGTGGAAAGTGACTGTGGATTTAGCATATAGGACCCCTTCTGAGTCGAATGAGACCAGTCTCGACTCTCTCCGACAACCGGAAGTTGCATATCTCGAAAAAGTTCAAAATTTTTTGGAACTGTCAAATTTGGAAATTCGATTTTTAGATAGCCCGTGAGCTGTGGAATACAACCCACTTAGGTAGAATCCTGAATTTTTTGGACTTTACTCTTGTATTTTGGCGATCAAAGTATTTTAGTTGACAGCTGTCAATTTTTTTGGATTTTCGTTGGCAAGTGATTATGGATTTAGCATATAGGACCCCTTCTGAGTCGAATGAGACCAGTCCCGACTCTCTCCGACAACCGGAAGTTGCATATCTCGAAAAAGTCCAAAATTTTTTGGAGCTGTCAAATTTGGAAATTCGATTTTTAGATAGCCCGTGAGCTGTGGAATACAACCCACTTAGGTAGAATCCTGAATTTTTTGGACTTTACTCTTGTATTTTGGCGATCAAAGTATTTTAGTTGACAGCTGTCAATTTTTTTGGATTTTCGGTGGCAAGTGATTATGGATTTAGCATATAGGACCCCTTCTGAGTCGAATGAGACCAGTCCCGACTCTCTCCGACAACCGGAAGTTGTATATCTCGAAAAAGTTCAAAATTTTTTGGAACTGTCAAATTTGGAAATTCGATTTTTAGATAGCCCGTGAGCTGTGGAATACAACCCACTTAGGTAGAATCCTGAATTTTTTGGACTTTACTCTTGTATTTTGGCGATCAAAGTATTTTAGTTGACAGCTGTCAATTTTTTTGGATTTTCGGTGGAAAGTGACTGTGGATTTAGCATATAGGACCCCTTCTGAGTCGAATGAGACCAGTCTCGACTCTCTCCGACAACCGGAAGTTGCATATCTCGAAAAAGTTCAAAATTTTTTGGAACTGTCAAATTTGGAAATTCGATTTTTAGATAGCCCGTGAGCTGTGGAATACAACCCACTTAGGTAGAATCCTGAATTTTTTGGACTTTACTCTTGTATTTTGGCGATCAAAGTATTTTAGTTGACAGCTGTCAATTTTTTTGGATTTTCGGTGGAAAGTGACTGTGGATTTAGCATATAGGACCCCTTCTGAGTCGAATGAGACCAGTCTCGACTCTCTCCGACAACCGGAAGTTGCTAGGGTTTTGCTAGGGTTTTGCTAGGGTTTTGCTAGGGTTTTGCTAGGGTTTTGCTAGGGTTTTGCTAGGGTTTTGCTAGGGTTTTGCTAGGGTTTTGCTAGGGTTTTGCTAGGGTTTTGCTAGGGTTTTGCTAGGGTTTTGCTAGGGTTTGGCTAGGGTTTCGCTAGGGTTTCGCTAGGGTTTTGCTAGGGTTTTGCTAGGGTTTCGCTAGGGTTTCGCTAGGTTACTAGGGTGTTCCATCGACGGAATCGTCTGAATTTTGGATATGTTATAGGGGCTCTAAATACGCTTCGAATGAGCTGTCGCGCAGCCTCCTACGACGTCGGGAAGTGTCAAAATTTTGATTTTCAAAATTTTTTTCGAGATCCAAATTTTTCACAAACTCAAAGTTGACCGATCGGGCTGAAATTTGGTACCCCGCATATAGGACCCCTTCTGAGTCGAATGAGACCAGTCCCGACTCTCTCCGACAACCGGAAGTTGCAAATCTCGAAAAAGTCCAAAATTTTTTGGAACTGTCAAATTTGGAAATTCGATTTTTAGATAGCCCGTGAGCTGTGGAATACAACCCACTTAGGTAGAATCTTGAATTTTTTGGACTTTACTCTTGTATTTTGGCGATCAAAGTATTTTAGTTGACAGCTGTCAATTTTTTTGAATTTTCGGTGGCAAGTGACTATGGATTTAGCATATAGGACCCCTTCTGAGTCGAATGAGACCAGTCCCGACTCTCTCCGACAACCGGAAGTTGTACATCTCGAAAAAGTTCAAAATTTTTTGGAACTGTCAAATTTGGAAATTCGATTTTTAGATAGCCCGTGAGCTGTGGAATACAACCCACTTAGGTAGAATCCTGAATTTTTTGGACTTTACTCTTGTATTTTGGCGATCAAAGTATTTTAGTTGACAGCTGTCAATTTTTTTGGATTTTCGGTGGAAAGTGACTGTGGATTTAGCATATAGGACCCCTTCTGAGTCGAATGAGACCAGTCTCGACTCTCTCCGACAACCGGAAGTTGTATATCTCGAAAAAGTTCAAAATTTTTTGGAACTGTCAAATTTGGAAATTCGATTTTTAGATAGCCCGTGAGCTGTGGAATACAACCCACTTAGGTAGAATCCTGAATTTTTTGGACTTTACTCTTGTATTTTGGCGATCAAAGTATTTTAGTTGACAGCTGTCAATTTTTTTGGATTTTCGGTGGAAAGTGACTGTGGATTTAGCATATAGGACCCCTTCTGAGTCGAATGAGACCAGTCTCGACTCTCTCCGACAACCGGAAGTTGTATATCTCGAAAAAGTTCAAAATTTTTTGGAACTGTCAAATTTGGAAATTCGATTTTTAGATAGCCCGTGAGCTGTGGAATACAACCCACTTAGGTAGAATCCTGAATTTTTTGGACTTTACTCTTGTATTTTGGCGATCAAAGTATTTTAGTTGACAGCTGTCAATTTTTTTGGATTTTCGGTGGCAAGTGATTATGGATTTAGCATATAGGACCCCTTCTGAGTCGAATGAGACCAGTCCCGACTCTCTCCGACAACCGGAAGTTGTATATCTCGAAAAAGTTCAAAATTTTTTGGAACTGTCAAATTTGGAAATTCGATTTTTAGATAGCCCGTGAGCTGTGGAATACAACCCACTTAGGTAGAATCCTGAATTTTTTGGACTTTACTCTTGTATTTTGGCGATCAAAGTATTTTAGTTGACAGCTGTCAATTTTTTTGGATTTTCGGTGGAAAGTGACTGTGGATTTAGCATATAGGACCCCTTCTGAGTCGAATGAGACCAGTCTCGACTCTCTCCGACAACCGGAAGTTGCATATCTCGAAAAAGTTCAAAATTTTTTGGAACTGTCAAATTTGGAAATTCGATTTTTAGATAGCCCGTGAGCTGTGGAATACAACCCACTTAGGTAGAATCCTGAATTTTTTGGACTTTACTCTTGTATTTTGGCGATCAAAGTATTTTAGTTGACAGCTGTCAATTTTTTTGGATTTTCGGTGGAAAGTGACTGTGGATTTAGCATATAGGACCCCTTCTGAGTCGAATGAGACCAGTCTCGACTCTCTCCGACAACCGGAAGTTGCATATCTCGAAAAAGTTCAAAATTTTTTGGAACTGTCAAATTTGGAAATTCGATTTTTAGATAGCCCGTGAGCTGTGGAATACAACCCACTTAGGTAGAATCCTGAATTTTTTGGACTTTACTCTTGTATTTTGGCGATCAAAGTATTTTAGTTGACAGCTGTCAATTTTTTTGGATTTTCGTTGGCAAGTGATTATGGATTTAGCATATAGGACCCCTTCTGAGTCGAATGAGACCAGTCCCGACTCTCTCCGACAACCGGAAGTTGCATATCTCGAAAAAGTCCAAAATTTTTTGGAGCTGTCAAATTTGGAAATTCGATTTTTAGATAGCCCGTGAGCTGTGGAATACAACCCACTTAGGTAGAATCCTGAATTTTTTGGACTTTACTCTTGTATTTTGGCGATCAAAGTATTTTAGTTGACAGCTGTCAATTTTTTTGGATTTTCGGTGGCAAGTGATTATGGATTTAGCATATAGGACCCCTTCTGAGTCGAATGAGACCAGTCCCGACTCTCTCCGACAACCGGAAGTTGTATATCTCGAAAAAGTTCAAAATTTTTTGGAACTGTCAAATTTGGAAATTCGATTTTTAGATAGCCCGTGAGCTGTGGAATACAACCCACTTAGGTAGAATCCTGAATTTTTTGGACTTTACTCTTGTATTTTGGCGATCAAAGTATTTTAGTTGACAGCTGTCAATTTTTTTGGATTTTCGGTGGAAAGTGACTGTGGATTTAGCATATAGGACCCCTTCTGAGTCGAATGAGACCAGTCTCGACTCTCTCCGACAACCGGAAGTTGCATATCTCGAAAAAGTTCAAAATTTTTTGGAACTGTCAAATTTGGAAATTCGATTTTTAGATAGCCCGTGAGCTGTGGAATACAACCCACTTAGGTAGAATCCTGAATTTTTTGGACTTTACTCTTGTATTTTGGCGATCAAAGTATTTTAGTTGACAGCTGTCAATTTTTTTGGATTTTCGGTGGAAAGTGACTGTGGATTTAGCATATAGGACCCCTTCTGAGTCGAATGAGACCAGTCTCGACTCTCTCCGACAACCGGAAGTTGCTAGGGTTTTGCTAGGGTTTTGCTAGGGTTTTGCTAGGGTTTTGCTAGGGTTTTGCTAGGGTTTTGCTAGGGTTTTGCTAGGGTTTTGCTAGGGTTTTGCTAGGGTTTTGCTAGGGTTTTGCTAGGGTTTTGCTAGGGTTTTGCTAGGGTTTGGCTAGGGTTTCGCTAGGGTTTCGCTAGGGTTTTGCTAGGGTTTTGCTAGGGTTTCGCTAGGGTTTCGCTAGGTTACTAGGGTGTTCCATCGACGGAATCGTCTGAATTTTGGATATGTTATAGGGGCTCTAAATACGCTTCGAATGAGCTGTCGCGCAGCCTCCTACGACGTCGGGAAGTGTCAAAATTTTGATTTTCAAAATTTTTTTCGAGATCCAAATTTTTCACAAACTCAAAGTTGACCGATCGGGCTGAAATTTGGTACCCCGCATATAGGACCCCTTCTGAGTCGAATGAGACCAGTCCCGACTCTCTCCGACAACCGGAAGTTGCAAATCTCGAAAAAGTCCAAAATTTTTTGGAACTGTCAAATTTGGAAATTCGATTTTTAGATAGCCCGTGAGCTGTGGAATACAACCCACTTAGGTAGAATCTTGAATTTTTTGGACTTTACTCTTGTATTTTGGCGATCAAAGTATTTTAGTTGACAGCTGTCAATTTTTTTGAATTTTCGGTGGCAAGTGACTATGGATTTAGCATATAGGACCCCTTCTGAGTCGAATGAGACCAGTCCCGACTCTCTCCGACAACCGGAAGTTGTACATCTCGAAAAAGTTCAAAATTTTTTGGAACTGTCAAATTTGGAAATTCGATTTTTAGATAGCCCGTGAGCTGTGGAATACAACCCACTTAGGTAGAATCCTGAATTTTTTGGACTTTACTCTTGTATTTTGGCGATCAAAGTATTTTAGTTGACAGCTGTCAATTTTTTTGGATTTTCGGTGGAAAGTGACTGTGGATTTAGCATATAGGACCCCTTCTGAGTCGAATGAGACCAGTCTCGACTCTCTCCGACAACCGGAAGTTGTATATCTCGAAAAAGTTCAAAATTTTTTGGAACTGTCAAATTTGGAAATTCGATTTTTAGATAGCCCGTGAGCTGTGGAATACAACCCACTTAGGTAGAATCCTGAATTTTTTGGACTTTACTCTTGTATTTTGGCGATCAAAGTATTTTAGTTGACAGCTGTCAATTTTTTTGGATTTTCGGTGGAAAGTGACTGTGGATTTAGCATATAGGACCCCTTCTGAGTCGAATGAGACCAGTCTCGACTCTCTCCGACAACCGGAAGTTGTATATCTCGAAAAAGTTCAAAATTTTTTGGAACTGTCAAATTTGGAAATTCGATTTTTAGATAGCCCGTGAGCTGTGGAATACAACCCACTTAGGTAGAATCCTGAATTTTTTGGACTTTACTCTTGTATTTTGGCGATCAAAGTATTTTAGTTGACAGCTGTCAATTTTTTTGGATTTTCGGTGGCAAGTGATTATGGATTTAGCATATAGGACCCCTTCTGAGTCGAATGAGACCAGTCCCGACTCTCTCCGACAACCGGAAGTTGTATATCTCGAAAAAGTTCAAAATTTTTTGGAACTGTCAAATTTGGAAATTCGATTTTTAGATAGCCCGTGAGCTGTGGAATACAACCCACTTAGGTAGAATCCTGAATTTTTTGGACTTTACTCTTGTATTTTGGCGATCAAAGTATTTTAGTTGACAGCTGTCAATTTTTTTGGATTTTCGGTGGAAAGTGACTGTGGATTTAGCATATAGGACCCCTTCTGAGTCGAATGAGACCAGTCTCGACTCTCTCCGACAACCGGAAGTTGCATATCTCGAAAAAGTTCAAAATTTTTTGGAACTGTCAAATTTGGAAATTCGATTTTTAGATAGCCCGTGAGCTGTGGAATACAACCCACTTAGGTAGAATCCTGAATTTTTTGGACTTTACTCTTGTATTTTGGCGATCAAAGTATTTTAGTTGACAGCTGTCAATTTTTTTGGATTTTCGGTGGAAAGTGACTGTGGATTTAGCATATAGGACCCCTTCTGAGTCGAATGAGACCAGTCTCGACTCTCTCCGACAACCGGAAGTTGCATATCTCGAAAAAGTTCAAAATTTTTTGGAACTGTCAAATTTGGAAATTCGATTTTTAGATAGCCCGTGAGCTGTGGAATACAACCCACTTAGGTAGAATCCTGAATTTTTTGGACTTTACTCTTGTATTTTGGCGATCAAAGTATTTTAGTTGACAGCTGTCAATTTTTTTGGATTTTCGTTGGCAAGTGATTATGGATTTAGCATATAGGACCCCTTCTGAGTCGAATGAGACCAGTCCCGACTCTCTCCGACAACCGGAAGTTGCATATCTCGAAAAAGTCCAAAATTTTTTGGAGCTGTCAAATTTGGAAATTCGATTTTTAGATAGCCCGTGAGCTGTGGAATACAACCCACTTAGGTAGAATCCTGAATTTTTTGGACTTTACTCTTGTATTTTGGCGATCAAAGTATTTTAGTTGACAGCTGTCAATTTTTTTGGATTTTCGGTGGCAAGTGATTATGGATTTAGCATATAGGACCCCTTCTGAGTCGAATGAGACCAGTCCCGACTCTCTCCGACAACCGGAAGTTGTATATCTCGAAAAAGTTCAAAATTTTTTGGAACTGTCAAATTTGGAAATTCGATTTTTAGATAGCCCGTGAGCTGTGGAATACAACCCACTTAGGTAGAATCCTGAATTTTTTGGACTTTACTCTTGTATTTTGGCGATCAAAGTATTTTAGTTGACAGCTGTCAATTTTTTTGGATTTTCGGTGGAAAGTGACTGTGGATTTAGCATATAGGACCCCTTCTGAGTCGAATGAGACCAGTCTCGACTCTCTCCGACAACCGGAAGTTGCATATCTCGAAAAAGTTCAAAATTTTTTGGAACTGTCAAATTTGGAAATTCGATTTTTAGATAGCCCGTGAGCTGTGGAATACAACCCACTTAGGTAGAATCCTGAATTTTTTGGACTTTACTCTTGTATTTTGGCGATCAAAGTATTTTAGTTGACAGCTGTCAATTTTTTTGGATTTTCGGTGGAAAGTGACTGTGGATTTAGCATATAGGACCCCTTCTGAGTCGAATGAGACCAGTCTCGACTCTCTCCGACAACCGGAAGTTGCTAGGGTTTTGCTAGGGTTTTGCTAGGGTTTTGCTAGGGTTTTGCTAGGGTTTTGCTAGGTTACTAGGGTGTTCCATCGACGGAATCGTCTGAATTTTGGATATGTTATAGGGGCTCTAAATACGCTTCGAATGAGCTGTCGCGCAGCCTCCTACGACGTCGGGAAGTGTCAAAATTTTGATTTTCAAAATTTTTTTCGAGATCCAAATTTTTCACAAACTCAAAGTTGACCGATCGGGCTGAAATTTGGTACCCCGCATATAGGACCCCTTCTGAGTCGAATGAGACCAGTCCCGACTCTCTCCGACAACCGGAAGTTGCAAATCTCGAAAAAGTCCAAAATTTTTTGGAACTGTCAAATTTGGAAATTCGATTTTTAGATAGCCCGTGAGCTGTGGAATACAACCCACTTAGGTAGAATCTTGAATTTTTTGGACTTTACTCTTGTATTTTGGCGATCAAAGTATTTTAGTTGACAGCTGTCAATTTTTTTGAATTTTCGGTGGCAAGTGACTATGGATTTAGCATATAGGACCCCTTCTGAGTCGAATGAGACCAGTCCCGACTCTCTCCGACAACCGGAAGTTGTACATCTCGAAAAAGTTCAAAATTTTTTGGAACTGTCAAATTTGGAAATTCGATTTTTAGATAGCCCGTGAGCTGTGGAATACAACCCACTTAGGTAGAATCCTGAATTTTTTGGACTTTACTCTTGTATTTTGGCGATCAAAGTATTTTAGTTGACAGCTGTCAATTTTTTTGGATTTTCGGTGGAAAGTGACTGTGGATTTAGCATATAGGACCCCTTCTGAGTCGAATGAGACCAGTCTCGACTCTCTCCGACAACCGGAAGTTGTATATCTCGAAAAAGTTCAAAATTTTTTGGAACTGTCAAATTTGGAAATTCGATTTTTAGATAGCCCGTGAGCTGTGGAATACAACCCACTTAGGTAGAATCCTGAATTTTTTGGACTTTACTCTTGTATTTTGGCGATCAAAGTATTTTAGTTGACAGCTGTCAATTTTTTTGGATTTTCGGTGGAAAGTGACTGTGGATTTAGCATATAGGACCCCTTCTGAGTCGAATGAGACCAGTCTCGACTCTCTCCGACAACCGGAAGTTGTATATCTCGAAAAAGTTCAAAATTTTTTGGAACTGTCAAATTTGGAAATTCGATTTTTAGATAGCCCGTGAGCTGTGGAATACAACCCACTTAGGTAGAATCCTGAATTTTTTGGACTTTACTCTTGTATTTTGGCGATCAAAGTATTTTAGTTGACAGCTGTCAATTTTTTTGGATTTTCGGTGGCAAGTGATTATGGATTTAGCATATAGGACCCCTTCTGAGTCGAATGAGACCAGTCCCGACTCTCTCCGACAACCGGAAGTTGTATATCTCGAAAAAGTTCAAAATTTTTTGGAACTGTCAAATTTGGAAATTCGATTTTTAGATAGCCCGTGAGCTGTGGAATACAACCCACTTAGGTAGAATCCTGAATTTTTTGGACTTTACTCTTGTATTTTGGCGATCAAAGTATTTTAGTTGACAGCTGTCAATTTTTTTGGATTTTCGGTGGAAAGTGACTGTGGATTTAGCATATAGGACCCCTTCTGAGTCGAATGAGACCAGTCTCGACTCTCTCCGACAACCGGAAGTTGCATATCTCGAAAAAGTTCAAAATTTTTTGGAACTGTCAAATTTGGAAATTCGATTTTTAGATAGCCCGTGAGCTGTGGAATACAACCCACTTAGGTAGAATCCTGAATTTTTTGGACTTTACTCTTGTATTTTGGCGATCAAAGTATTTTAGTTGACAGCTGTCAATTTTTTTGGATTTTCGGTGGAAAGTGACTGTGGATTTAGCATATAGGACCCCTTCTGAGTCGAATGAGACCAGTCTCGACTCTCTCCGACAACCGGAAGTTGCATATCTCGAAAAAGTTCAAAATTTTTTGGAACTGTCAAATTTGGAAATTCGATTTTTAGATAGCCCGTGAGCTGTGGAATACAACCCACTTAGGTAGAATCCTGAATTTTTTGGACTTTACTCTTGTATTTTGGCGATCAAAGTATTTTAGTTGACAGCTGTCAATTTTTTTGGATTTTCGTTGGCAAGTGATTATGGATTTAGCATATAGGACCCCTTCTGAGTCGAATGAGACCAGTCCCGACTCTCTCCGACAACCGGAAGTTGCATATCTCGAAAAAGTCCAAAATTTTTTGGAGCTGTCAAATTTGGAAATTCGATTTTTAGATAGCCCGTGAGCTGTGGAATACAACCCACTTAGGTAGAATCCTGAATTTTTTGGACTTTACTCTTGTATTTTGGCGATCAAAGTATTTTAGTTGACAGCTGTCAATTTTTTTGGATTTTCGGTGGCAAGTGATTATGGATTTAGCATATAGGACCCCTTCTGAGTCGAATGAGACCAGTCCCGACTCTCTCCGACAACCGGAAGTTGTATATCTCGAAAAAGTTCAAAATTTTTTGGAACTGTCAAATTTGGAAATTCGATTTTTAGATAGCCCGTGAGCTGTGGAATACAACCCACTTAGGTAGAATCCTGAATTTTTTGGACTTTACTCTTGTATTTTGGCGATCAAAGTATTTTAGTTGACAGCTGTCAATTTTTTTGGATTTTCGGTGGAAAGTGACTGTGGATTTAGCATATAGGACCCCTTCTGAGTCGAATGAGACCAGTCTCGACTCTCTCCGACAACCGGAAGTTGCATATCTCGAAAAAGTTCAAAATTTTTTGGAACTGTCAAATTTGGAAATTCGATTTTTAGATAGCCCGTGAGCTGTGGAATACAACCCACTTAGGTAGAATCCTGAATTTTTTGGACTTTACTCTTGTATTTTGGCGATCAAAGTATTTTAGTTGACAGCTGTCAATTTTTTTGGATTTTCGGTGGAAAGTGACTGTGGATTTAGCATATAGGACCCCTTCTGAGTCGAATGAGACCAGTCTCGACTCTCTCCGACAACCGGAAGTTGCTAGGGTTTTGCTAGGGTTTTGCTAGGGTTTTGCTAGGGTTTTGCTAGGGTTTTGCTAGGGTTTTGCTAGGGTTTTGCTAGGGTTTTGCTAGGGTTTTGCTAGGGTTTTGCTAGGGTTTTGCTAGGGTTTTGCTAGGGTTTGGCTAGGGTTTCGCTAGGGTTTCGCTAGGGTTTTGCTAGGGTTTTGCTAGGGTTTCGCTAGGGTTTCGCTAGGTTACTAGGGTGTTCCATCGACGGAATCGTCTGAATTTTGGATATGTTATAGGGGCTCTAAATACGCTTCGAATGAGCTGTCGCGCAGCCTCCTACGACGTCGGGAAGTGTCAAAATTTTGATTTTCAAAATTTTTTTCGAGATCCAAATTTTTCACAAACTCAAAGTTGACCGATCGGGCTGAAATTTGGTACCCCGCATATAGGACCCCTTCTGAGTCGAATGAGACCAGTCCCGACTCTCTCCGACAACCGGAAGTTGCAAATCTCGAAAAAGTCCAAAATTTTTTGGAACTGTCAAATTTGGAAATTCGATTTTTAGATAGCCCGTGAGCTGTGGAATACAACCCACTTAGGTAGAATCTTGAATTTTTTGGACTTTACTCTTGTATTTTGGCGATCAAAGTATTTTAGTTGACAGCTGTCAATTTTTTTGAATTTTCGGTGGCAAGTGACTATGGATTTAGCATATAGGACCCCTTCTGAGTCGAATGAGACCAGTCCCGACTCTCTCCGACAACCGGAAGTTGTACATCTCGAAAAAGTTCAAAATTTTTTGGAACTGTCAAATTTGGAAATTCGATTTTTAGATAGCCCGTGAGCTGTGGAATACAACCCACTTAGGTAGAATCCTGAATTTTTTGGACTTTACTCTTGTATTTTGGCGATCAAAGTATTTTAGTTGACAGCTGTCAATTTTTTTGGATTTTCGGTGGAAAGTGACTGTGGATTTAGCATATAGGACCCCTTCTGAGTCGAATGAGACCAGTCTCGACTCTCTCCGACAACCGGAAGTTGTATATCTCGAAAAAGTTCAAAATTTTTTGGAACTGTCAAATTTGGAAATTCGATTTTTAGATAGCCCGTGAGCTGTGGAATACAACCCACTTAGGTAGAATCCTGAATTTTTTGGACTTTACTCTTGTATTTTGGCGATCAAAGTATTTTAGTTGACAGCTGTCAATTTTTTTGGATTTTCGGTGGAAAGTGACTGTGGATTTAGCATATAGGACCCCTTCTGAGTCGAATGAGACCAGTCTCGACTCTCTCCGACAACCGGAAGTTGTATATCTCGAAAAAGTTCAAAATTTTTTGGAACTGTCAAATTTGGAAATTCGATTTTTAGATAGCCCGTGAGCTGTGGAATACAACCCACTTAGGTAGAATCCTGAATTTTTTGGACTTTACTCTTGTATTTTGGCGATCAAAGTATTTTAGTTGACAGCTGTCAATTTTTTTGGATTTTCGGTGGCAAGTGATTATGGATTTAGCATATAGGACCCCTTCTGAGTCGAATGAGACCAGTCCCGACTCTCTCCGACAACCGGAAGTTGTATATCTCGAAAAAGTTCAAAATTTTTTGGAACTGTCAAATTTGGAAATTCGATTTTTAGATAGCCCGTGAGCTGTGGAATACAACCCACTTAGGTAGAATCCTGAATTTTTTGGACTTTACTCTTGTATTTTGGCGATCAAAGTATTTTAGTTGACAGCTGTCAATTTTTTTGGATTTTCGGTGGAAAGTGACTGTGGATTTAGCATATAGGACCCCTTCTGAGTCGAATGAGACCAGTCTCGACTCTCTCCGACAACCGGAAGTTGCATATCTCGAAAAAGTTCAAAATTTTTTGGAACTGTCAAATTTGGAAATTCGATTTTTAGATAGCCCGTGAGCTGTGGAATACAACCCACTTAGGTAGAATCCTGAATTTTTTGGACTTTACTCTTGTATTTTGGCGATCAAAGTATTTTAGTTGACAGCTGTCAATTTTTTTGGATTTTCGGTGGAAAGTGACTGTGGATTTAGCATATAGGACCCCTTCTGAGTCGAATGAGACCAGTCTCGACTCTCTCCGACAACCGGAAGTTGCATATCTCGAAAAAGTTCAAAATTTTTTGGAACTGTCAAATTTGGAAATTCGATTTTTAGATAGCCCGTGAGCTGTGGAATACAACCCACTTAGGTAGAATCCTGAATTTTTTGGACTTTACTCTTGTATTTTGGCGATCAAAGTATTTTAGTTGACAGCTGTCAATTTTTTTGGATTTTCGTTGGCAAGTGATTATGGATTTAGCATATAGGACCCCTTCTGAGTCGAATGAGACCAGTCCCGACTCTCTCCGACAACCGGAAGTTGCATATCTCGAAAAAGTCCAAAATTTTTTGGAGCTGTCAAATTTGGAAATTCGATTTTTAGATAGCCCGTGAGCTGTGGAATACAACCCACTTAGGTAGAATCCTGAATTTTTTGGACTTTACTCTTGTATTTTGGCGATCAAAGTATTTTAGTTGACAGCTGTCAATTTTTTTGGATTTTCGGTGGCAAGTGATTATGGATTTAGCATATAGGACCCCTTCTGAGTCGAATGAGACCAGTCCCGACTCTCTCCGACAACCGGAAGTTGTATATCTCGAAAAAGTTCAAAATTTTTTGGAACTGTCAAATTTGGAAATTCGATTTTTAGATAGCCCGTGAGCTGTGGAATACAACCCACTTAGGTAGAATCCTGAATTTTTTGGACTTTACTCTTGTATTTTGGCGATCAAAGTATTTTAGTTGACAGCTGTCAATTTTTTTGGATTTTCGGTGGAAAGTGACTGTGGATTTAGCATATAGGACCCCTTCTGAGTCGAATGAGACCAGTCT